>JAHTLZ010000330.1:34196030-34206411 GCA_023846285.1 Phrynocephalus versicolor
ACACACACACACACACACACACACACACACACACACACACACACACAGTGGTACCTTATATAAAGGAATTAATTTGTTCCAAATGAAATTATGTTAAGCAAATTTTCCTTTATACAAATTTCCATAGGAATGCATTGAAAACGGAGTAATCCCATTTTTATGTTGTACAGATTCGCCTCATAGAGGATTCTGTTAAGCAATTTTTTCCTATCTCCGGAAATTTTTATGTTGTACAAATTTTATGTTATACAAACCGTTTGTTAGACAAGGGTCCACTGTGTATATATGGAGAATTCCTAGGACCAGGTGCTAGGAGGACACACCCTCAAGGGCGCAGCCAATCCGCTGGAGAGCAACCCAAGGCCCTCCCCCGCGTTCTAGAAAGGCGTGACCATCCGCGCCACGCTCGAAAACAACCTGAAGAACCTTCTGTGGTTGGTGTCCCACTTCCTGCAATTCCCGAGATGTCACGTGCGGGCTGGGCCTTTCCTTCTCTTTCGGCTTTCCCAAGGCTCCGCCCCCTTCGTCGTAATCCGCTCAAGAGACCCCTCTGGTTGCCCCTTCATTCGCAGGCAGACCATTGAAGAGGAAAAACGCAGCTAGTGGCCGCCCAGGCATTATCCTGCAGCGATAACAACAGCAAGAAAAGAAGGTGCCGGGAATTGGCATTAATCAGCAATTTCTGTCCAGCTGGGGATTTAAGGCGGGATAAAAATGCTAAAAAAAAATGGAGCCATCAGTTTCTTGATGTTCAATTAGTGTCGAGTAACTGTACCTTGAGTATTTTCACTACTATTTTTGTGAACAGCTCTTTCTTCCAATATACAGTAATGTTACTTCTGTTTTAACTCTTCAATTTTAGGAACTTCTAGATCCCTTTTCTTCCTTTCTTTCTCCCTCTGCCTGTACCTGCTAATCAGGGACAACCTAGGGGTGGTCTCTAGCCAAGTGTTGTCATAATAAGGTGACAAACTCTGACTGATAACACTAACAGCATTCACTGACTCTTTCCTTTACATGCTGCTTTATGAATAAAACAGAATCCAGCCAGAAACCATTCATCCCTCATAAATGGAATTTTTTTCTTTTAACTGTGTGCTCTTTTTAGCTTTATTGTTGCCTTTTAATGTTGTAAAATGCCTCTTCTAATTCCCTGTTCTTAAACGTGAAGATGATTTAAATATTCTGGGCTGTACATTGCCCCTCAGTATTGTAATCCAACTTGGGTCCTTTTCCAAGGAGAAAGGCAGGGTAAAAATATTCAAAATAAATAAATAAGCTGTGGCTTTTCAAGCCACAGATACCGAATCTGTCAAAATCCTGACAAGAGCATGCCAACAAATATAAAAAACAAAACAATGGCCCAAATTTGGTAATATTCAATATACAGTACTGTACATTCCAATCCCCAAGAAAGGAGATACCAAGGAGTACAGTAGCAATAGGACTATTGCTTTATTTTGCAGTGGAAGCAAAGTACAGTAATCTAGTACTCAGGGTATTGCAGCAAAGACTTGTCACATGTGCAGCAAAAATGCCTCATAGTTGAATGCTAAAAAAGGAAGAGGCACTTGAGACCATATTACAAATATCCACTGACTACTAGAGCACACCAAAGGATTTCAGACGAGCCGTCTATGCTTTATAACAATAATCTTGTGCTATCAAGTCATTTCTGACACGACCACCTTTTCTAGGGTTCCCCAGGCAGAGAATACTCCAATAACCTCCTCCCTATGAATCCCTCTTTAAATTACTGTATATATTTATTTGCCTTCTCTGTTTGGGTTGGTGAGTCTCTCTAAGATGATCTGTGATCCAGTGCCTTTAAGACTAATTTAGTGTGTCTTCCGCTTTTTTGCATCATCATTATTTATCACTTTAGTGGTTCAGCAGAACAGAAGTTGCAGTCTTATTAAGGCCATCACTTCTGTTAGGCAAAAAGAAAAATGAGCCAATTCCTTCAAGCAGCAGATGATGAGAGGCAGCTGTGACATTCTCTAGCCATTTCTCCTGAGCTTCCTGGGCATCCTCTTCTCCTTGACTGGAGAGAACTCCACAGCCAGGCCTGCATCTCTAACCTAGCCCATGGCCCTCCTGTGGCAGTGGGTTCCCCCCCCCACACACACACACACATCCTCACACACTGGAAGTGTTACAAGATTCCATTTTCAGTCCCGTTGGCTTTCATAAATGGAATGAACGGGGAGGGGCACTTTATTGAGCTTTGCCTTGGGAAGCAATGGCTGAAATCCAGTAGTAACTTGTAACTGGGGTCATCTCCTTGGCTCAGTGGGTATTTGGTGAGTCCATTTAATTATTTATTCATTTGATTTACGCACTACATCATCTGGCAGTAATTCTGGGCAATTTTCAAAACTTTCAACAGAAGTACTACCATATCCAATATCTAAAAAATAAAACAACATAATAAAACTTAGTTAAATTGACGACCACAAATAACAGTAAAGATCAAAAATAGGCTAGGGCAGAAAAGAGACAGATTGAGTTGTCCAAACAGGTCAGCAAGAAAAAGAATAACCAGGGAAAGTTATTCTAAATAGCCAGGTCTTCAGCTGTTTTTTGAAGACCTGTAGCCTGGCAGCCTGGTTGGTTGGTTCCATAAACGACGAGGAGCCACCACCGAGAAAGCCTGATTCCTAGTGACTGTTTTATGGGCTTCCTTCAGTGTTGGCACCCTCAGATGACCTGCTTGGAAAGAGTGAGTGTTTCGGGCAGTATTCTGGAGGTAGAAGCCGTTCTGACAGATAGCAAGGTCCTAAACGCGGCATGTCCAAACTTCGGTCCTCCTGAATTCTATGCTTAGCTTGCCAATGGCAAAGGACTGTGGGAGTTGCGGTCCAAAACATCTGGAGGGCCGAAGTTTGGACATGCCTGTCCTAAACCATTTAGGGCTTTGTATGTCAACATTAGAACCTTGAAGTCAGTGCGGTAATGGATTGGCACCCAGTGCAGTGTGGCCAGCATAGGGGTAATATGATGTATTTTTGTACCCGCGTTACTGGTCTGTCCATAGTATTCTGCACTAGCTGGAACCTCCACATTAACTTCAAAGGCAGCCCCATTAGATCTGTTTATTCAGTAGACCTACTGTAGTTGCCTTCAGACTGGCGGCCTAGATGATATTTAAGAGATTGTTCTGCCACACTTCTTTGAATATGTTTTGGTACTGCTTTTATGTATTTGTTTCCTCAGTTTAACAACCACACTCCCATCAGTGCCAAGGTTCTGCTTACTGTTTTTAAGTACTGTATGATATTTGTTTGATTTTTTTTTTAGTGTTTGTATATTCACTGTGGATACTGTCATTCTAAATGCTATCCTTTAATGATGTAAGCTGCCTTGGGGCTCTTTTAAGAAGAAATGAGGGATAAAAATACTTGAAACTAAATGAATAAACAAATAGTACTAGATGTCAGCCAATGTATCTGTGGCTGCCCCTGAATTCTATACACTACATACATGCCGTATATACTCGAGTATAAGTCGACCCAAGTATAAGTCAAGGCCCCTAATTTAAGCCCCCCAAAACTGGGGAAACTTATTGACTCGAGTATAAGCCTAGGGTGGGAAATGCAGCAGGGCCTGGCAGCTCCTCCTTTGTAAGCTGGGGGAGCCGTGTGTGGTTTAAAATTACTTTTAGTCACTGAGGCAAGCGTTTGCCTCGGTGGCTAAAACACATTTTAAACATTGTGCGCCCCTCCCCCGTGATGCAGAGAGGGGTGAGGAGAAGTGGTGTGCAATGTTTAAAATGACTTTTAGCCACCGAGCCAAGCACTTGCTTCAGTGGCTAAAAGTATTGACCCGAATATATGTTGAGGGCCCCTTTTATTCAGCCCAAAATTAGGGCTGAAAAACTACATAAGAACATAAGAAGAGCCATGCGGGATCAGGCCAAAGGCCCATCTAGTCCAGCTTCCTGTATCTCACAGTGGCCCTACCAGATGCGTTTGGGAGCACATGAGACTAGATATCTGTCTCCTGATACCACTCCCCTGCATCTGGCCCTTGAAGTAACCTGGTTTTAAGCCTGGGGAATTACACATCTCCATCATGGTTTGTAACGTGTGATGGACTTTTCCTCCAGGAATCTGTCCAATCCCTTTTTGAAGGCATCCAGGCCAGATGCCATCACCACATTCTGTGGCAGGGAGTTCCATAGACTAACAACGCGCTGGGTGAAAAAATATTTTCTTTTGTCTGTTCTTACTCTCCCAGCCCTCAGTTTGAGTGGATGTCCACTAGTTCTGGTATTTTGTGAGAGGGAGAAGAGCTTCCCTCTATCCACTTTACTCATGTCCTGCATTATTTTGTACATCTCAGTCATATCCCCCCTCAGGCGCCTTTTTTCCAGACTAAAGAGGCCCAAATGTTTTAGCCTTTCCTCATAAGGGAGGTGCCCCAGCCCAGTAATCATTTTAGTCGCTCTCTTCTGCACCTTTTCCAGTTCCACTATGTCTTTCTTGAGATGCGGTGACCAGAATTGTACACAATACTCCAGGTGCGGCCTTACTATTGTTTTGTATAATGGCATTATAATGTTGGCTGTTTTATTTTCAATCCCCTTTTTGATAATCCCTAGCATGGAATTGGCCTTCTTCACCGCTGCCACACATTGGGGAGACACCTTCATGGAGCTGTCCACCAACACACCAAGATCTCTTTCCTGATCCGTCACGGATAACTCAGAGCCCATGAGTTGATAGATAAAGTGTTGATTTTTTGCCCCAATATGCATTACTTTACACTTGGCTACATTAAAACGCATTTGCTATTTCGTAGCCCATTCCCCCAGTTTGGAGAGATCCTTCTGGAGCTCTTCACAATCTTCTCTGGTTTTTAAATTCAATTATATACAGTACATACATGGGAGAAAACCACATTACATTCTGTAACACTTTCTTTTAAGTATGCACAAGAATGTTACAAGAACCACTGCATATTTTTAAACAAAAGAAACTAGGCAAAATATTTACTTCATGTTAAGGGAATATTGTTACTTAACATAAGTTTCCAGTCTCTTGCATGAAACAAACATTCTGCTGTGTGAATCCCTTGAAGATCTGAGCAGAATCCTGCTGACCACCTGGAAAGTATGCTGGATCTCCGACGTGCCATCAAAGAACATGGAGAGTGCCCATTGACAACAAAAAGGACTTCGGGAGAGAGGCAAGTCTCAGAGTGAAGGGAATTGCTGTAAAACCCAAACTCCACCCCAGCAACAGGAAGGTGCTTGGAAGGTGTGTACACACTAGGAAAAAGAAGAAAAGCAGGATAAGGGGAACATCGTGTGGATGTTGGGAGAAAAATCTGCTTTGATCGGTGATTAATCGTAAATTTGGGAGGGGGGAGATTGCAAGTGCCCCACGGGGCACTACCTTCAGGTCCTCCATTTAGTTAATTGCTACGGTATCCAGAGCTGCCTAGATGCCCTAAGGCTAAGCACATCTGATCTCTCTTGATTTTGGAAGCTAAGCAGGTTCGGCCCTGGTTAATACTTGGATGGGCGACCACCAAGGAATACCAGGTACTGTAGGTGCCTGGAGTAGGAACTGGCAAGCCACTCCAGTACCCCTGCCAAGAAAACTCCATGGACATGGAGTCACGTAGAGTCGGTCACAACTGTAACAACACAACACACACACACACGGTATCCAGAATGTGAACTAATAGAAAAAACTTTGCTTTGTCTCAGAGGGACTCGTGTGTTCTTATGGTGTGAACACACACATTCACAGAGTTGTGCTTGTCAGTGACCGTAACCAAATTTCACACCCTTCTTCACATTTGTGGAGTAATGAATCAATGGCGTTGACATAAGAGGCCTTGGAACTGCAACCTGGCTGGACTTCTTCTTTCTTTAGATATTGAGAAATGAGGTTGCAGAGGGGAGGCAGGGATTTCCCATCTAGTTCCATCTTGCACTTCCCTTTGTTAAAAGAGGAACAGTTAATGTACAATGAGGTGAATGTGGTTAAAGATCTCCAGCTGAGAACTCTGATTGCCCTGCATTTCTGAGGAAAAAACTACTGTATATTTACTTATATATAACTTCCCATTGAAGGATGGAAATACATTTACATGCATGCTTTGCATTTCAAATCCCCAAATGGAAGTTGAGAATAACCCACAAATTTATGAAAAACACTTCAGCCTAGACTTGAAATACTCCAGTATGCAATTTGATGTAGGTGCTAGAGCACTGGTGGTGATCCTTCAGCACTCCAGATGTTTTGGACCACAACTCTCAGAATTCCAAGCCTGTATTGCCATTGGCAAAGGACTGTGGGAATTGTATTGCAAAACATCTGGAGTGTTGAAAGTTCACCAACACTGGTCTAGAGTGTTGAATTGGGACTCCACAGATGCAGGCAACAATCCCCACTGATCCATTGGGACTGACCATGGGCCATTCACATTCTCTCGCCTTGATTAACCTCACATGTAGTGGGTGAAGGAATGTAGAACAGTGCTGTGTATTTCACACTGAACTCAAACAGAGAGGGAGAGGAATGAATGGAGTGGTTTCATACCAGTTTACTGGTCATGGCTCCTTGCAAAGAAGTCTGGGGCTCATAGGTAGGTGAGGCGATGAAAGCCTTCATGCCACCTTATGTCCTCTTTCAGGAGAAGGAACAACTGTAAAGCTAAATCCAAAATTCACGATCCACTGGTCCCTTCATTGGGTCAACCAAAAAGGGCACAATTCTGCATGGAAGCCTTTGATACTTTCAGATCTCTTCATCAAATATGATGCTACAAAACCAGACAGGGGTGGAAAAGGGAGGAGATTTGAGCCAGCATCTTGTTGCACTTGAGAGAGGATGGGAAGTCCCTGCTGTGTAATAGTGTGGGATCACACTGCTTATGCAAATGTTGCTGAGATCACCACTTATCCAATGGCAACTCCATGTAGGCCACTCCTCCTTTGTATGCTGATGGGACTTTCAGCTCAAGGGCTGAAATCCAGTAGCAAGTATATGGACTCAGTGGAATTTACGTATGTTTAAACTCATCAAATCCCCAATGACTCAGTGGGCCTGTTCCAGTTGCAACTTACTACTGGATTTCAACCAATGTGAGCTAAATAGACTGCAGGCACTGATCCATATGTCAACATGATTTTTGCATATTTCTGTTTTGAGATATTGCAGTGAGGAATAACTCATCTGATGAGCTGATTGTTTTAGGAGTGGGGAAGTCAATCAGATTTAAATCTCCACTATGAAAATGCACACCCCTTCTTCCTAAACTGGTCGATGCCTGTGATGTTGATATGACCAAAGAAGTGTGTATCATTAGTGTTCACTAACACTGTTACATGAGAAAAGGAAAACTATTGGTTTGTCTGTCTGGGAAACAGGCCCGCAACTACTCCATGTCATCCTGTGATGGGGGTTCCGACACGGCAGGGGGTTGAACTAGATGGCCTTTGAGGTATCTTCCAACTCTATGATTCTATGATTCTATCCAGAGCAAGCAGAAGGGGCTGTGCAGAATAGTACACAGTACAAATACTATTTCTACTATACTATTTTGTCATTTTGGTGCCCACACCCCAAGCACTGTACCCAGGGCACATGCCCCACTTATTTATTTATTTATTTATTTATTTATTTATTTATTTATTTATTTATTCATTCATTCATTTAGTGCAACCCATTTTCCCATTCGGAACTCTGGGCGGTTTACATAAAAAACAAGACGTATGCATTTAAAACCAACACACAAAAAAATAAAAATCAACCCAATAATGCAATAAAGAACAAATAACTAACCCAGCAAAAGGCACAAAACATCCCCCAGTTGCAGCCCTGCTGAGAAATAAAGATACCTGTTTTGCCATCTTGGTGTTTTGCAGTTCAAGTACGTGACAGCGGGTCATGTGATTTCCCAAGATGTGTTAAGAGGAGAACCAAGAACTTCATTAGCAATCAGGCTGTGCCTTAAGCTGAGGTCTTCCTTGCTATTTTTAGGAAGTGACTCAGCCGCTCTGTATTACAACCACCAAGAATCTCGGCAGGCTGATACAGATAGGATCTACAGCTCTGCTAAAGCCTACTGAAATACTGGAGCAGACAGATCAAGCTGATTAGCTCAGTTGCTCGGAGGGCATGGAAGCTTTGTCTGTATGGTCTTCCACTTCCCTAAAGAAGAAATAGGCAAAGGGAATATTAAACAAGAATAAAACCTGAATCAGAAAAGAGAAGAAAAAGCAGACATGGTGGAATTTCATGGGGGACTTCTTAATATCAACATACTGTCTAGCAAGCAAACAAATGTGCTTGCCAATATGTTTTTAAGAGATTCATAATCTTCCTAATCTACTTTGGCCGCTTGGTTGACTGGTTTTGTGTATTTAAAGGTAGCATTATATCTGTTTACAAACCACTGAAACAGCCTTGTGTTACAGAAATTCCTTTGTTGTTTCTCTCAATGATCTTTATGTAAAAACATTGCCAGGGTGCTGTAAGGTGAGATAGTGTGGCAGTGGACGTGCTAGCATAGTCCTTTAACATACAAATTGGGCCTTCCTTCCTGGTCAGAGAAATACTTGTAGATGGTTCTATGGAACTCTTTGCAGTTCCAGCAACTTGCAAATGTGAGACATAAAATAATAACAAACAATTCTGCATTATATATGAACATAGATTACTATCAGTACCAAAGAAGGCCATTCTGCTTCTCTTCTTCACATTCACAATATATGGTCCCCCATCAGCTGACAGCCTTTGGACGTCAAACCCTTCCAGGGAGGTGAGGAAATGTTTGCCTCTATCATGAACTGGTTGTCTTACTAAGCCCCTTGGCGACACTGGCAAACTGAAAGCAGAAGGTTTCCTTTGGCCCTTTCCTAGCAATCTTGTTGCACTGGATCAAAACCTGCACAATCCTTTCTGCACCAGAAGAGTGCCCTTGAAAGGGCTCAGAGCGGTGCAGATAGGAAAGTTCTGGTGGCAGACTGATTAGTTCTAACAAAGGTACTATCTGGTTGTTGTCTTTACGAGTGCACCTCCAGCCAACCCCTGTAGCTATCTAAACAGTAGGCCAAATGCCCCTCTGATTGCAATTGGCCCACAGCTTATGCTGTATTACGGTACTTTCTAAGAAGCCTCTATGGAAAAATCTCCTTCGAACATTTCTAATCCTTCACAGAAAGAGTAGAGTGAAGATTAACCTACTTCTTAGGACTGGAAAATCAGTGATACAGAATGGAACATTTTTAGGATTGCCCATGTGGTGAGGAATTCCAAGGGCACAGGGCTTGTTGACCCGGCCTTATTTTGCTTGGCTATGCTTCAGAATGAGTTTACTCCAGGCCGATTAGCAAGCGGTGAGTTTTTGCTTTATTTATCAGTGTACGGTTTGGGTCTTGGTAGACTTATACAGATGAAACCTCTCCAAAAGTTCGTTAAATCCCAGTGTGGCCTCTTTGATCTCTATAGAGGAAGCCAGCGCTGTAAGAAGCTCACAGGACCCAAACAGATTGGCATTAATCCATTTTGGCTCAAATGCTGGAGAGTGGCCTCACACCCAAGGGCGTATCTGGGGGGGGCATAAGGGTACATCTGCCCCGGGTGCAGCAATCTGGGGGCACCTGGAGGGGGAGCAGGAGGAGGAAGCCTTGCACCCTCCTGCCCCCCAGCGGTCCTCCTTTCCCCTAAGGCACGCACTCACCCCACGCCCGCAGGTCCCCCCCCCGTTGCTGGATGGGTGCGAAGGGGGGCATCAGGAAGGGTGCAAAAACCAACTTTGTTCCCAGGCACTCCAAATCCTGGGCCCTCCCTCACTATCCCTGCACTCTCTGGCTCTGCGTCTGATGTTGGAACACAAAGCTCTCAAGAAAAAGTCCAATTGTGTTCGGTTGACTATCCTCTGGGTTCTCGGGCAGTCAGAAACTTTGCACTTTTAAGAATTCTCAGCTGTGTGGAGGGTTTCAAGCATGTTCTACTGACTGTAATAAGAAGCTGTCTTTAAACTTTCCTATGGAATACTCAGATGTGGAAGTAAATGGGTAGTAACGGGTAGTAAAGTGGAGCCAGGGTTTGAAGGGTCAAAGTCCCAGGATTTCCTGAGCAGCAGTGATCATGACAAAATCCATCACAAACACCACCATGTGCACCTTCTGAGTTTAGGTGAAATCCTCTTGATAACTAGGAGAGAAATGGACTTTTTCAAGAACAGTATATTAATGCAAATGGTCTCTGCTATAATGCCCAGTATTTGATAACTGGGCATTATCAAATTTTGAATTGGCATGAGAGTTCCACAACTCCTGCTTCTTTATTGTTAATATGCACCAAACCAGTAGGCTTCTTCTTCTTCTTCTTCTTCTTCTTCTTCTTCTTCTTCTTCTTCT
>JAHTLZ010000330.1:34206421-34255337 GCA_023846285.1 Phrynocephalus versicolor
CTTCTTCTTCTTCTTCTTCTTCTTCTTCTTCTTCTTCTTCTTCTTCTGGACTCTTCTTATGAATGGCTATGAAGATTGTAATGATGAGGGCTTGAATTTCCAGATTCATCACTATAAAGATAGAGGAGGCCATAAAGAGATGTATGTATGCCTTTATTTCTCATTTTAAACACAGTCTCTCTCTCTCTCTCTCTCTCTCTCTCTCTCTCTCTCTCTCACACACACACACACACACACACGTTTATCTGAATACACATACAATTCTTCCTGTGTGTCTGACTCAAACGACAATCTTTCCACCTGCAGATGGCCTCATTATAGTTGAATAAGATAAAAATAATGAATAAAAATAATTTTTTGATCTATAGTTTCCAACATCCTGCAGCTAGTATGCCTGAGTGATTCTGAGTTGTAGTCTAAAGACTAATGTTCTTGTTAGATCCATAAGGGAATCTGCTGTTGAGTTCTTGTGGAACCTTGTGTGCTGAGTTATTGGCACTAGTCTTGCCAGGCCTCAAGATCCAGCCAGTTTTGTTCCAGATCAACTCTGAACTTCATACCCATTTGTGGAAGAAATAAAACCAACCACAAACTATTACACAATTAAGCTCGCATTCCTATATGTTTCACTGAAACCTGCAAGTGGTTCTGAATACTGTAAATGTTCACATTGTGCTACATGTGACCTGTATCTGTAAATGAATTTAATTTAATTTGGGCATCTGCCACTAGATGGCAATAGAAAACTGTCATAGGCAAGGTTGAATGGTAGAACAGCAATTATGATATTTGAGCATGGTCATTTTATTTATTTTATTTATTCTTTGCTCTTCCTCCTAACAACTCAGAGCTGTATACATCCTATCCTCCTTCTAAATGCACCCTCTGAAAACTATTTAAAATAGCTCAGGCTCTTAAATCACAAATCATCAATCAAAATGGAAATGGTCCATGGAAGCCAAGAAATTAGAAGACTAAAGTTTGGAAGGACGCCTTTGTGAAGCAACTGGAAACGATCCGTAATTGTAAGACTCTGTTTCTGAAGACCAAAGCAAAAATAACCTATACAATGGTATTCCAAGGCCATCCTTTGCATTTGATGGCTGAAAAGGGATTTGAACCTAACGGCTTCCCTGGCCTTCATGAAGCACTTGAATGACCCCATCACTTGGGGGCTACTTGCCGAGTTCTGTGTCAAAACAATCCATTGTGGACAGATAAGAAGAATGCCTCACCTGTGCTATTTTGCTAGCAGGATTTATAGACTGTGGCCCAACCGTGTAGCTGCAGTTGAACCTGAAGGCAACCTTGTCAATGTTGTAGGATGAATTGGACATCCTGCTTTGTAACAGTGGAGTAGTGGGTTAGAAGGAGCAGCAGATTCCCCCTGCTTGCTGTCTACTCAGGGATGCCTCAAAGTGAAGCACAAGGTGTGGTCCAGCAATGGGATCTATTGTGCGGCAACATGAGCACAATAGCATGTTGTCATCGGCCTGCAGCGTGCCAGAAACATGTTCCTATTGGGTAGTCAGAGGTGTCAGGAGGGATGCTGCTGCTGCTGCTCACAGGTTTTAGATGATCAGGCTTATCTAGGGATCTTTGAGTGGACAAAGGAGGTATGTGGTTCAGGTTTGGGTTTATTGTTTATCGTGACACTGGCTCCTCGGGGGTGGGGGGGTGGAATTACACGTCTTTTAAAAACTAAGTTATGCCCCCAAAGCCTTCTGATATACTATTTATCATCATTTTAAAATGTCTAGTATTTTTCCTTTAAGATACAATAAAACGAGTCTTCTTCTGAGTTAAAATCCAGCTGTCCCAGGACCTTTTCTGCCCTGCATGTGTACAGAGACCTCTCCTGTTAAGAAAGGTGGAGATGCATCTTTGAGGCTTTTAGATACTCCTGAAATCCTACCACCTGCTGGATGAAGAATGGCCAAAACTCTTCCCGCAACCTGGGGTTCAATTCCAGGTAGCTGACTAGTGGTTGACTCAGCCTTCCATCCTTCCAAGGTAGTTAAAATGAGAAACTCAGCTTGCTGGCAGTGTGTGTGTGTGGGGGGGGGGGGGAAGCCATGTGTAGCCTGGATGATAAAATTGTAAATCTCTCAGATATTGCTTTAAGCTCTATGGGGCGGTATATAAGCAGCACTCTTTGCTTTACTTTGTCCAGAGGTGGGAAAATCACGTCTTATAAGAGACAGTAAATTCAAAGATATGCTGTTTGACACGGGGAATATGGTAGTGCTGATGTTAACCAAGCAATAATATTTCTGGAAATTTCAACTGTAATTTTAGCCAGACTTGTAAGTTTGCCCTAATGAACTCTAGCTTATTTTCAGCGTATGGGTAGAAGACTGTACTATGTGTGCTGTTGCTGTTATTATTTTTAACTAGACAGGTTCTCTCATGTGTCTTTTGTCTTTCCAAGTGATATACCAATGCATTTTCTTTCTTAATAAAGATGGAAGAGGCAATCCATGAAACATAAATCATTGTGTCTTTGCATTCACTAAAGCAATTTTGAGACTCTTTGTGAAGCTTTGCTCCCTTGGGCAATGCTTTGTGTTCTAGCGATCACGCTTGGCTGAGATTACTTCTTAGCTGTACCTATAGCTCATATCTGCATGATATCCCTATGAATCTGGCTTCTGTAGTTGGTCTATTTAACATACTGTACAACAGCACACATATTGCAAGAAAACTGTACTATTCTAAAACACATGGGTGCCCCCTACTGGAGATTTCCAAATTATCTCTGAACTGCAAATTTTGTTATTAGACAGCATTTCTGTCTTTTCTAACTATTGCTTTAGGCCTGACTGAGATAAGCCATGAAGTATTGAACAAAAATTAGGCACACATTGTTCCATGCACATAGTGCTTCATTTTAATCAGGTGATCTCACTGGCAAAGGCAAGCTACAAGGCTCCTATACAAGCTTGAGCAGGACATGGGTTTGTGCCTTTAATGCTATGAATATAACATCCAAGGCACAAGTTTAAACTGCTTGAATGACATACATTATTATGATTTTGTTGATACAAGGAAAACATATTTCTTAGAAGTGTTGAAGCCAGGGGCTGAGGCACAGAACATAGTGTTTAATTAAGCATCCTTAATTTAAAAAAAGTGGATTAAATGCAATGTAAATTGTAATTGCATATCATTAAGATGAAAAAAGCTTAGCTTCAAATTCAGCTGAAGAAGCAGTAGTAAGGAAGTAATATGTTATCCTCAGCTCCAGCCCACATACATATGCAAAGAAAACAGCTCTACTGCCATTGATTATTCCTTTGGCAAAATAGAAATAAAAATGAAAATGCATTTGAGATGAATTAAGATCCAGCCGATCATCCATCCTTTTGGTACAAAGAGCTGGTTCACTAGAGACTTCAACATCTTCGCATTTTCTTTTCATATATTACAAGAACCAGACAATTTTCTTCTTAGCTTGAGAAAGGCACTTATACTTTTGGATGCATGTTGTGGGGCAGCAATTCTGGCAAGCACTTACTTTGTAGCATCCAAACACATTTCCCTTCTTTTTTTTCCCACATGAAAAGGGTAAGGCTCCTTCAGATCCTTATTTTTGTATCCCATGAAAACAATGTCTCTGGCTTTCATTGCTGTGTTAAGCTCAGGATATGTGTTAAAAACATGGATGATTAGGTTTTCAGTTTCCTAAGGGAGGCTACATTATTTGCAGTCATTCAAGGAACTAGAATATGTTGTCTGAATGCATTTTTATAGTGATGAACTTAAAAACAATTTATACCTAGATCAAGTAAGATATTTCCATGGTCCCACACTGATCCCACACAGTATTAATATCCAGCTATTTCTTTAGCCATTTTTATGTGCAATCAATTTGGGATCAACTTATAGAGACTCCAAGAAGGCTTTCAAGGTGAGGTAGATATGTAAAGAGTGGTTTTACCAGTTCTACGGCCACGAAAGGAGCTGCCGTGGCTGAGTACACATTCGAACTTGGATCACTTCTCTTCACAACACCATATTAAATGTTACGTTTACCCATAATCTTATACAATTAATAAGCATGAAGTATGACACTTCTATTTCAGATTCTTGGTTGCATAAGAATGTGGGATAGAAGGACTTCCCAAGTCTGCCTACGTGGTGATAATGCACCCATGTCACTCATAGCTTACAGTATATGTTGTAGATAGCCTGTCATCAATAGCCTGAAATCTGTAAGTGTTCCGGAGACATGATTCATGAAGATTTTTTACAGGCAATTAACTGGATTTGCATATAAAACCTATGTTTCTATCTAGTGACCAATCACAAAACAAATCAAGCTAATTCGCAACTAGGCATGTTGTGGTACTATCCTGCTGTGTTGATCAAAAGTACTCATTGTCCAACCTAATGGGTTTTGCTGTGGCAAGAAATAAAAGAGACAAAAAGCCATGGTAGAGTGCAGGAGAAGTAGAAATGAAAGACAAATTGTAACATTCTGTTTTTGATGTAGGGGAGCTGCACAATAAAAATCTCCACTCGCACAAGGGCGTAGGTGTGCAAATGATAGAGAAAATGCTGCATGTGTAGTAGAAATAAATGAGATTCTGGCTGATGCATTTCACTATGCTAATGTATCCTGTTGCATTTGCATTTTTGTTTAAAAAAATGTATCAGCCACCTTGAGTTCCAGTTTTAGGAGAAAAGCAGGCGGTGATGGTTCTTCTGGGTTTTCTGGGGCGTTTGGCCGCGTTCTGGAGGTTTTTCTTCCGAATGTGTCGCCAGTCTCTGTGGCTGGCATCTCCAGAGGGCAGGAGTCCAGGGAGCTAGAATTCTCTCTGATTGCTGTGGTGTAGCGTGTGAATGTATTTGGTATTTATAGCTTTGGGATAGGGATCTTTGTCCTATTCAGGAGATTAAGCGTTTCCCATGATCTGGGTATTTCTTGTGATAATGGGGGAGCAGGCGGTACATTAAATAAAGACAGACTGAGGACTATGGGGCATGCCTTCACAGCTGATACCTGTTACTGCCCACAACCACAGCATAATGAGTGTTCTCCCACCCTCTGAAAACAGTGGTCCAGCTATTGTTTGTGAATTCCCAGGCATCCCACCAGACCGTCAGGGCTGGGCCAAGACATTTTGCTGCCTCTGATGGATCAGCAAATGACACCCCCCCGCCACCTAAGTCAAGGTACACCGTACCCAAAGCTAGCCCAGTTGTTTGATACATCAGGCAGAAAGTCCCACACACATCTCACCAAGGAAGTATGCACAATGCTGTTGCCCCAGAAGCACCTTCCTCATTCTGCCAAATAGTAGGTGTTGCCTGAGCTGAAGTGCCTTTGAGCTCAGATGCTGCATCCTTGGGACTTCCTTCTTTCTTCCCTTCTGAGGAGGTGCTTCCGAAATCATCTCCCCCACACTTGAAAAAAAGCATTATTATGTATTAACGTAGCTCAACTCGCATGAATTACCTTGGTACAGGGATGTGGTTTGTCTTATGTTATAATTGTAACTGTGTGTGTGTGTGTGTGTGTGTGTGTTGTGTCATTACAGTTGTGGCTGACTCTTTGTGACTCCATGTCCATGGAGTTTTCTTGGCAGGAATACTGGAGTGGCTTGCCAGTTCCTACTCCAGGCGCCTACAGCACCTGGTATTCCCTGGTGGTCTCCCATCCAAGTACTAACCAGGGCCGACCCTGCTTAACTTCCGAAATCAGGCGAGATTGGATGTTCTTAGGGCATTTGGGCAGCTTATCAGTATAACTAACACATGTAAAAGACCTGGCCAGAGTTACACCAGGATGACAGGTGGATCACGTTGCCCTTCTGGTGAAACTGCCTGTTATGGGGCAAGGCAACAGTGCTTTCAAGACCCTCTTCCTCTCTAACGGATTTCTTTTTTCTATTTAAGAATAGAAATTTGACCACAGTCTCCATGTTGCTGCCAATCAATGTGCAGTAATAATAAATGAAGACATAGCAATCTCTTTTCCTGATGCTCAGCATTGCTGCTAGGGGCAGCCAGTTCTTTTTGCCTGTTGAGAGAGACCTGGCCTCTGCCAGATGCTGTTATTTGATATTGCGAGAATACGAGAGAGGAAGCCAAGGTCTGCTTATGTGACATTTCTTGCAGACACCACGAGCCAAACGGTTCATAACCTGTAGCAATGCTGTGGTGGTGTCTTCAGAGCTCTTATAGTCACTGGGGTATCTATTTGCTTCTGTTTTCCCTTCTCCTCTCCACACTCTGGGTTTCCAGCCTCCAACGAGTGACATAAACCTCTGTTTCCTATTTACAAAAGGTTAGCAATGCATCTGGCACGAATTGGTCATTTTGGGGGCGGGGGGTCCTGCACCAGAATTTATCTCAATAGTTACTCATAACGTTTCATGTTGCTTTGAAAGGGTTAGTACAGACCCTTTAGATTAAAAATGTTTTCCCAATGTACAGTATAGACAACTGGACTTTAAGATCTTTTTATTTTATTTATTTATTTATTTATTTGAAGAAAATTAAAACAGAAAAACTCCAGTTCTTCATTTAGAGTCTGCCAAGAATGGCAAGTGCTTGACAATGGAAGCTTGGCAAGGTTGGTGATTTCTCAACCTCTGCTCCTTCATTCTGGACTCAGTGCTTCCTCTTTTCACTGTTATTTATAGATGGTACGTAATGCCATTCTCCCAGCTTCCAAAAGCACTCCTCTTTAGATATATCAGATGGTTTCCTCCCTTAAGAACTATAATATCAATGACAGCTGTGTTGTGTATGCATGGATCACATAGCAACTTGGCCCAGCTGCCTGCCAAAAACCTTGGCTCTGGCTGCTCCCATGGCCATATTTTAAATAAATGCGAAGAATACAAGCCAACAAGGAGTGAGGGCTGAGGGAAGGGAATCCAGAAGAGTAACTGAGAGGACAGTTCCTGGCTAATAATAAACATGCGTTTAAAATGAAGCAGCAGCAGCAGCCAACTCTGGGTTATTTTGGAACCATAGCTTCAAGTCCCGAGAGGGAATGCTCATCAACAAACTAGCCTAAGCATGCAAGGGCTGTAACTCCAAGCACTGTTGTCAAGAACATTTGGAAATGTATACTGTATGGTTTCCTGTTTTGGACTCTCTGGCACATTTCCTTGTTACAGTCTGAATCTGGTCATAAGACTTAACTCTGCTCTGTTTCTAACTCCAGGCAAGCATTCCGCTTGCAATTTTCTCTATGTACACACAGCCTTTTGTGGTTTAAAACAAGAACAACACCTGAGTATACAAGGGGTGGGTGGGTTCCCACATGCTGATAATACAGTCACAACTTATGCCAGATGGAAGGGCAGTGTTTGTGTATGTGTTGCGCCGTTACAGTCATGACCGACTCTTTGTGACACCATGTCCATGGAGTTTTCTCGGCAGGAATATTGGAGTGGATTGCCAGTTCCGACTCCAGGCACCTACAGCACCTGGTATTCCCTGGTGGTCGCCCATCCAAGTACTAACCAGGGCTGACCTGCTTAGCTTCCGAAATCAGGCGAGATCAGATGTGCTTAGGGCATCTTTAAGACAACCATATTGGTTGTCTGTCTGCTTCAGGGCTGAATTCATTAATGCTCCCACTGCCACCAAGAAAAAGACCAAATAGCCCAAGGATCATTTCCCATTAATGTCAGTCTACTTATGTCTCAAGATCTTCAGGAGATACTTCTTTCAAGGAGCTTTAGACTCCTGGGATGACTAAATAAAAAAGCCCTTTGTGTCATGGTCCTATGGGAGTGCCATTATCCCATCATTTAGCACCAAACCACATCCACCACCACTCTGGTCTGCCACAGCACAATAAATGGTGGGGAAAGTACTGTCTGAACCCTCATTTTGGCAACATCTCCAATGCTTCCTCAAGCAGGTTTATGTATATATGTGAGTAGACTGAAGCAGAATGTTGACAGATGCTACGGTGATAGATAGCTTTCAAGAGTGGCTAGTCATGTGCGGAGCCTTTCCCACTAGCAACTCATGGTCAGCTGGTGCAATGGGTAGGTAGGGGAACTCTGGGAAGCTTCGCTTAGGGCTTACAAGTAGTGAGGCGATTACTGGCTGGCCACTCCCACTTAGAGTGAGAGCAGCTGAACAAAGCTCAGGTGCTTTGTTCTTGTCTAACTTGTGTCTTTGCCGGCAAACCAAGAAAAGAATACAAGGTCTGTTTCAGCTTTGCTTCTCTGATTTGCTAGAAGTGGTCCTTGGGAGTTTCATTTTCTAGTCACAAAGCTAATGAAACTTCATTCTCATCTCAACCTACCTCACAGGGTTCTCATGGGGGGAGGCGGGGAGGAAGAGAGTCACATATATTGTTTTGGGCTTATCAGAGGAAATGTTTTATATAAATAGAACTATTTATATATAGAACTATGTAACTGTATATATATACATGTATATAAAGGTAAATGATCCACTTCTGGTTAAAATAGTAGAATTACCTTAACATTTCAATTTGTTTTCAATTTAACTTGCATTTCACATGCATCCATAACTTTGTGCAGTGATCTGAAAGAAAGAAAGAAGAAAGAAAGAAAGAAAGAAAGAACCAAAGAAAGAAAGAAACAAAGAAAAAGAAAGAAAGAAAGAAAGACTAATAGATCATACTAAAATAGTGCTTAAATACAGCATTGGAGTGAAGTATTTGGAGAATGTACACCATGCATATCTTGTTCAGGATGTAAATGGATTTCTTTGTCTTTGCAGAGATTAAAATGCTGCAGTGGGAATAAACTCACCTATGCTTCAAAGCACCAATTGGAATGAAACTAGTTTGGGAATGAAAAAACTGGAACCAATTTGTCTCTGTGGATCAATGCATTAATACATTCATAGGGCCCTGAATGGTGGTTGCAGAGCACACTCCTAGCTCATTTGCATGCTGTGTGTGTGTATGTGTGTTGTGTCATTACAGTCCTGACTGACTCTTTGTGACCCCACATCCATGGAGTTTTCTGGGTAGGAATACTGGAGTGGTTTGCCAGTTCCAACTCCAGGCACCTGGTATTCCCTGGTGGTCTCCCATCCAAGTACTAACCAGGGCCGACCCTGCTTAGCTTCCGAAATCAGGCAAGATCCGATGTGCTTAGGGCATCTAGGCAGTGCCATTTGCATGCTACAGACAGGCACTCCTGTGTGCTCTGAGTGCAAGGATATACTGAACACTCTTACATGGGGTTGTGCTGTGGAGCCTGTCCTGGACTTCTCTTGGTGAGAACAGGCACCTGCCATTAGGTTGCTGTTACCCGTGATCTTGTTACATGTGATCTGATTTATCGTAACCTATGAATTTCTGACCTCTTAAAGACCGTATTTTAAAAGCCTTGCAAACTCGAGGCCATGCCTTCCTTTGTGGAGGCAATCCATTTTGCAGTCACTGTCCCACTTCTTTTCCTGCCATCACATCCTCTTGAAAGTCTTGTTCTTACCAGTGACTGAATGTTCAGTGGTACTCCGACTTAAGAGAAGCTCGACTTAAGAGCAATTTGACTTAATAGAGGAAAACTGTTGGCGTTTGACTGCCATCTTACAAATTTTAGATATGGCCTGCTCAACTTACAAATAATTCTTTTAATCTTTTTTTTATTTTTTAACTTATTTTTTCAGTTTTTTAGATAGGTACCCCGACTTAAGAGTAGTTTGACTTAAGAGCATGCATTTGGAACAGACTAAATTAAATTCGTAAGTTGAGGTACCACTGTAAATATATACATTTTACTGCCATGCACCTTTTCTGTGTTCATACATTTCTTTGGGAGTGCTTGGAGATGGAAAGCACCGTCAAGGTCTCAAAGGAGCCCCCCCCCAACTACCCACAGCTGCTGTCATGGAGAAAGTGATAGGAGAGCACTGGGGTTATAGAGTGGGGCTGGCCACCAGCAACACCCAAGGAGCAGCCTATTCCCAGCTCGTCTGGATGTGGCCAGCTTTGCAGTCACATGATCGTCTGGTTCTTTGCCTCTGACTCTGGATGCACAGGCAGTGATCAACTGGAGTGCCAGCAGGAGCAATCCCACTTTTTTGCAGTAATATTCTGTTGGCTCACTTTCTTTCTAGTGGCATTCTTTGATTGTGCCCCCTTCTGCCCCCGCCCCCACCCGGTGTCCTCCTGCTTGTGTCTCCCACAAATTTACTCTTACTTTGTCCCCTTTGGTTCATCCTTTCATCCTCCATCCCCTCACACTGTCATTCTTTTCCTGTCCACCTCATTGTGCGCTTTTACACGACCCCTAAGATCCGCTGGCCACTTAAATTCGGACCAGAGATCTTGGGGGTTTGTCGCTCTTCCTGTGTTCCCACCCCCTCCGCACTTCCTTGCTCCTGTCTGCGTGAGGGGAGGGAGAAAAAAGGGAGAAAAAATGCAGGCTTACCTCCGTCTGCTGGTGGAAGCCGCCCCGAGCCCCGTCGTCGTCATGATTCCTGTCTCTTAAAGGGGCGGTGGGGACAAAAAAACAAACACAAGGCGAGGAAAGCCCGGCACTCACTACTTTACATTTGCATCAGAAATTTTTCAGCTGCTGAGAGCAGGTACTTGAAAAGTGCGCTGGGACGCGCTTAGGTGGGTGTGGTCGCACTTAATTTTTTGTAAACTCCGGAGCTGGTGGGGAAACAATTTTAAGCTCCAGATCTGGGAGCCATTTTCCGCGGATTTTAGGGGTCGTGTGAAAAGGATGATTATCTAAGTCCTCTCACCTCCCCTTCCTTTATTCCCTTATTCTTCCTCTCTGGTGGGATAAAGATTGTGCACATATTGACCAGCATGCTGCAGTATTGCACTTTGGGGATGAACAACGGATTGTACCGTTAGTCACATAATGGTACAATTCCTCAGCAGAACTCCTCGGGGACATCTGCAAACATATGTGAGGTGGCCAAGTTTGCAGATGACACAAAACTTTTCCGTGTGGTAAAAACCAGAGAAGATTGTGAAGAGCTCCAGA
Source organism: Phrynocephalus versicolor (assembly GCA_023846285.1). Taxonomy (NCBI): domain Eukaryota; kingdom Metazoa; phylum Chordata; class Lepidosauria; order Squamata; family Agamidae; genus Phrynocephalus; species Phrynocephalus versicolor. Next base: position 34,217,377 of record JAHTLZ010000330.1, read on the forward strand.
AGGATCACTCCAAACTTGGGGAGTGGGCTGAGAAATGGCAAATGCGTTTTAATGTAACCAAATGTAAAGTAATGCATATTGGGGCAAAAAACCCAAACTTCATCTATCACCTCATGGGCTCTGAGTTATCCGTGACGGATCAGGAAAGAGATCTTGGTGTGTTGGTGGACAGCTCCATGAAGGTGTCTCCCCAATGTGTGGCAGCGGTGAAGAAGGCCAATTCCATGCTAGGGATTATCAAAAAGGGGATTGAAAATAAAACAGCCATTATAATGCCATTATACAAAACAATAGTAAGGCCCCACCTGGAGTATTGTGTACAATTCTGGTCACCGCATCTCAAGAAAGACATAGTGGAACTGGAAAAGGTGCAGAAGAGAGCGACTAAAATGATTACCGGGCTGGAGCACCTCCCTTATGAAGAAATGCTAAAACATTTGGGCCTCTTTAGTCTGGAAAAAAGGCGCTTGAGGGGGGATATGATTGAGACGTACAAAATAATGCAGGGTATGAGTAAAGTGGATAGAGGGAAGCTCTTCTCTCTCTCCCAAAACACCAGAACTAGGGGACATACACTCAAATTGAGGGCTGGGAGAGTAAGAACAGACAAAAGAAAATATTTTTTCACCCAGCGCGTTGTAAGTCTATGGAACTCCCTGCCACAGGATGTGGTGATGGCATCTGGCCTGGATGCCTTCAAAAGGGGATTGGACAGATTCCTGGAGGAAAAGTCCATCACAGGTTACAAACCATGATGGAGATGTGGAGTCTCCAGGCTTTGAACCGGGTTGCTTCGGGGGCCAGATGCAGGGGAGTGGTGTCGGGAGACAGATATCTAGTCTCATGCACTCCCAAACGCACCTGGTGGGGCCGCTGTGAGATACAGGAAGCTGGACTAGATGGGCCTTTGGCCTGATCCAGCATGGCTCTTCTTATGTTCTTATGTTCTTATACTGGTACTTATTCTATACAGTCCTATTGAAAAACATGAAAAAGGATACTTGCCAACAGTTTCCAAAGACAAATGCTAAACTTTTAAATAAGGAATCCAAGTAATAAGTAGTTTTGTTTCTAGAGGCTGAGCCAAAGAAATTATAGGCACCCACTTCTATTTTACAACGTTACTTGTCACAGTTAACAGTTTTGTACTATTTTCTTACAGTAGTTTTCTACTTTGTTTTGCTGACACTAACAATAGCACTGTAAATTATATTATTTAAAATCTTAGAAATGGGGTGACTCTTCAGTTTTTTTCAACTGCATCTCCCATTATCCCTTACAGTGGCCATGATGACTATGCCAACTGAGAAATGAAGGACACAACTCAATTCCAGGTCCAAATTTACCCTGCTCTGTTCTGCAATGACCAGTTTGGACAGGTTAGATTTAGACTAACCCATTCAGTAGATTATAATGGGGCTTATCTAAGTCTAACTCTGGGCCAAACTGATTTGTTTGAGGCTTTATGGAGAGGAACCTCCTACCGGCACATAAATGCAACTGTGTCCCCTCCCTTCATTTTCTAGAAACTTTACAAATCACATTTTTCTGAAGAGGGATTCACACTTCTGCTTCTCTCCAGAAACCCCACTTCCATGTTGGAGATCAGCTTCAAATAAACTCTCATGGACTGGCTCATGTTAGGAAGAACGTGTCACACAAATCAGATTTTTTTTAATTAAAAAAACAAAACGTCCAATAAAATTCCTTAGGATTCACAATCCTTTAACTTTTACAGTTGCAATATTTTTACTAATACAGAATGACACAGTATCACATATGTACATTATAGTCTTCTATATAACAAAAATAGCCATGTTGTACTACTGAAGTTTTCCCAACATCAACCTTAGTGTCTCCCATATTTCCCCCCTTAGCGGAGTCATTTTCTAAGCTGTAAAGCACTGAAAGGACACAACAATAAAGCAAAAAATCAATGGGTGTGGGTGTGCCTCTTGTCAAGCAAATCCCTTTATACGTTAAAGTTGTTGACTCCTACGTTTTCCAAGTGATATAAAGTGCATTGGAAAGGAGGGCGGGAGATACAAGGAGGATGCGGAATAACGTAAAAGCAACTGTACCAGCAATTGAAATACATTTCCAATACTTTACAAAATGCATAGGAAAACAAATTATCCACAAACTACTGCAGCATTGCATAGGCAAACAATTCACAGCTAAGGAACAAAAGAGCTATTTTTCTTTTTCTTTTCTTTTTAAAAATAAAATGCCTATGCAAATTCTACTGGGCGATCTTCTCTGTTTTTAAACTATTTTTCCAATCAATATGAGATTTGGATGATGAAGAACAGGCTACAGAATCATTATGAATCAATTGTTGAAACTGGAGGGAGAGGGGTTGTTTTCAAAAACTACTTTAAAAAGGAGTTTTCTCCCCCAAATTGTGCTGTTTCTAGCTGCTTTTCATGGTGAGAAACAACTTACTTTCTATATATAAAAACACCAGATCCTGCTCTGAAGAACTTAAAATGCCAAGCTTTCCAAGAGCTATTGGCACATGTAGCAAATAATCAATAGCATATTTTGTCAGCAGAGTGAACCTGGCTTGCCCTCTACTGTATGTTCCCAACACAAATTACAAACTCCTGATTCATCCTAAGGTCAGGCGGCACATCTGAATGTGACACAGTGTGTGGCACTTTCCAGGCCGATGCCTCACTCAAAGGATGCATGCCTGGACCCAATTTAAATTCAGCAAATACAAACAGGACAATCTGCTCGAAGAGTCTTCCATTATAAAACTTTTCTTTGAACTAGAAAGAATTTTGATGTAACTGTAACTGTTAAAATGCAAAAAGAATATCAACCTCCCCCCCCCCATTTTTTTATTTAAAAATTGGCATTTGCTGGTATGGTGTGCAGCTTGCTATGTGACACAGCAAGAGAATGCTTGGAGCTATTTAAACCAGATACTTTTAGCTTTCTGATGAGCCTTTAACTGAATGGATGTCTTTTTGCTTGTTCTAGGTTTAGAAACTTCTTTAAATAAAAATAAATATTTTCAGGAAATGGATGGAATGTATAGTTTGACAAGTACAAAATAATTTTTTAAAAAATGCTAGATACAAGGAACAGCTTGCTATAAAAAATAACAGCCCTCCCCCACCCACCCACCCAAATCCCCTGCTTTACATTTCATTCTATTTATAAAATGGCATATAGCTTCATCAGGTTGCTTACCATGAAAACAAGAAGAGAAGGTGATGCTATGTACATGTTAAAAAACACATTGATATCTCACATCTGTAATAATAACCATATACATACATTCATGGCAAAAGAAGTGTGTATCATTGGAAGCTTTCAAAACAAATAGGTAAAATATAAAAATATAAGCACATGGAGAGAGGGCACACATTACTTTATCTCTTCTTTTTGGCCTTTCTTCCTTCCATTCTCTCTTGCATGGCGCTTCTACCAGAGAGCATACGATTTGAAAACGGATGATTTGCAAAGGAAGAGATGTTATTACGTTAGACTTTCAAGAGGACTCTTTAGCATCCTTGACTGATTTTCCATTTCACTGTTTTTATAAGCAGCCATACATCTCCGCCCCACTTGATCTAGAACCGACGTTTCTACTTGGAATGCAATTAATGCTTGCTCTGGTAACAGTAACATTACAAATGGGCCACGGAAGATTTGAAGTCATGCAGCAGAGGGCGCTCTTCCACTTTACTAATACAGTATAACCATTACCAAGAACCACCTGGTAAGTCAAGAGCTTCCCACTCTTAAAAAAAACAAGTTTTCATTTTCTTGTAGAGTTATCAATCAGTTTAGCAACAAGTCAGTCCAAAGAATGTTCACAACCATGCTGATTTAAAGGGACCAAGTTCTGATCTCCTTTGAGATGGCACATTGACAGCAAAGCTAAAGGTCAGCCTTTTCTAAAACAGCCCCACAGTATTATAACTTGGCCGCTGTGAGCAGAAAAGCTACTATAAAGCTTTTTAGATGCAGATACTTGGAAGATGGTTCATTACTTACAGCAAGATGTTATGTTCAGTAAAAATGCATAGCACTGGTTTGAACGTTCTTTGCATACGGTTTCCTAAAATGCTTTATACTCCCAGGACTTGAGTGTTTGTAGGAGCGCTTGCCCTGTTGCCATCAAAAGCAGCATGATCAGAAGAAGGGCTTCGTGTGTCAGTATCAGATGACAGAGCAGAAGGACCCAAGCAGAAGTCACCAATTCTGCTCTCCTCCTCCATGTATCTTGGCAAAGGCACACTTGAGGTGACTCAGTGTGGCAGTGATGTGGCTTCTAACAATGGTAAGGCTCTATCTGTCAATGGTGGGGTTGAAATACCACTCAAGTAGAATGGTGTTGTGGGGGTATGGACTGCTAACAGAGGTCCACAAATACTGGGCAAAATTTCAGGCAGTTCATTGCTTTTGTCATGTGGAAATCAATGCTTCTAGAACTCATGAACCTACTCTTCTTCTCTCCCAAACTACATATAAAGACCAGGGAATGGGAATAGGTTTTATGGGATCATCAGGTATAAGCAGAGTCTGTTCTTTGCCCTGGGGATCTTAAAGATATACATTGACAGCACTGTTGTGTGTGCAAGCTGAATGGACATTCTAATTAAATCAGCTTTCTGTGTTAAGTCAAAGAGATGACATTCATATGACAGACAAGAACAAGGCTATCGCAAATATATTCTACATAGCAAAAGGGCCAGTGAAAGAGATTTTTCTACATGAGATTAAGGAAAGAGTGGTGTCCTCCATGTATGAAAGCTAACCCAACTGAGCCATTAAGGCTTACTTCAGCATTGGTGATAGGGCACTGTCCTCCACTGTACCCAATGAGATCACGATAGCTAAGGGTGGACCACGTAGGTTACATCCTTCAAATCTTACTACCTGCCCTTAAGATCTGTCTTACTTTTTCTTCAACTGTATTGCTGGCCCAGTACAACAAAAAGCAATAACGTGAAAATACAACTTGCATCCTCCTTCCAGGCTTTTGTTAACACAATAGGTCTACAAAGGGAAGACATTGCAAACCCTTTTAAAAATTCTTATTAATTTCTGCTTCATAACCTGTCTAGCCATAATTTATAAGGCTGACACATCTCTAAGAGTTTTTAATCACATTTCCTATATACACTTTTACAGATATAAATAAGAAAAATATAGATGGTAATATATAACTGGTTCATCATTGGTCATTTATCAAGCCAAAAGCTTACATGCCATGATAAATATAAACTAATAATCTCAGAAAGCACATTTAAGGGCCATAGCTAAGTGGTGCAGAGCACATGCATTGCATTTAGGAAGTGCCAAATGTAATCTCTAGCATCTCCAGGCAGCAATTAACGTGAAGGACTTATTTTTGAGAACTTGCAGAACACTGCCAATAAGAGAAGTCATTCCCGGGGTTAATGGACAAATAATCAGACATGGTGTACGACTGCATTCTCAAGTAAGCATTACTAACAAAGGACAATGTATCCATGTTTTCAGGAGTATGCTGATACTTTTTGAGGATTTTTTGTTTCAGTTCAACAAAATATATATCTCGGAAAAAGAACTAATTGAACATACAGCTTGGACCATACTTGGACCAATACTTGGACCATCAGTATTTCACATGGTTAACTGCTGTACTGAGAAACAGCATCACCTGCTAGGGCTAGAGTGCCATAGCTCACGGGTGCAGTGCCACGGGCATCCTTTCCATAAGCACCAGTTAACGACCTCTGTTGCTTGAAATGAGAACGCAGTGATACTGAATGCGATCGTTCAGTGCAAAAATGCCTGAAGGAGGAAAGGAGTATTAAGGTGGGAGCAGAGGCTTTTTAAGAAACAATTGGAAGTTTCTTGAACAGTAATTCTAAAGGCAGAACTACAAACAAACCCAACAAGAAATAGGTGGAAGACAGCAAAAAAGACCAATGTTGCTTTACAAAAGTCCCGCAGAGGAGGACACATATAGGAAGTGGAAGACAGATGACATAAAAAAAAAGCCAAGACTCCTCAATTTCTATTTTCGCTTTGTTTTTCTCCAAAATACAGTCTATGACACTCCAGACAATTGTGAAATAGAAAGGGAGGGGATCAGATTGCAGCATGAGAGCACGTCCAACTACCTTGATGATCTGCATTCAAGGGTAATGAAGATACTGGCTGAAGAACTCTCAGAATCACTGTTTATTATTTTCTTGAAATGATTAAGCACCAGAAAATCGGATGATGGCTAATACTGTCCCAATGTTCAAAATGGCAAAAAGGAGAAACATGGCAACTACAAACCAGTTAGCCCAAATTCAATCCCAGGGAATATTCTTGAGCAGATTATAAAGCAGCCAAAGACCTTGAAAACAATGCTTAACTAGAAGCCAAGATGGATTTGTCATGAACTAATCCTGCCAGACTAATCTTGCCTCATTTTTGACTGGGGTAACCTTTCTGGTAGCCAGTGGGAACATTGCAGACATAACATAATTTGACTTCAGCAAGAGCATTTTTGTTGACTACAGACTCAGCTTGGCTTGTGTTTGTATGCTTGATTCATGATGGGAAGACACTACAATGAGCCTTTTTACACGACCCCTAAGATCTGCTGGTCCCTTAAATTCGGACCAGAGATCTTGGGAGTTTGTTGCTCTTCCTTCCTCCCCACGACTCCGCACTTCCTTGCTTCTGTCTGCGTGAGGGGAGGGAGGGAAAAAAAGCCTTAAAAAGGGACAAAAGAATAAAGCCTTACCTCTGGTGCCGGTGGAAGTTGCTCCGACACCCCGGTTACTTCCTGGTTCCTCTTAAAGGGGCGGGAGGCAAAACAACAACAAAAAGAAGCGAGGAGAGCCCGGCAGATCCGCATAAAGGACTTGTCACCTTCTGAGAGCAGGTACTTGAAAGGTGCGCTGGGTCGCGCTTAGGTGGGCGGGGTCGCACTTAATTTTCTGTTAGCTCCGGAGCTGGTGGGGAAACATTTTTAAGCTCCGGAGCTGGGAGCCATTTGCAGCGGAGCTTAGGGGTCGTGTATAAACGCCCAATGTTGACACACATGAGCCCAGCAGGTTGGGCACATGCTACTTATGATTTTGCTATTGCAACACTAGTCCAAGCTATGCAATGCTATAAGTGACAATCTGGCTGATCAACTCGCTCTGTTTTCACATCTACAGAATTATAATAACTGGCTGCACTACAACACATATAACATCTGTCAAAATTATTTCTTCTACACTAGTATAACGAGATACTGATGCACTGGTCTCCAAACTTCTTCATTTTCAAATGTGGGGCCCATGAAGGTCCAGAGGCCTTCTTAGCAAACAAATGGTACACCAGTCCAGTGCTTTGTTTTGAACCATGCTCAGCTAGTGGTGCATGTGTGGGGAGGAAATTAGGGGAGACGTGGGGAATCTTTGGGGTCAGTGGTCAAAAACATCCAGTGTGGGTTGGAAGGGGTGAAGAACAAGGGGTACATCCTTTTCTCTTCCTCCCTCCCTCCCTCCCTCCCTCTCTTTCTGGTGTTTCTCCAAGTATCTCCAGTTTGCCTCTATGAAATGAGTATCTGTTTTGCTTTGTGGAGGCAAACAGGTACCCCACCTTTGATCCATGACCAAGTCATTTGTCTCTTAGTCTTTACCGTTTGCGTTCTGTGAAACAGGGGTGGAAGAAAAAGAAAGTGAGTTCCAAAGCATGGTTTTGCATTGGGAATCAGACTCTGCTTTTGCCTTACAGTTAGATTTTGAGGGCAAGTATTTTTTTGTCTCACTAGTTTACTTTCTGCTACATTGTGACTGCCTCTCCCAAAGTCAGAGGTTTTTTTTGTGTGTGTGTATAAACAGCTCCCATATGGCAGGCCTTTGTACAATCAGCGACTTGAAGTTCCAATGTATCCATCAGCTCCAAAATTTTGGACACCCTTGCTTTGATTTGAAAGCCTGGCTCTTCTTGATCTGAAATCTGCCTCTCTGCCCACAGACAGCAATCAGCACCAATGTTTAGTTATTTTGACATACTTTAAATGGTAATTTCTGTTTCATAACCTGTCCAGCCATATTTTGGCCACTCTAGTTTATAAGGCTGACAATACTTACTAGATCCATAGTATTTAAACATTTGCAGACTTTTTAGAAGGTCTCTACCTTCCCTCATAAATCTTCAGTGGTACAGTATGACACAGTCTGATCTTTCAAATCAGTTCCAGTTCAAGTTCCACTGATAATAATGTCACATATAGGGATGTTGAGGCTTCAAGATGGCAGTTTCAGTATTCCTTAGAAACACTTGAAGGTGTTCAGGTATAATACCCACTCTGGTTTGGCATAATCAAAATAAGCTTTGTTGATACCTACTGTGGCTTCCTCCTCCTATCTTCCCAATAGGACCAGCACCAGGTTTGATGGGGCCTCAGGTAAAATGTCCACCCTTCTGCATTGTCCTCGAAAGACATTAAGCCAGAGATGATGGCTGCCTTATAGCACTTCTCCTCTGACTGCTGGAGTGGTAGGGCCCAAGAGTATTCTGGGTAATAGCTATGGTAATAGCTTTTGTGGCGTTTTGTTTCTCTAGCTTTATGCAAATTATACTGCAAATACAGAAGCCTTTAAAAGGGGATGATGTTGTCAAAACCTTATGGGTTCTGACATTTGTACCTCTAGGACACAAACTGGTGTTGGGCATGCCTCCTTACATATCCAGGCTTTCCTTCTCATTTCATGGCAAACTGGGGAAGGTATGGTTGATTACTAAAGCAAAAATAAGGAAGACATCAAGGAAAACATGGAGAGAGACAAGTAAGCATAAAGTTCTTTTCCACAATGCCAACCTATCTGTTGGCACTGTTGGTGCTGCATTTGAACGAATTCTTACCATACTACTTGAAATGCAGGAACAAAACAAAACAAACCTCAGAACCTACTTCTACTGTATTCTTAGCACAGCCTCCCGTGCTATATTTGCTTACTTCCTATAATTCAAACTGCTATGCTTATTATCAGGAATAATGGCTTACCCGTTTATGACAGACAACAATCTGGAAGGTGATCCTTAACACTTGTACATTTTGATTGGAATACAAATCACTCAGTCTCAACGCTGCAGAAGTAACACGTCCCCTGAAGCTACAGCATAATGCAGCACCACTTGTATCCCAGCACTAATGGCACCTCTTTTGAACATTCAAGAGAAACTCATCTGTCAGCGAAAGGACTTCTGAATGCTTCCATATGCCATTACAGTTGGAAAGAGGGCAGGCTGGTAGAAGCTTCTTTTCTTTCCCCGACACAGAAAAGCTACTTCCAAAGTAATCCAAAGTCTGCTAGGGAATAAATAATACTTGACACGAGTCTTCATGGGCTGGCTGGATAACTCAGTGGGTTATGAAGAGCCAGAGGTTAGGAGTTTAATTCCCACAGTGCCTTCTGGGAGATGAGCCAGCCTGTGTGTCCTTGAGCGAGCTGCACAGTCCCCGAGTGCCCCCAGAAGAAAGGAACGGTAAACTACTTCTGAATATTTTGTACCTGGAAAGCTCTGAAACTACTCGTCGTTAAGTAAGAATTGACTTGATGGCACACAAGTAAAAATAATCTTCATATTCCATACTAGGAACATGAAGAAGATGATAAATACTTCTGGAGCTTATTTTCATAGGTATCAGTAAAAGTGCCTTTCAGCTTCCCTTCCGTGATTCATGCACAACTGTGGATGTGTATGAATCAATGTGGGATTTTAATATTCAGAATCTCAGCTTTTCGTGCATCTAAGAGTTATTGTAGGGAAGTATTTCAACCTTCTTCTGCTGTCACCTGTGAAGAGTAAAAATACTTCATCTCAACCAAATTACTGGTTCTTTCTCATCATTAACTGTTTTCAGATGCCCAAATTTAGGTGGTTTGCGTGTCATTTCCTTTACTTAAATGAAGAGGGCATCAGGACTTTGAAAACAGCTCTCAGTGGTGTACACAGGTGAGTGACCTGGAGGTTTCCTAGGTGACTGGTCAAGTTCAAGACACATCTTGTGTGAAAAAACATCCTTTCTCCATTTGTAACTAAGTTTTCTATGAGGGGCAACTTCACCAGATCCCCTTCTTTCCACTGTTTATTATTCCCATTCTCTTTTCCTCAATCACTACCAGCAATTTCAATGAACTTTAGACTTGGTTGTTCTGACACTTAGAAGGACTTTGAATGAACTAACTGATTTTATCTTTTTAAAGTAGATCTGAATTGAAATCAATTATATGGAAGGCCATTGAGGTGCGAGAGGTTTGTATAGCAAAGGGCTGAAAGAACTGGCTCACCTTTAATCCCGCGATTACTACTAATCAGCTATGTTATGTAACAGATGACTAGCCTTTGCAAACTCAGCTTCCCTGCCCCCTCCCTGGGAGACCCTGGAAGCACAGTTCTCTGAGCAACATTAATACCATCAGGAAAGCAGGATTCAAATCAAGACACAACTCTGAAAGCCCATTTCTTCCTGAAGCCATGTTTCCTTCCAATGAAAGAGGCAGGGCCTTCATGAATCCTGGTGAACCATCATGTTTCTGGATTGAACACTTGAAGAAACTAGGGTTGCTGAGAAGAACAAAAATATGTCTGTCCATCACGAACCATAAATAATTATCTTAGGATATTCTTTTTTTTTTTTTTGGTTAAAAAAAAAGAACCAAAGAAGGTAGAAAACATTCACACAACAGTTTCATTTATGAAGTTCTGAGCCACCAAGGAAGTGTGTTACTCTTCTGTTTCATGAGCTAGAAAAGTTTGCTCTCACCTTCCAACGTCAATGAAATGAACACACGTAGCTAATGATGAAAGGGCATCCAGGCAGACTTGTCTTTTGCTATTGCTTTTCAAGATCATCCAAGAATGGGGTGTACAAAACTTCACAATTTTTTCTGGATGCATATGTATGAGTACGTGTCTTTGTGTACATGTATATATGGGTACACTTGTGTACACAACGGGACCAAAATTGTACAGAACCGACTCTGTTTCTTTCCCTCCCTGCTACTGCCCTTTGGTTCAGTGGAAGGTCTGGTGATTGTCTCCTTTCAGGATTTCACCTCTTCACAGTCCTGGTCGGTGGACAGTTCCACATCAGAGAGTCCAACTTCCATGGCCATAATCAATGAGATATCCGAATCACTACTGACTGCAGGCTCTGGTTCACCTGAAAGATGAAAACACAATTGAAACTAACTTCACACAGTTAAACACCCCTCCTCCCAAACCCATTATTTCCAAACATTGCTTTTTATGGGCTGATCTTCATTTAAAAAGTTTCCTTGCATTAAATAAGAACACTGATCCATCCAGCTCAAAATAACCTGCCCCAGGACTGGAACATACTCCAAGAGTGCTTGGGCCAGACTGTATCAGGGCCATGGCCATACTGATATCATAACTGTGACACACATTCTCTGATATCATAGATCAGTCCAATCCTGTAACACCCTAGTTAGAAATAAGTCCCACTGCTTGAGCTCACTACCTATGAGCATTTACATACTGTATATTTCTCACCGTTTTGCTTTTACAAACTTTAGGGACCAGAACCAGAAGTAAACCAAGACTATTCTGAAATGGAGGATCTATTGAAAATATTCATATCAAACTAGCCTTATATTTGCAAAATATCACCAAGAACTACTAACTGAGATAGCTATCCTGGTAAGAAATTTCAAAACAATCAAACAGTAAAATTTAATTTCTTCTATCTTCTCTAGTTTTTACCCGTAATAAAAAAACTTTGTGGCATGAATTCCTCTTTGACATATGAATCACAGCAGCAATTCTAGAATACAACACTGGATGAATCCATCCTGTGGAGAACACAAAAATAGTTGATCTCAATCCAACCATAACACACTAGTGTTCAGACTCTCCAAATGTGCTCAAGGACAACAAATACTCAAGATTCAAAATGCTTTAAAATACTGTACTTAGATAAGTGTTAGGCTGGTGTTTTTGCTACATTATCTTGCATCGGACAAAGCTGATGCTATAACAGGTTTCAAACATAAGGATACTTTAGATTTTAACAAATGTAAATAATATAGTTAAATATAAAAATGCTACCAGATAAATATAAAAATGCTACCAGATAACATGGACAAGCAGCTCATCTACTAGTGTTGGGCAGATACTTCAAACACCTCTAGCAAAAAGGAAGGTTAGCAAATAGTTTCAGCTTTAGAGAGCTTAGAGAATTTTATCAGGCCTTCCTTCCAAAGAGAACTAACCTTATCTGCTCCTCCAGAATTAATAGGTAGACTAGAACAACACTGATTTTACACCTCCAGATTTTACAAGAGCTGCCTAGATGCCCTAGGCACATCTGATCTCGCCTGATTTTGGAAGCTAAGCAGGGTTGGCCCTGGTTAGTACTTGGATGGGAGACCACCAGGGAATACCTGGGGCTGTAGGCGCTTGGAGTAGGAACTGGGAAACCACTCCAGTTCTTGCCAAGAAAACTCCATGGACATGGAGTCACGAAGAGTCGGTCACGACTGTAACGACGCAACACACACACAGATTTTACAAGAAGTTTTTGGCTGAAATGTGTACTCAAATGATTGAGAAAATTACCCATATTTGTGTGTGTGTGTGTGCATATATATGTTAAACTGCATAAAACCATATAATATTGTAGAATACACATTTTATTATAAAATTCACATAAAATGACTACAGACTATCATTTAATGCAGAAGTGTGGTGGAATCTGATATGTACAAAACAAATATATGTGTCGGCTCATCTCTCTTCTTATTTCTATGAAAAGAGAGAAATTAGGCAAAGACAGCTGTTTATGCTTTCACTTTCTCACTGCATATCAAAAGCTCTTCATAATGCAATTGAAATGAAATTCAGGACACATATCTATATGTGAAAAGTATTGGATCAGGAGAATTATTTATTTGTTATATCTATATCCCACTTTTCTTCCATTGAGCTCAAGATGGTGACCATGTCTTTATTTTCCTCCACTCAACAATGACTCTATGAAATAGGCGGGGCTACGTGTGTGTGATTGGCTAAAGGTCACCTACGGATTCTCCTGATTCCATAGGGATTTAAACCCTGATTTCCAGACACCTAGTCCAATATTATTAACCACCACACACACACTAGAAATAATAAAATAATATGTAAAAAAGCAATCTGAACACCAGGAAAACTGTTTTATGACAGATTTCTTCCACTATTTTTTCGGCATGGATAAAAGAAGAAGAAATGTGAAAGTTAGTGCCATTAAAAAGAACCAAAGTTTCCTCATCGCTGGCTACACAATAGCGCAAGATTTTCACTGTGCAAGGAAAAAGCAACGTTACTACTGTATATGAAGAGTACAATTAGCTGCCTATGTCACAGAATAAAGCCGTCCATTTCAGAGGGATGTAGATCATGTGCTGGAATATAAAGGCTTTGTCCAGTTAAGCAGTTATCATGACCATAACACAACCCACCAAATGTGGCTGTTATGTGCCCGTAAGCCATCTCTCAGCTATGACAACTCTCATAGGGTTGCCAAGATTTGTGAGATATTCAAGGAGTGACTTTTTATTAATTTTTTATTTTTGAATATTTTTACCCCACCTTTCTCCTTGGAAAAGGACCCTGAGAGTGTTTCCATGGGTGGCTAGAGATTTGAACCCAGGTCTCCTTAGTCTTAGATTGTTACTTTATCTATTAAACTCCACTGGTTCTCTCTTTCTCCCACCAAATACACTTTGGAAAACTAACCCAACTAATATCAAGGTGGCATACTATTAAAATAACACAGACATGGTCTAAGGGACGGAGCAAAAGATCTGAAGATAAAGCCATCCAGGCCTGTGAAGTGAACATGATTAAAGACCATAATTGGCTCTTCTGCTCCCTGTTGTGATACCACTGATCTGCTCTCCAGACAGTAGCTTTTATAGCTGCTTTGAAAACTCATTAAAAGATTAGTCCAGTCCATCATCAAGACAACCCTGGGATTGACCGAGGTGCTTATGAATAATAATCTCAGTGGTACATGACTAGAGGAAGGGAGGCCATCTTAAAGAGAGGAAAGGAACAAGCATGTCACAAGAACAGAACTGGTCTTAAATGACCAATATGATTGGAACCTACTGGTATATAATGTCTCCAGGAGCCTTTCAACAAAGGACAAAGGCAGATATGGAAGCTGTTGCTCTTTATCATGTGGTAGATGAACAGCCAGAAACAAATTAATTAATTAATCAATTAATTTTATTTTTGAGTATTTTTACTCCACCTTTCTCCTTGGAAAAGGACCCAAGGTGGTTTATAGTAATGAGGGGCAATATACAGTCCAGTACATTTAAGACCTATTCAGGTTTGTGAACAGGGAATTGATGCCCCTTTGCTGCACTCAAAAAATAGATTAAGGACATCCTTTAAAAAAATAAAGTAGGAGGGTCCTTGATTCCAGTGCTGCTGAACAGCAAACCCATCCCTATTACTGTGAAGGAACAGGGGTGCTGCTATTCCAGAATAATTGGACAAGAGTGAATGGGTTTGAAAGGGTGCTATTGTGATGCTGAGTTGAGGAGGCTGGTGAGGAAATTGATCACTTTCTGTAGACAGATGTTTCTCAGTCATTGCATTGGTGGCCAGAGGCCAGAATCCTTTTGCAAAATATTGCACATAAAAGTAAGATTGTGCAAGCTGGTTTTGCAATGTTCTCTCTGTTGAACAACAAAATGTGTAATTAAGCACACAAGAGACAACCAAAATATACTTATACTAATATACTTATATGAATTACACCATTCTGGGTTCATGGGGTATAAACCCAACAGGACTCTGGCCACTGAAACTTTTTTGAAATCAAAATATTAAACTGCCATAACATTTTTAATAATAATCTTCATCTTCTTAGACTTTTAGAGCTGGAGGGGAGCCTATGGATCATGTTAGAGTGATATAAGGAGTATGAAAAGCCTGCATAAGGGTGTGAACTCACAGCAGGAAAAAGGCAAAGTGAAGTGCTGTGCAGTTGCACTCAGGAAGTTAGGTTTTCCTGGGTAAATGCAGCTTAGCAGATCTCACAGGGGTCAGCAGAAAGAGCAGAGGTAATTGCAAATCTGTAGCTAAGCATTTGGTTAAGGCGGCTCCACTGCAATTGTTCAGATTTACAGGAGGCATGTCTACAGCAGAGTTACTTTAAGAGGCTGCAAAAGGCCCAAATACTAATTTCCTCTTCTTCCAAATTCTTCTCATTTTTTTGCCCCGTAGATTTTTTAGCACTAAAAAAAACTTTTAAAAACCACCACAAAATTATTTGCAGACAAAGGGGTGCTTAATTGAAGGTAACAAGTACCCCCATGAGTTCCTCTTTAATTTCTCTCTCTTTTCAGCTTAAACTCGAAATCTGGTGTGCCAGCTTCTGGTTGCCTATTGCATTAGCTCAAATGATCAAGCCACCTGAACCAATAGAAAAGCATTTAATTGGGGAAAAAGTAGAAGATACAGCAGAGGAGGGAAATAGTGTGGCTTGGGAAAACTTCCGCATTGATTCACCTCATATTCAATGTTGTGCAGCCTGTGGAAAATAACGCAGAACTGACTATCCCAATACCAGAGCATTTCCTTCATTACTTGTCAATAGAGTCACCACATAAGGCAGTTAATGTAAGAAAATGAACAGGTGGTAAGTAAATGACTTAAATAATCTAATTTGGTCCCTTAAACGATGAACAACTCAAATGGAAACTAGGATATGTAAATGTATTAGCAATGTCAAGTGGCCAAAATGCACATCCCAAACTACCTCAAAGTACTATAAAATAAGGAAGAAAAGAGTGTAAATATAAATAAGATTCTGTATCTGAAATGTGATTAACTGATGGTTTTGAATCCAGAGGTGGATTTTAAAAAAATTCTAGTCATTATCCAAAGACAATGGATCTGATTCTCCAAAACACCCGAGTCTTACAGATCTGTATTAGTGCATGCTTTCTGCCAAGTATGTCACACCTATTGCTGTACAATTTTTGCCATCTGACGTTTTGAAACTGGCTACCCCCATTTGCAAGGCCAGGATTCTGTCTCTACGAAACATAGTTATGATACAATTTGCTTATAGTCCATAACTGTGTTTGATATGCACAATTGCCTCTGTAACAAATTGATTATTGCTACATGGCAAGCTGCTTCTCTCTAAATTTGTTCTGCCGGCCAGCTGCTTCCCCCCAATATTTCCTAATGCTGCTACAAGGAAATGCCTTGACTACTCTACTGTAGGAATCCTCTATCTACAGAGTATCCACAGTTATTCTTTTATTTATTTTAAACGGATGTGTCCTATTATGGAGCACAATGTTTGAATGGACTGAAAATGCAGGAAGTGGGGTGGGGCTCCCCAAACTGAATGAAATAGTGGGAGGAAGATTGAAATGAAAGATAGAAGAGGTGAGAGAAGGGAGAAACCCAGTTCTAATCAGTTCTAAAATGGAGTGACACTGGAACGGTGGGGTTGGGGAGGAGAACCTTCGCACAGAAAGGCAGAAAGAGCAGGGCTAGTCTAAAGTCAAAGCTCACAACCTGTTATGCTGCCAGGGTTATTTCAGATGATCTCCTACATGGAGAGAGAGAAAGAGAGAGAGAGAGAGAGAGAGATGCAATGAACCTATTGGGATGCTACCCAAAAGACCTGGTTACCATAAAATATAGTAGAAAAGGGACTGGTCACACAAGATTGCTAGAGACAACCCCAGCCAAAAGGGTAAGCTGACCCACACAAGAAGCAGGTTCTTCTGATGGGTAAATGTGAATGTGGGATATCAACCTCCTCTAGGCCAGTATCCTTTTCCGAGTAGGCAGAGCATAACACTGTGCTTGCAGAGATCCTATGCAATCTCCAAGATGCCTCTAGAGGTTGTCCTCTTGAAAGCAACTGGGTTTCTACTTGAACAATACCTTTACACAAGCTCCACCTCTTGAATGGGACTGTAACCTGCATTTAGATCCAGGTCACCTGTATGTGGAACATGATTATATTCTACCAAACAATATAATCCACCTTTACCCTATGGGTTCTGGATGTGTTTGGGCAAAGTGTGGGGTCAGGGAAACAAAACTGCTAATTATATGTCTTATTGCTTTGGTCATTTTCACAAAATATATAGTCAAATGCAATGACAAAAGACCAAATGATGTTGTCTGTTATCGTGGTCAGATCAGGACTTAGAAACAATATTCTTTTGGACAGCAACAGAAATGCCAGGAATTATAGTCCTCAAAAGCTTAATGTTCCCAAGCTTTGGGACAGATGCTGTGTCC
Organism: Phrynocephalus versicolor; assembly: GCA_023846285.1. NCBI lineage: Eukaryota > Metazoa > Chordata > Lepidosauria > Squamata > Agamidae > Phrynocephalus > Phrynocephalus versicolor. The sequence continues at coordinate 34,234,669 of JAHTLZ010000330.1, forward strand.
ACGATATTAAGGACACTAAGAGCTGCCATGTTCTCCAAAGGGCTGCCTTTAAAGAGCATTTGGAAACCTCAACTTCTACAAAACAGATGCAGCCAGACTGCTGACTGGGGCTGGATGCAGGGAACATATAACCCATCTGTTACAACATCATTGGCTGCCAGTCTCTTTTAAGACCCAATCTCGCACTTTGTTTATAACCTATAAGTTCTTATATTGTGTGAATTCAGGTAATATCAAGGATGTTCAGGGGAGGGTCTTCTCTTGATTCCATCTCCCTCATCTTTGGTGAGGTTGTGAGACAAGTCTTTTTCAGTGAACACTTCCAGGTTATAGAATGCCCTCTTGGGAGGCCATTTTCCACTGGCAGGCAACGATTTTTCTTTCTTAGGTAGTCTTTTAACAACATAGGTGAGACAGTTTAGTTTAAAAATAGTTTTTGGTGCAGAAAGCTATGCATTTTATGGCGTTTTTAAGCTTTAAAAACTCCTTAGAAACCTGTAATATTTTTTAAACTTATTTTATGATATTATAATTTAATATGCCTTTAGCTGCATCTGTTCTTTAATTATCTGTGAACCACCTTGGAAAGGAAGAAAGTGGCCCAGAAATGACGAAAGTAACAGTAGCAATATCTGTTGTCACGAATTGCTTTTTAATGAACATTCAGAGAATGGCTCCTGTTGTACACCCAATTTTTGGCTAAACTGAAACAAAACTAGCTTTTATGTTCCTATTATCTCCCTCCTTGCATATTTACATCTCTGCTGGGTTCATCTACATCAGTGGTTCTCAACCTGTGGGTCCCCAGATGTTCCTGGACTGCAACTCCCAGAAACCCCTTCCAGCACAGTGAGTGGTGGAGGCTTCTGGGAGTTGCAGTCCAGGAACGTCTGGGGACCCACAGGTTGAGAACCACCAATCTACATCTTACCGTCTGAGGCCCATCCAACTGCCACTCTAGTACATGCATATGCGTGTGCATTTTTGTCTTACAGCTTCCTACACAGTTGCCTTGACCTCAAAAAGAATCTGTTTTTTTCACCGCTTCCATTGCTGATTTCAATTTGATTCTATTGCTTTCTGTGCCTCCACCTAATTCTATTGCTTTCTGTGCCTTTACCAAACGAGTTACACACAGTTACATATCTAGAAACAATTCCTAAAATAAAACACAGATTGCGAGTTAACTTCAAAACTCAGTGACTCTGGTTTAATATGATTGTTAGGACCGCAAATCTAAAAACATGTAGAAATAAGTTTTCATTCATTTAAAAACAATTTATTTTCCCAAAATGTCTTGAAATCCAATAGTTTGCCCAATCAGAGTAGACCCAGTGAATCAATGGGAATTTGGTTTGCACATGTCAATATTTATGTAAGGTTCATTGAGTCAATCTCATTAAGGCTATTCACTGGATTCAGACCAATTTATTTAGTATTTATTTATTTTAGAGTATTTTTACCTTGCCTTTCTCCTTGGAAAAGGACCGATGGCGGCTTACAGTAATGAGGGACAATATATAGTCCAGTACAATTAAGACATATTCAAGTATTGAGAACAGGGAATTGAGGGACATCTTGCAGCATTAAAAGACAACATTACATTAAAGCTACAAGAGAATGCAAGTAGTTAAAGAGAGCGTAAAAATTCCATGTAAAAGTTATGAGTGATAAAACAGCAGAGGTGTTTTTAAGGCAGAGATGCATTATTAATGGAAAAAAATATATTCATTTAAAACATTGCTTGGTGTACTCACACTGAATTGTTCCATTGTTTCTGTATTTGCATAAGCCATCTTTTAAAATGTGGAAGGAGCTAACCTATAGACTCCAGATGTTGTTGAGTCAACATCCTTGATTACTGGTTATGTTTACTGAGGATTGACGGAGGTCCAATAACACCTGGACAGCCACACATCTCTCTTTCCCACATATTTCTCCAAAATTATTAGGGGACAATTTTACTGATGAGAACATTTTTTTTTAAAAAAAATGACTGGCAGTGGAATATGTCCAAGTGAGCATGTCGTAGTGCATGGAACATGAGGATGAGGATGTCAGAAGACTGTTTACTATAAAAAAAATTCTCAAGGACAGAAAGTTAATTCTTTCTAAACCACAAACACAGGCATACAATACCTGGCAACATCATATATTTTCTTGAAGCAATCTCAGTTGTAACGGCATAGCTTCAATTCAAATAGACTTTAATCCAAAATATTATGAAAGTCAAGTTGATGTTATAGATGTATTATTTTGCACCTGTTGTTTCCTGTATTCTCTGTGTCCCAAATGGTAACAATAACCACAAACAAAGATGGCATGAGAGAAAGTACAGCTGTGGGGGGCAAGCCACCGTTGGGCTTTGCAGAGTTTGCAAAGCATTGTTCTGGTTGTCATGATCCTAACATGATATGCTATTATAAAATGATTGTCATGCTTCAGCTATTAGATTCCCTTTTTTAGGGCCCAAATTACCTTCCTCACAGCAAGATGGGCAACACAAAGAAGTTGGCTTGAGCATAAATTCAATTTAGAAACTGATTCTGATTGCATTTTATAGTGTACAGCTGCTGAGCAGCTTTCATCATGCATATCTCAGGGCTCCTGAGACAAGTAAATAAACCATCGCTCCAGTCAAGCTTTTAAGAATTTCCTCCTTCTCTCTTAGCCAAAAAGGAAAAAGAAGAAAAAAAAGCCTGATGTGAATGCAATTTTCCTTTATTCTTAAGACAGCCCGAGCAGCATATGCTTGACAGGCCAACCACTGTCAAACCTGCCTCTGTACAAAGCTCTTGCAAAAGAATTGCCCAGAAGGATGAAAGCTTTACAAGACTGGTACAAAACCGGAGATGGGTCAGAATTGTTACTGAAATGACCTATGCCTGTGACAGGGCATGTGAGCCATTGTGTTGTGGTGGTTTCAAAGATGGGCTTGTGCACAGCAGCCAGAAGCATGCAAGGAGGAAGCTGAATATGAGCACGCACATAAGGAGAGAAACAGAGGTGGTTTGTTCTTCTATGTGTCCGCTCCTGTTTGATCATCAATCCGAGGGATCGAGACCCTAAAAGAACTGTAAAATGAGGTCTTCCTTAACAATGACGGCTATTGTGAAGTTTCGTTACATTTAATGATGCATCTACCTAGTGGTGGTGCAGGGGGGAGGAGGGGGGAGAATGCTATGCGCCATGCTGCATGGACCAGCTTTTCTTTCGTTAATGATATGCAAAGCTTTGTCCCCCCACCCTCTTGAACAATGTTAAAACTAGGGAGAACAATATTGTCAACATTCTCACGGTGCTACCAAGAGAATAAATTTAGGATGCTTTTTAAAAATGAAAACCAAATGGCTATAAAAAAGGCAGAAAAGTAAATTAGCTTCAAAATATCTTCATAGGTTTTTTTTTTAAATCTAATTTTGTCTCACACTGCTCCCCCCACCCCTTTCAGCCAGTCACTATGTGTCAGCCTCATTTAACTCATAGCACTGTTGTAATGATAAGGTAGAGAGAAAGACAGCCAGTGCCGTGTACCCTCTTCAGATCACTAGAGGGAAGATGGAAAGGCACATACTGCAATAAGTAAACAGCAGTAGCACTCTGAGCAGCTGCACAGCGCAGGATCAGCAACCAGAACACGGATGTCTATCTCTGCTCAGCAAAGAAGGCACCACACTGAGGGCTTCATCTTCCTTTACTTACAATGTATTACTCTGGTTCAACTCTATCTCCCCCACCCCCCCACCCCCCAAAAAATCTGGCTTTTCTGATATATGGATTACCATGTTTCAGAGTGCTTCTACAGAAGCACATAGTTTTTAAAGCAAAAACTAGGTAGATAGAATCTCACAGTATGAACCTGCTTGGGTGCTGAGATCATCAGGAGAAGCCTTTCTCTCCATCCCGCCACTCACAGGTGCAGCTCATAAGAACACATGAAAGGGCCTTCTCTGTTGCTGCTTCCGGACTTTGGAACTCCCTCCCACTGGAGGCCAGGACTGTCCCATCTCTGCTGTCTTTCCGGAAGCAGGCAAAGACCTTCCTCTTCAGGCAAGCTTTCCTGAATGAGGGACTTCCTACTATGTAACTTTTAGATGGATCACCAGACATAATTGCACTGACTGATCTCATAAGAATACCCGTGTTTCCATGTTAGTTTCCATCCCTCGTTTTTTCTTTCTTTTTGTGTGCTCGTGGTAGATTTAATGTTACCTTGTTGTAAGATGTCTCTTCTAATTCCCTATTCTTAACTTGAATATGTTCTGGGCTGTATATTGTCCCTCATCATTGTAAGCTGCTTTGGGTCCTTTAGCAAACTGAGAACACATTGGCAGAAATCCTGTTCAAGTTTTCATGATGTAAGATTATGTTTGTGGACCTGCCAGCATTGCACAACACTGTTCACGCTGGATAATAGTTCAAGTCATGGTTGTGCAATCAGTTGTGCAGTTTGTGTCAGGACTGTTTTGCAATTATGAACACAAAAGTGCCTTGTGGATATTACTTTTGCCCTGCCACATTTTTTCTTCTGTTCTGCTGCTTTGTGTCATATGTGTGGCTGTACAACAGCATTTCAGCCACTATGTTAGTTTGTAGAACTAGTTTTGGAGAAAAAAGCAAACAAAACCTCAAGGGTACCTTTAATCCAGAGGCACAGTCACATACACTGATCCATTTGGGGGAAGTGTTATTAGAACAATACAGTTAATTTACTAACTGGGAGGATAAGAAGGATGTTTGTTACTAGATGCACAAACTGAACATGTCATGAACCACAATGTTCGCAGAATTCTGTTTTTTTGTTACAGAGCTGAAATAAACTGCAATTGAAAAGTTAGTAAGTGTTACTTAGAATAAAGCTGTACATAAGAACATAAGAAGAGCCATGCTGGATTAGGCCAAAGGCCCATCTAGTCCAGCTTCCTGTATCTCACAGTGGCCCCACCAAATGCGCCTGGGAGCACACAAGACTAGATATCTGTCTCCTGATACCACTCCCCTGCATCTGGCCCTTGAAGTACCTTGGTTTAAAGTCTGGAGATTACACATCTCCATCATGGTTTTTAACCTGTAATGGACTTTTCCTCCAGGAATCTGTCCAATACCCTTTTGAAGTCATCCAGGCCAGATGCCATCACCACATCCTGTGGCAGGGAGTTCCACAGGCTAACAACACGCTGGGTAAAAAAACATTTTTTTGTCTGTTCTCATTCTCCCAACGCTCAATTTGAGTGGATGTCCCCTAGTTCTGGTATTTTGTGAGAGGGAGAACAGTATCCCTCTATCCACTTTACTCATGCCCTGCGTTATTTTGTACGTCTCAATCATATCCCCCCTCAGGCACCTTTTTTCCAGACTAATTAGCAAATGTATCAGTTCAAAACAGATGATATTATTTACCTACAGAAATAATAGAACCAAAAACTAACCTCTCCTAATGAGTGATGTTAAATATCCCCAGTGAGAAAATTCTGTCTAATTAAAGCATATTCTCCTAGTTTATGCCTGTGCAAGTTAATCAATTAAAAATATGTTCCAACAAAGAGAGATGAATTTTAATGCTTGCTAAGGTGCTATGATACTACTTCATCACAAGAAACAGAAGTTAATTAAGATTTTTTTTTTTTTAGTTTCCAATTTTGATGAATGTGATTATTCAGCGATTTTAGCTATAGAGCTGGTTAACATTTTTATTGCCAGAGACCCAGAAAAGCTGGCATTTTGTCTATAAAAGAAAAATTATGCTGAGGCTAATTACACCCAACACAGAGCCTTCTGCTTGTATTGTCGCTGTAGAGCTTTGCTTTTCAGTTATGATTCTAGGCCTATTGCCTTACTTCTAATAGGATACAAGATTTTATAATTCAACTGGAAGATCAATTAGCTAATGAATGACTTGTCTAATTGGTTGGCTAATCAACTTCAGATTTAATAACGGTCAAAGATGAATTTTAATCAAAGAGAAAAAGTTCCATTTGTACAGGGGGCTACAATTTAAGGGCATGTTTTCTTCTTTCGTTAGGGTAGGGGTAGGAAACAGTAGCAATTCAAATTTTGGACTGCAAATTCACTAAGTCATATTGATCATAGCCAATGGTCAGGGATTATGGAGTTTACAGTTTTAAAAACTCTACAAGGTTCACCACCCTTGTTTAGGCCATGGTGGTCTGTACGGTTACTAAAACAGTAACTGGGGAATATTATGGACAGGATTTGTTTTATTCCACCAGTGGCAGGTATTTGCTATTTTTTAAGCTTGTTAATAAGCAACATAATTCCCTTTAAAATTGCCTTATTGAAAACCCCAAGGGAAAAAAAATTGTTAGAGTAGCTATGCAGATCATTTCCCTAGAATTAGTTAAAATCACAGAGGACTTTTTCATCCATTCTGCAGCTTGTATTTTAGCAAGAGATGCAGTACCAGCAACATCTTCTTTGGAAAGCTTGGTGTTATAAATCTGGATTGTTGAATATTTATAATACAATGCTTCCCTTTATCGGGATATCTGGAGGACTCCTCTTCTGTCTATCTTGCAGCAAACTCAGGGGAGGCCAAGGGAGTTTTGTGTTCAACACCTGCTAGCAAATAAAAAGCTGGATGTAACTGTGGTGGTGGCTAGATTCTATGCTGCAGCAATGAGGCATCGCTCATCCCTGCCCACTTCAGGTGGCGGGGTCAGATGATTGGCAATGTCCATTGTGTATTTATCCTTACCCCTTTTCATGATGTGGGTTGGAAGTGGTCTAGAGCACGGGCGTGGTCCCAGGCTGGAGACAATTCTAGACCTATTGAGTTGATTACTCTGTTATTGGGCCTACTGGGCTGGGAAGAATTTACCTGTTCTGGTTTTTATAAAGAAATAAAGACCTATTCCTATTCCTAATACAATGCTTTTGTTATGTTTTCCTAATAAACTTTCTAAATCTTTGTTTTATTTGCTGAGGTATTTCATAATTAAGAAATCAATTTGAAATCTGGTCTCAAGAATGGCCCCTGAATATTTCACATGAAAACCTGGACTTTGGCAAAAACAAACACAGTATTTCATTTTGCATTGTTTCTGTTACAGATAAGGACAGCCAGCTCTCTGAAAATTATTTTGGAAAGAGCATTTATAAAACCTTATTGAGATGTCATAAAAAAGAAGAGATGTGTGTTCCTGAACACAACTAAGTTAGGATTAGTAAAATACATTATAGTGTTCTTTTAAATGAGCCTGTTCATAAATGATGTTTATAAAGCTAAGGTCTGTATGTAACTTTGAATTTAGCAAAAAACTTGAAATTTTACAAATGACTAGAAAATAACATGTATGCATATTACTATGCAAACATTCTATCTTTAGCTTTAGATAAAGTGATGAAAATGTTTTGTAGCAATTTAATTTGTAATTGCTTCACATAAAAGCAGATGATGCAAAGAAACCAGAAGAAGGACATACACAGAAACAATAACATTGCTCCAAGTGGCAGGCTAATAACCATGAGGTTTATAGAAAACTGTTGGCATCACAGCACAAAGCTGCTAAATATATTTTGTTGTTGTTCCTAGTTCTCTTGATTTCATTGGAACCAACCACTAAGGATTTATGCAAAGTGCCAGAGCACTATGTGGACAAAAAGCTCGCTGAGTATCTGATGCAGTAAGATGGAACAAATAGGATGATTGAATAATCAGATCTGAGGGAGGAAGTGTAGCTGTAGGTGTTGGAATTGATGCAAATTTATGGGCTTTACTAGTAGACACATGACGAATTGGAAGTACAGCAGCTGCTGACACTGCTAGTCCTTTATTAGTGTTCCTCAGGAACTGTGCAATTTTCTCAAGTTAACAAACTAACAATTACATCCCCTTTTTTAAACTCTCTCTAAAAAAATGCTGCAAATTTTTATTGGTCTCATTGTCTTGGTAAGTGATGAGCAAGAACTGTTTATTTCCTTCCCCACCCCTCCAACACATTATATCTTTTTATTTTCCTTTATGAGCTAATACTTTATACACTGCTACCTCAGGCCTGCTCAACATGTAGACCACGGGCTACTGGTAGCCCATGAAGGGTTCAAAAGTAGCCCGCCAGCCATCAATAAGAAAAGTGAGGGGATACTTTCTCCACCTCTCCCTTTCCCACCCCAAGGACCACCACTGCCCCAGCAAAGTTCTGGGTCTGCCAGCCCACTGTCTCAGCCGAGTGGGGTAGTTCAAGGGCCATGGCGCATTGAAATCTGTTCCTTCCAGAACAGATTAATTGGTTTTCAATGCATTCCTATGGGAAACCGCTGCTTTACTTACAAAAGTTTTTAGTTATGAACATGTGCTTGGAACAGATAAAATTTGTAAGTAGAGGTTTTAGTGTAGTAGCCCTCAGCCACTTTGGGAAAAGTAGACCTTGACCTGTTCAAAGTTGAACAACCCTGTGCTACCTTATGGTGGCCATTTTGTCGTCCTTAAATGTTCCTGGCAAACACTCCAATAAACAAACGGTGTGGAGAGAAGAGCAATGGGAGACTGCTGAGGCTGCTGAGGGGCATTTTTAAATGGTCACATCTGGAGGCCACTCAACTATGCAGTAGGAGCAAACAGAAATCACTCCTGTGGCATGTTGAAACTGAGGTCAGCTGCCGTGGCCTGAAAAAATCCAACCCTGTTGGATTTTTGAGGGATATGAAAGAGTAAACGTATAGCAAGATTGAACAAGTAGCCTTCTGAGTGACTGCAGCTCTTAGAATGGCAAATGTGAACTACAAACCATGGACTGAATTGTATCTGGTTTCTAGAGATGTTCTGAGGAGCACAGAACACGTAATTCAAAGGACAGAGAGAGGGTGGTGGTGCATCATGCTCATAAAATCTATTCCAGACAAGAAAGATAAGAAGCAGGGACTTACTGCTTGTGGTGAGGTTACTTTCCCCAGGCTGAGGAAGAGGATCTGCATCCTGGATGACTTGTAATACTCCAACTGTCCTCACCGGTGGATCCAACGCTACGGAGCTCTCATTCACAGTTATGTCACTAGCCCCTGTAATTTGATTGGTTGGTGGCCCTCCTATAGAAGCTTCAAAATCTGGAGGGATGTCATCTACACAATCTGCATTTGGCTGATGGGAATAAGAAAGAGATGACTCATAGAAAAGGGAAGGAACATGTTTCTGAAAGGAAATATTTAGATTTGAATCACGGGGGAGGTGGGGAAATTTACTCCAGAAAAAAAACACATTCATTACCTGTAGTTCCACCTACTGGTCAATGTTGTCAAAGGGAAGGGGGCAATTTTTCTCAGTTAAAAACTTCCTAATTCTGTCCTGTAGCTTTTCCAACTCCCAGGCAATCCTTTGGAAGCTAAGGAGGCTACAGGATAGAAGTAAGACATCTTTAATTCCTGAAAATCACTATCACTGGATAATGTTACCCAGCATCTATAGGTAAAAAGAAATAGAAAAAATGCAGAATGAATTCAAAACTGCAGTCTCCTGGCAGGAAAGCTGGAGCCTATTAGTGAGGAATTCATGAGGTTTGGTGGGACAGAGTTGAAAAATATACTGCAAATCTAATATGGTGCACATTCTACTCATTTGGCCATGCCTTCAACTATACCTTTAGATATGAAAAACTAGCAAATATACTTATTGGTTCTACTCACACAGTGCTCCCTCTTCTTTCTCCACCATGATTCTTTCATTAGCACACTACTTTTCCTCTATCATGGTATTCACTCAGCCTCTAGAGTCTTCACCTGGATCAGAGAGGCCATTTCCTGTCTCTTCCTCACAGACCTCTCCATCTTTTGATTCTCCTCTTCATTCTTGACAAGCACTACAAGTTTCGGTCTCTTTTCAGAACTACTGTATATTAGTTTCCTCAAATCCAGGAAACAATGTCTGCTGACACTGAAAAAAATCTCTTTATCAAGCAAGCTGAAGCGGGCCATCAGCATGAAAGGGATGCCCAGCACACACAAGAAAGGACACATGTAACACACTAACCTCTTACTCAGGAGCACTGCTTCCAGAATTGCTTCCTGCCTGAGTATTAATCTTTTCAATTCCCTTATTCTATTATTTCGAATGTAATCTCATTAATGATAACATCAAATGGGTTGCATGAAGATAAGTAACATAAAATGAAACTAAATAATTGTGTGCTGTCAAGTTGATTCTGACATATGGTGACTTTTAAGGTTCTCCATGTATAAAGTACTTATATGTGTTTTATCAGTGCCTTCTTCTAAGTGTGTTCTCACAGCCTGTAACTTGCTCAAGGTCAACACAGGATGAGGAAGTGAATTCCCAAACTCTTAGTCTTGTGCTCCAATTCAGTAAACAATCCAGCCAGTTTATGAGCACAGTTTGTTCTTTGAAGAGGGCACGTTTGGGCAATGGCCTTGAAATACACAGATTTAATATTTAACACTGATATGTACTGAAAAATAAGCAAACAACAGCATCTTCAATACAGAGAAAAATGGAATTGCTGTATATTGCAAGATAATGTTAAAATAATCTTGCTTACCGGAATCCCCAGTGCTTTTAAGATGTTCATTTTACACATGGGGCAAGTGCGATGATCCAGCAGCCATGGATCTACACAAGATTTGTGAAAGAGATGCCTACAAGCAAGGGGGAAAATCACATTTAGTTCAAATCCCTTTGTATAAGTTTTGAATATTTCTTATCTGCCAACATTGCAGATGAGAAAGCAGTTTTAAAATAAATGCTCAGAATGGCTTTACAGTATAAGATTGATACTGTACAGCTGAAGGCCTATCTGTGCAGGAAAAAGTTCTGCCAAAACTTATGAGTGAGAGCCTGTGTTAAATATCATAAATATTTTGGATGTCATGGTTATTCGATGGTGAAGCCTGGTATGTGATTTGGCATGCCAGAGGGACATAAAAACCAGAATGGAAGAAGTATGTATCCACTGACAGTGGACTTATTGTCCTTGGGACTTATCTGAAGCTGCATGAATAACTGTCTGTCTGTGAAAATAACAGTAACCCAATCTTGGATACAGAACACTCAACTCGTGTTTATCTCAGAAGAGCAGATTCATTTTTTTTTGCAGTTCACTGGAAAAAGCATGATCTTTGCTGTAATTATCAGCTGTTTGCTGATGGTCCATCATAAAACCTGATGCACACATAAAGATGAGTGTATTGCTTGCACAAAACGAATCAAATGACTGCTCAAAAATCTATAGCAGGAACAAACACCACCCCTGCTCAAACTTCGGCTGCCTTGCTCTTCTTACTTTATTGACCACAAAAGCTCCGCTATAAGTGATGAGAAAGGACCTTTCCAGTGGTGGTATCTAAACTTTGGAAGGCAGTCCAAGGAAAACAAATTTGGGCTCCACATTAAACCTGCTTTTAATACTGTTAACCTCAAGCTTATGGCTGTCATAGTAATGTCTTAATAATACTGTTTTATTGCTTGCTGTATTCTTCTGTTTGGCTTCAATTTTGGTATGACTCATGTCTTGACTGTACATTACCATATGTTCAACTTCATGGGGTATATATGTCCAAAGGAAGGATCAATGGCTCAAGCATTTTAAACCCTTTTGGAACTTTTCATAAGTTATATAATCTTCCAAGAAAACCAAAACAAGAAGTACACTTTTTAAAAGAGTGTACCATATACCCACAATTGGTTTCCAATCAACAACATATACAGTATACTGAGTGGTGTGTTAAATCATTCTAGAAGGTCTTCCTTTGGCTTACATACATTCAAGAACAGTTTGAATAATGTTTTACAGATAATTCCCTGCTTAGCAATTACACTTTACAGCCTTATTTGGCTATGCTAGTGATCCTTAGCTTCAAAAGAAGACTACTCATGCCGAGTTACTCCAACTCAACAGCTGTCAAGTTCATGTCTGTGTGCATTTCCAGAAACTAAATGCAATTAGACTAAGATCACGGGAATGAAATTCTGGCTTCCTTAAGTGAATCTGAGCTTTGCCCTTTGATTTAATCATGCGGTTTGTTAATCTCAGAATAACTTCAAATAAACTTTTGACACCTCAATTATAAATTGTCTGGTTCTGAAATTTTTATTATTATTTCACTAATACTTCTTTAAAATTATGCTTAAAATTGTTAAAACAGAGATAACCCTCCTTCCCCTAATCAAAAGAAAGTTGGGCAAAAATTAAAACAACAGTAAGAATGGGTACTTAAAGAAAATCCCAAAGTCTGAGTAGGAGAAAAAAATATCTAAACTTAAGTTTCAGTGAAAGATGATCAAATGTCCAGTTAAGTGTCCATATTTAGTTGCCATCTATATGCCACACATTCACTTAAAGAGTTATAAGGTCCACAGTCTAGTGATTTATGGAGGGTGGGTTTTATCATTCCAGTGTCACTATTTTAGCAACCACAGCAGTGCTGAGAAGCTAAAACCCAAATCTGTACTGGGCTCATTTGGTTTCAAGGGGAAATAGTTCACTAGGCTATTTCCCTTGCATTTCTATGTTTCTTTTCTATTCTCTCCAATCTAAGGGCTGAGTTATTATTAATGCATGAAAAAAGAGAGAGAAGGATTGCTGCCAGTATTCCAAGCTGGTTATATGTTCTATCCATATGGCAGAATCAATGCACATATAAGCCAGGCATGTGTAGGCTCTGTATGCATAGTTAGAAACGGCACAAAATGTTAGATCCCAAAAGAAAACAAGAGAATATAATGCATACATGACTACACATATATAGGCCCCATGTGCACAATGGCCTAAATCTGATGTCACTGCATGACTGAGTGCACGTTTTCAGACAAAGCAATACCTGACACCAGTGACAATTTTGTTGTGCACCTGGGTGTTCAAGCAGTTGTGTAATTGGTAGTACAACTGTGGAATCCTGCATGGCTCCATGAGTGGGGGTAGTACCTCTTCTAGCATTACACCAGATTCAGGCTAGGATATGTCAACGTAGGGAGGCTGTTAACTATGGACAAGACTAGGCCATAGCCAGGAGTGTGAGGAAAAGCTTGGGACCATGTGACATATTATATATTATTATAATAAATGTGGATACAGGAACACACCAGAGCCGGTTGCTTCAGAAAGGTTCAATGGGAATGCAAGCCCCTTTGTGATCTTTTCTAAGGGATATCCATTAGCAAACCTGGGTGAGTTTGCTGAATCTAAAGACACTTCTTCGAGAGGCTGGCACCTGCTGTTTCATGTGCAACGGCCATGTGAGGTAGACAAACCTAGCAGTTCCAGACAAATGCACAAGGATTTGTTTTCTGAATGGACTTGGGGAGTTTTGAATTTAGAACAGGAAGATATGCAATAATTTATCCTTATTAAAACTTTAGCTATCGCATCTAGCCTACTTTTCAGAAATATACAGTACAGTATATGTATTTCATGGTAATTCACAACTAGAGTAGGCAAAGTGGATCAGTGCAGATCTGTTGAGCCAACTCTTCCATGGGTTCCACTGATTTAACAGGCCTCCTCTAGTTGTGACAGACTAAGTTATAAATAACTACATATTATTTGTTTGGAATTATGGTGGCTTTAATTGTTTGTGTTGCTATCTTTGTAAACTTCCCAGAGTTCCCTTTGGGAAAATTGGTGCAGTATATAAGCTTATAAATAAATAAATAAAGTATTTCAGCCACTAATCACATCACTGAGCTGGAATAAAGCATTGTATTCCTCTGACAGAGAAGAACCTGTTCCAATGGTGGTGATGGCATCTGGCCTGGATGCCTTCAAAAGGGGATTGGACAGATTCCTGGAGGAAAAGTCCATCACAGGTTACAAACCATGATGGAGATGTGTAGTCTTCATGCTTAAAACGGGGTACTTCAAGGGCCAGATGCAGGGGAGTGGTATCAGGAGACAGATATCTAGTCTCATGCACTCCCAAACGCATCTGGTGGGGCCACTGTGAGATACAGGAAGCTGGACTAGATGGGTCTTTGGCCTGATCCAGCATGGCTCTTCTTATGTTCTTATGTTAATGGAACAAAGGAGCCTTTGGATCTAGCAAAATTATTGTGTAGCACAGGATAATCTGAAGAGATTACAAATACCATTGGTGAACAAAATTTATCCACTGTCAATTATAAGCCCCAACAAATTTGGTTTCGGTAGACATTCTACCTCTAACACAAAATACTAGCCCAGATTCTGTCCAGTGGAACTGCTTTCACAACAGTCTGTTTCATCAGCTCTTCGGCATTTTAGAAGCCTGTGTAAAGAGCATTCAAGATGTCTCTGCACAATTAGAAGCCTTTTAGCTTAGGTCATCTTCACAACAGGAGGCCAGGCAACTGAGCAGAACTATGCCTGCAGAGCATTCAATGTGATTTCAACTACTGTAATTACTTCCATTCCAGCAAAGATTTTATAAAGGATATTTAAATCTTAATAGATAACAAATATACCTATACATGCATACTGTATAAAGGTATGTATATGCAGTATGTGTATGTATACATGCCCATATGTGTACTGAATGCATTATATGATATAAAGTAGCACACATGTGCAGGGGGAACCTTTACCTTTTTAATGTATAAATATATACACATACATTTTTCCAGGAAAAAAAATCAAAGGAAATCAACTTCTCAATTAGAATCAAGAAATTATACTTCTGTGGCTAGACTGACTCACCTGCAGGGCAGAATCCTGACAACATCATTTGGTTTGTAGCCTTCAATACACACTGCACAGTTATCAAAATCAGGCTCAGTTTCCTATAAAAATATTGTAATCAAAATGTTGAAAAACTTCAAACAAACCCAACCATAAATGCCGAAAGAAATAGTAATACATATCCCGACAGAAGATACCTTTTAATTTAGAAGGTCTGATGTAGTGCACTGCAGGTAGGGTACATAAAAATCAATGTTTTTTAAAAATAAAATTGATTTAAATCATGATTTAAACCACAATTTAATTAATCAAAAATCAGTTTTAAAAAATCATGATTGAAATCAATTCAATTAAAATCAAATGTGCCCTGATTGCAGATACATCACCCACATGCAAAGAGATGCTACCAAGACACGTATCTATTTTGTTTTCCTCCTCATGGGATATTAAACACAAGTCTGTCAAAATGTTGTCCTTTAGAAATTAGAAGCAATTATGCACTTGTACAACCCTTAGCACTGATCATCCCATGTCTTCCTAATGTCATTTGTGACAGCAACCAATGCAACAGGCAGTGGTTTATTTTTTTAAAAATCTTTTTTTGTCTATGGCATATATTTGCTAACAGAAAATGACTGAAATCCAGTAGTAAGTTGCAACTAAGGTAAGACCACTCAGTCAGTTGGGATCTGGTGGGTTAACTTTGTCTTAGGGTCCACTGATTCAAAGGACCAAATCTAGTTGCGATTTACTATTGGATTTCACTCTATGTGTTTTGTTTCAGTTTGTTACCAAAAGGAAAGACCCGGGAGGCAAGATTTTTTATTTACCTTATCTCCTCTTCTAATTGTTCTGACTTGCAGTTTGCTGATTGCCTTTTTTGCAGCATCTCCAAGACGGCGCTGAAAATGCAAAACATTATCGTTTACTACAAAAAAAGCAGAGCTTCATTGAGATGGTCCCATGGGGTTCTGTAATAGAGGTTTGATAACGAAAGGCCATGTTAAATAGAAAAAAAAAAAGAAGAGCTAAAGAAACACAAGCTACCAGTCCGGAAGTCACTTTCAGGGAATGGACTTGGCATTGAAGCATGAATTAAGTGACCTGAATTTCAGAAATTTTACAAAGTCTCTAGAAGAGAGACAATCGTCAGAAAAGAAACAGAGGAAACCTTCTCAAATTTTGACTTTCTATTGACAGTCAAAAAATAGTCGTTTAGTGCTTTTTGCTTTACATATATTTTTAAATAAAGTTTTTTTTATGTTAATTGATTGGTAAGAATTGTACAAGGGCCAGCAGTACACTTACCACATCGGAATAACCTTTGACAATTTATGACATACATCTGGATTTAATAAAGTTTCAAGTATTATTTGATTTCATTAATTAAAACATTTATATCCAATATTGCATAGTAATAGCATTCCAAGGCAGCTCACAAAACCCAAAAATAGCAAAACAAATAGTTAAAAGAAGCACTAGCACCATAACAATATGTAGGCAAGAGATAACCATATCCTATAGAGCAGGCCTGCCCAACAGGTAGACCGCGGGCTACTGGTAGCCCGCGAAGGGTTCAAAAGTAGCCCTCCGGCCACCAATAAAAAAGTGAAGGGATAAGTTCTCTACCCCTCCCTCCCCCATCCCAAGAACCACCACTGCCCTAAGCAAAGTTCTGGGTCTGCCAGCCCACTGTCTCAACTAAGCAGGGCAGTTCAAGGGCCATGGTGCGGTCCCCTACTCCCCGCGCCGGCCACACATGCACTCCTATAAGTAGACCCGGGGGCCCTTGGGGAGATCAAAGTAGACCGCAGGGCCATTTGGGAGCAAAAAGTAGACCACGGGCTGCTCAAAGTTGGACAGCCCTGTTATAGAGCGTATTAGAAGGTCATTTGAAATATAATTTTGCTTGTAGCTAGAAAACCACATCCAAAGAGGCACAGCAGGCTTCTCACCAGATAGAATAGCAGGGTTTCCATGATAACATGGACACAATGTCCCAAGATGCCCACCCCATCCTCTGGTTTTCAAATCCATTTGAACTAAATACTTTCACACTTAGGCTCAATCAACATGTTACAACTCGTTCCTTTAGAGAAGTTCTAAACTTACCTCCTGCCAAATGCGTGCCATAGCCCCAAACTAGTTAAGTGTTCATTGCTTCTAATCTATTCACAAATGCATATACTCTTTGGTAAGAAGGGAAAAAAATGTACTAGAGAAAAAGTGAATCCTGCACCTGTACACAATATGCAAAATGTCAGGATCTGCTCAATTTCATAATTTATTCTACATTTGGCAGTCATGGGAAGGACAAGTATCATCAAGGAACTGTAAATTCCCTTTGGGATTAACAGGAGTCTCACTTTACCAACCCGTTGGCTTTAGCTAGCAATGCCATAAGAAGCTATATGAACATGGGTCACGGTGAAGATATTCTCAGGATAAAGAAAATCAATGTAAATTTAGGCACACTCTAACAAAGCAGAGAAGGGTGAGTGTGGACTACAGGCTTCAAATACAACTCTGTGGCTCCTGGACTATCTCACTACCACCACAAATGAAAAAGTATCATTATTACAGTAATACTTTGGGTTAGGAGCATAATCCGTTATTGAAACATGCTGGTAAATCAAAGCAATCATATAGCAGAGCAAATTTAATCACAAGAAATAATGAACCTCAGATGATTCATTCTGGGGCCCCATAGATCACATACTGTACACACAAAATGCCAAAACTTGCAAAAGAAGTTGGCTAGAAGTCCATGTCCACACCATGGAATTGGCTCTGCTTGGGACTAACAACTGGATTTTATTCTGTATTTTTGATGTGACAATAATAAGGTGAAATTTGCAGCCCTATACACACTTGACTAGCTGCCCCATGATTAGAAATGGTTTGAAAAATAAGAAAGGATGTTGAAAACAACTTAAATAAAAATATAAATATAAAGAAAAATAAAATCCTAACCTGCACTCACCTCTGAAAACCTTCATGGCTGGTGCAAGGGAGACCTCTATTCCTCTCTCCTCCCTCTGCTTTGGAGGCTTGCCTGAGAGGGAAGGTTCCAGACAATCACCCACAATCCAGCAGGAGGAGGGAGGGAGAGACAGAGGCATAGCTAGGGTTTTGCAGTGCCTGGGGGCAAAGTCATTTTTGCGCCCCCTCCTGCCCCCCAACTGCATCTCTCCCAAAAAGCAAGGGGTGCCTGATCCTGGGGAAACAGCGGGGGAGGGGGAGAAGGTTCCCTCTTTCTTGTGCCCTGTGCAGGGGTCTCCCGGACAAGACTCTCCTGTACAAACTGCATAGAATGCAGATAGTGCCAAGCAGGTGATACTTATTTTCAAGCATTACCTCCGTAGCACGCTTTCCCCTCCTCCTTTCCTCTGGCTAAGGCTTGGCAATCGTTAGACCGGGGAAAGGAGGAGAGGGAAGTAGGCAATGGGATTCCCCCCCCCAAGCAGCACCTCTGTTGCACGCTTCCCTCTCCTCCTTTCCCCAGGCTAACAATCGCCAAGCTTTAGAGGGGGTGGGGGGAAGGAGGAGGGGGAGCAATAGACAGAGGTGTTGCTTGGAAAAAAAATTGCCTGCTTCCCTCTCCTCCTTTCCCCCAACGAAGCATTGACAAGCTTTAGTGGGGTGAAAGGACAACTGCTGGTGGAATGGCGCATGGCTTCCTCCCCCTGCTCCTCCGCCAGGCGTTCCCAGATTGCTGCACACCCTGGGGCAAATGCACTCTTCTGCCCCTCTCCAGTTACGCCAATGGGGAGAGAGAGCCATCATTGGCTAATTTGTGATTGTGTGACCTGCTGCAGTGCTCCTATTGCAAGACACTGCTTGTTGATCAATGTAAAAATGATCAGAAATGGTTGTTTGTCTTGTGAAACACCCGTAAAACAAGGTACTCATAAACCAAGCAATTATTTGTATATCTTATTTCATATTTCTCAGTATTGCTTTTGCATGGGGTAGACCAAAGGATCAAGGTTAAAAATTAGGATTCAGGTTTTAAAAATCTGTGGGTGATAGGGCATGTTTGCAAAATTGTGGTTGTTTTTAACTGTTGTCTATCCATAAATATAAGTGTAAGTATTCAGCTTATAAAAATCAGTTGTTTTATTTGTGATACACTACTTGTCCAAGTATAGTTTTGTGATTTTATTTTCTAAAACTAGAGACGGCTAGAATTCATAATATATGAACAATCCACAATATTAAACCAATACCTGAAATTATATTTACAACTTGTTTATGCCTGCATAAACTGCATTGATGCTAGTTTAGGACATCCTGGCATGATGATTTGTTTCTTTGGATTCATGCCACTCACTTATCATTTATTCCAGGGTTGTTCAACTTTGAACAGGCCAAGGTCTATTTTTTCCGGCCCAAAGTGCCTGAGGGCTACTACACTAAAACCTCTACTTACAAATTTTATCTGTTCCAAGCACATGTTCATAACTAAAAACTTTTGTAAGTAAAGCAGCGGTTTCCCATAGGAATGCATTGAAAACCAATTAATCTGTTCTGGAAGGAACAGATTTCAATGCACCATGGCCCTTGAACTACCCCATTTGGCTGAGACAGTGGGCTGGCAGACCCAGAACTTTGCTGGGGCAGTGGTGGTCCTTGGGGTGGGAAAGGGAGAGGTGGAGAAAGTATCCCCTTACTTTTCTTATTGATGGCCGGAGGGCTACTTTTGAACCCTTCACGGGCCACCTGTTGGCAGGCCTGATTTATTCCCTGCTTCATAATTATTTTCAGATAGCATCCAGTACAAAGAACCTGATATTGAATTGCACACAGTTCCTCAGTTTCAGTCTGCAGACAGCCTAATATAAGCCACAGTTTGACCACTGCTTATTAATATTATCATACTAAGGGTAACTGGGGTGCTATGCATATAATGGCTTTCAAACCATGAATCCCTGTGGTGCGAGACTTCTATTAATTCAGATTGGTTCTCAGTCGCAAGCTGTAATGTTGTTAGTCCTTTATAATTTTTTGCTATCATATGATGATGTGCAACTGTGCTCCCCTGAAGTAGTTGTGAAGTTTGGTTATTTTATCTATACAGAGATTCTAGAAACTGACACACTTGCCTGTCTTCCATCATTATCAATCATAATCATCAGTGAAAAACAAGGAGAATTATGGATGCCTTAAGAAGTTGTAATTTCTCTCTAATACAATATGTGAGTCCAGAGACTTTAATTAGTAAATCTTTCAATCCCATTTGATTTTTCTTTTTTGGGGGGGAACAGTCTGAATTTCCAGCACTGAGACTCACAGTACTGTAGTTCCTATGAATATATTCCAAACCAACATTTGGATCTGGTGAAATCAACTTGATGTAAAGCCACAACCTTCTTGAAGGATGCAGGTTGCAGTTTGTTCAACACCTAGGTGGCAGATGAAGTGGTGGTACCATTTATGCTGACTTGAGTGTCATCATGGAGACAATTATGGAATATAAACTTTAAAAAGTCAGCACTGTTTTGTGACATTTGCCTAGAACTATGGAATATTACGCAGATTCATATCTAATATTATCAGATAAAAATTAAGTAACAATGAATGGCATTTTGTCTTCTCCAGAGTGCTACCGGACAGGAACATTTTGAAATTAATTACAACAATGTGTCCTGTAATATTGGACTTCTTTGGGATGAATTTCCCATACCTAAGTTTTTAGAACGACTTTCATCTTCATCTGTTCTACCCAAAACAATTGAGCCCTATGGCACCCTGAACGACTAACATGTTTTAATACTGCACAAGTTCCTTTCACCAGCTGCATGGAGTTAGAAACAGAACAACAAAAACTGGAGACCACAGAAGCCACAGCATTTTCTAGTGCTATTTTAAATTATGCTCTTTACTACTTTCTAACACATTTTCTGGTTTTAGCCAAGTGAGCTACCTCAGTTCCAACACAACACAACATTAGAGCAATATTAAGGAGTAGCTACATACCGATTTTACACCATGGGCAAAGTGATATCTATCTATCTATCTATCTATCTATCTATCTATCTATCTATCTAT
>JAHTLZ010000330.1:34256949-34308250 GCA_023846285.1 Phrynocephalus versicolor
GATAGATAGATAGATAGATAGATAGATAGATAGATAGATAGATAGATAGATAGATAGATAGATGTTCACCAAGCTCATTAAATGTAGTTGACAGGCAACAAGATGTTGAAGAAACAAAAAAACCATAAATGTTGATGGATTAAATATTCTACACAAATCCTGTCCGCAAACAACAGATTTTCAGCTGGGATGGTTTAATATGCGACTTGAATCAACTGCAATCTGTTTTTGAAAACATATAGTTCTGCCAGAGAGCTGAGGGAAACTATTCCATCATACTCCAAGGAAAGAAGTTAATTTTCTCATGCTACAGAGAACCAAAGATCATTTTTCAAAGTATCCTCCATCTTCAGTCCACTGGGTAATTAGCAGCCTCTCAGCATCTTCTGTCCACTGTAGTTGTGTATCCTCTGACACAGTCAAACAAATGTCTAGAAGAATTGACTCACCTTGGTTATTGTGTTCCAGCCACCAGTGAAATATTGACTCTAACTCATGTGGGATACCCTGTTGGGGCTTAGCAATGCTATGCCTGGACATGTGTTACTTCAATTAAATATTGTCCCAGATGTGTCTGTGCATGCAGCCTATGACAATGACTTTAATGAAGATACTCTTTTTTAAAAAAAAATTAAAGCAAGACTATCATGCAGTCTTACAGTGCAGTATATAGTGAAAATAATGGTCAGAACGAGTGCAAATCAATGTGAATGATAATACAGTACATGAATTGCTGCTTATGACAATGGATGAAATCCAGATGTATCACCTCATGCAACGCAAGGCCAAGCTGTGGGTTTCTATTGCTAACTAAAATTTCCAATCCTGGTTCTGAGTCCTCCTGGGAAAGCCTTTGAGGAGCTTTGGTGGGAGAGGAGAAAGGATTCTTTATTGTCTGAAAACTGCTGTCACGAGTCCTATAGCCAACTGCCAGCAGTTCTTTCCAGACATTAAAGATTTATCTCTGTCTAAAGGCCTGCACAGGCTTCCCCAGGACAAATGGTATTCTTTGAAGCCATATAGCAGGGGTAGGGAACCTTCAGCCCTCCAGATGTTTTGCTCTGCAACTCCCTGAACTCTGAGCCTATACGGCCCGTGATAAAGGACTGTGGAAGTTGTAGTCCAAAACAGCTGGAGGGACAAAGGTTCTCCACCCCTGCCTAGGAACCTGGGGAGGGACAGTCAGAATTTTTTTATTAAAGACAATGAAAGACTGTGGCTGATGATGTCATCAGCTTTGCACAGTGTTATGTTATGCAATGGGATTCTGGCCAATATTTTTGGCCGTAGGATAAAATAAGAAATATGTGTGAAACTGTCATCTTGTTATTCACAGAATGAGATATATTGACATATAGACCCTAGAAAAGAACAGGGGGGGGGTGCTTTTGTTTATCATGTTGAGTTAGGGCTGCTGTCTCGATATTAAACCATGAGTTTAGTCTATGCTTGGATTTTTACTGAGTATGTAGGATCTATAAATCATGAACCACAAAAAACAGCTCAGATATGTTTTTGTTCAAGGCTTCCAAAACAGTATTTGGTCCACGTTAGCAGAAAGATAGTAAATATGGAACTCACTTCCTCTCAAGTTCACATGAAAGGATATGAACCTAATAATAATATTTATTTACAACCAAATCTGTCATCTAGAATAATGGTGTATATTTAAATATTCATACATGCTGCAAATTTGAAAGTACAAAAGAAGAATTATGCTCAAGGTAAGGATTTAATTTACAAACTGCCCTTCCTCCAGTGGTCTCAGGGTTCCCATTTCCCCAATTAATCACAGCGACAGCTCTATGACATTGGCCAGGGTGAGGAGCAAAACCTGTGCCAAGGGCACCAGTCAGTTTTATGGCTCACTGGGAAGACTAACCTGAGAACTTCCAAGTCCCTGTCGAACATTTTCTAAATCAGGGCTGTCCAACTTTGAAAAGACTGAGGTCTACTTTTTCCGGCCCAAAGTGCCTGAGGGCTACTACATTAAAACTAAGGTAAAAATACAAACTCATCTGGGTATCTGGGTATCCAGATACCCAGGCAATTCCAAAACTTGGTAATTATGTAGAAGTTATATACTGTAAATAATTTCTAGGTTCCATATGAAAAACATAAAATCCAAAAGTTTTAAAAACATTTAACTGTTGAGAAGTCACAGGTACGTTGCTTTATCTCACAAAAATCATCCTTACAGCTATGAAGAAAGCTGTAGGTTCAAATATATTTGAATACAAAACATAGGAAAGAATGTTGAAATATAGGGGTATTTCTATCAAGACAGACTCTTTTAAGAGTAAATGTGATCAACAATAATGGCTTATAGCTTAATAAGGCAGAGAGTACATTTCTATAACACTTCAAAGTACTATACTCAAGAATAGTTATAAAAAGCAAAGGCTGTCTAACTTTCAGTGAAGATATGAAAACAATATTTTAAAAGTAAAGATATACAGAGTATTTAGGTCTAAGTATGATCTTAACAGAGAGAAAAACAAGATCACCTAGTCTTTCAAGACAAAGTCTAAAGAGGAAACTCTAGCATTGTGATATTGCACTGCTTTGGATAAGCTGTGTCAACCCCATGAAAACCGAGTCTGCATCCTTTCCACATCTTCCCGATAAAATTTCACTCCACTACACAGCAGTGGGTGAAAACTTCCTATTTATAGTCTAGTGCCATGTCAGGAATCAAAACCAACTTTGTCAGAGCGTAGACATTCTTAGCCAATAAGAAGCTCAAAAATGCTGAAAGCTGTAGGATCTGCCCGTCTCATACCCAGCAAAGTCCAACTTCTTGTGTCTCCGAGGTTTGTCCTGTCAAGCTCTTGGCTTTGCTGCTTCAAGGCTGAGAGTTAAATTCCTCCTCCCTGAAGCAAGTGTTAAAATGATGTAATTTACTGATTATACTATATATTGGATGCTATTTTCACTAATACTACAGAATATATGCTAGTTTATACTCTTTTGAATAACTATTAATTATGAAGCCAAAACCCTATAAACCAAATCTTCTCTACTTGCTCATCATGAAGCAAACTGCTTATAATGACATTCATCCCTTTTGCTTTTTATGCAATTCTATAAAAGCTTCTATTGTATGTTTGTTTAATACAGGTTTCCCCCTCTATTTTGTGGCATTTCCTTGTAAATTAATACTATTGGTAAAATACAACACAAGCAACAGTTTAAAATGCATTCCAACCCCTCCATATTTGTCTCTACTTTACATAACATAAACACTGAGTTGTTTACTTTTCCACATGAAAATTGGCATGAGCTGAATGAGCTACTTCTGCCTTGTTATCTTATCAGCTTTATGTTACAAAACATGTGTTTTGGTTTTGTATAAGGCATTTTGATTTTGTAATATAATCTATCTTCACAAAGAACTTTTCCAACTGTACTTTAGCTTTTAAGGCATTTTTCTGAGGCATCTTTTAAAAGAGCTTTTCATTTTTAGGGCAACAACTCTGCATCCCATTAACTTGAATTCTTTGAACACAAAGGCAGGTATATTTTTGGAATATTTCAATGGCTGGGGACTAGCCTTATGTTGAGATTTGTGACGTCAGTACCAGATAAAGACCTTTCTTTTCATTCTGGTTTTTAGGATGCTTTAGATTCAACCTAGTGGTTGTTGCTCATTGGCTGATTGCAGGGATGAGTTGCTGTCAAGTTGGATTTAAGTCACAACAGTTTGGGTTTGTTTCTAATGATTCAGGCTTGACTCACAACTTGGCACCCACCCACTTATTTTCTATCTTTGAAGGAAAGCATGTGGTTTCCTTATCTATGCCTTTTACCAATTTCCTACTTATTCTGAACTTTTGGATATTGTTCATATGAGCCTATGTTATCTTTCAACATTTTGAGTTCCAAGCAGAAATATGTTCAAAGGAGAGAGGCTTACAAGGAATGGTAGAGGAAACATTGCGCAAAACAGGACACAAGAGAAGCCACATGAAGCAACTTGTTTAGTGATGACCAAAAGCATGCTGTCAAGCTATTCTTTCAGTGAAGAATAAATTAAAATAAACTATTAAAAGTAAGGAAACCAATTAAGACCCGTTTTGAGACGGGAAGAACTGGATAAATCTGTGTCACACTCAGAGAAAGAATAACATACATTTTGCTTGGTTTTTAGCACTACCTTGACGCGAATATTTTCACAGTACAGTGAATCAGGAAGTATTTTTCAAAGGCAAAAATATTAAGGCATTCTTAGCCAATATGAACACTTAACACATCCTATGCCAGGGCTGTCAAAAGGCATATGGCCTTTTTTCTTCTCTTAACTGTTATTGTAATGTGATTTATGAGCTACATCTATACCATTAGAGATCTGAGCCATGAAAGTGCAGATATTTCTGGAGAAGACAAAAGCCAGGAAGAAGTGGGTGTACTGTAAGTAGTGGTGAGATATTTGAAAATGCTGCAATCTGGAACTCAGACAGATCAGTTCTAGAAGATCATCAGGTCTAAAATATCTTATGAAGATGGTGCTGAAAATGGGATAGCACCAGGTTAGCTGTTACATAGCAGTGTTTTGCCTACTGTTGTTTGAGTCTCTCTTTGCCTTAGGTTATCCACAGCACACTTGTTAGTACATTAGAGGCCTACATTCCCTCTAAGGTGTATGCATGAGCAGAGCTCCATTGGAGCTGTGCATTAGTAGCTGGAATTAATGCCCGTTTAGTTCTGGTTTTTGGCTGGAACCATGTCCCCCCAATGGGCCAAAATTAGAAGGAACATTGCCTATGACCTTAATGTGAATAAAATTTTATATTAATATTCTACAACTTTTAAATCTTTGCATGCTTAAAATCTACTGTGGACGTTAAATCAACTGTCATCCCTTTTTTGTTTGTTGTAAAAATACAAGCTATACTTTGTTGTTGTTGTTGTGTTTGCTAAATATCAAATATTTACTTCTTATTAATGAAGACAACCACACAGTTTTACTTCAACTTCAATCAGCTACAATGGGACTGAAAAAAAAATTAAACAATTATGACATAACTCTTTTTCACAGAGGTTGGGAATGTTCTGCTCCCAGCGTTGTCCAGCTTGTACAAGGCACTGTCCATAAGGGCTGGCTGGAGAATGCTGGGATTTGTAGTCCAATCATTTCAATACTCTGCCTTTAAGTGTCGGGCCCGGATGGTGAAAGAATCAGTTTCCATCAACAAAACTACTCACCTGATTTCTGTCTCTGGCATTTGCATATCTGAACCTCTGGATATAGTAGAAGACAAGCCAGGCCAAGGAGATGATCATCAGCACAATGAAGGAGATCGAAACAAAAACCACCGAGGTCCGGCTGACATATTTCTGCAGGTTTCGCGTCCCAATTGTTATGTGCATCATGACACTAATATTCCGCTCCAGCAGGCTCACTATCTCTTTGCCCTTTGGCTCGGGGATCATTATTGCAACAACGTCATCCATACCTGTGAAAATGGGAAAAGAAAGAAGAAGAAAAATATTGGGGGGAAAGCGGGTACAAAAATTGTTCCCAAAGACAGCTTTAGTTTGACTGGAAAGAGTTACATCACCCTTACTTCCTCTTTCAGAGGGCTATCCCAAACCATATGTTGCCTCAAGTTCTCTTGCTCACCACGGCTCCTTCCAACTGCTGCAACCCACTGCCAGGTCAGGGAGTTGCATGACAGTACCAGACAACAGATGCTGAATATATAAGCCCCTAAAATCTTGTGTGGCTTCCCCCAAGTCTGGCAGGCTTCATTTAAATCTCACAAGACTTGGCCTACTTAGATTGAGGGAGGTCTGTGAAAGGTTTCTTCCCACATGGTGCAAAGACATTGCCTATTCTGTCAATAGAGCAAAAGTCTGCTTATATACCGTCCCATACCACTTCAAGTAGTCTCTGGGTGGTTTACAGGTTTTAATTACAGTATTCAGGCTACACCAGATTTTGCATCTGCTCCCATTGTACCTGCCTGCCTCCTACATCTATAGCAGCTTCTCCAAAACGGATGCCTCTAGATATTAATCTCTCTGAGTTCTCAGCACTGGCAATGCTGGCAATGGGTAATGGGAGATGCAATCCAAAAATCTGGAAGGCTCCACAATGGGAAAAGATGGTCTAGATTAGAGGTCAGCAAGGTGCTACCTATGGACCCTATGGTCTTCAACAAGCCTTCTGGCCCCTTGAAGGTACCTCCCAGGAAAGAAATTGAACAAAGACAATATTCTGCTCTTGGAAACTTCCAGATATAGTTGTTCTGCTGTAACCTTTGCAAGCAAAATCTGAAAACAGAACAGAACAGGAAATAGATATCTAAACACTTTCTGGTTTTTGTTTATTTGTTTTATTTTTGGGGTCATTTGTTTTTTGCCTTTTGGGGTATGATGGAGGCCATAATAGATCATAGGGTAGAACACTAGTCCCATATCCCTATTAACATGCCCACACCTGTTATAGACTCCAGTATGTTGCACTACTAGCAGCTGCCACACAGGGAGTGTTATGGAATGTCCATTTTTGATGGGGAACAACAAGGCCTTGTAAGACTCATTTCCCTTGGCTGTCTGACTATTCCCAAAGCATGCAATGTTTCTAAAGGAAACTCTTCCCCAGAACTGCAGTAACTTTGAAAAAGTATGAGCAAGTCCTACTGATAACTACCCCCTTTTGCTGAGATTTTAAAACTTGCAAGTCATCTATTGCAAATATGTTAATCTGGATGTAAATTATGCCACAGTTAAAAAAGCTGTCATATTTCTAACCCTATCCTATTGGATATCAAATTACACAGCAATAATATGGGCAGAATGCAACTATTCTATCTCCTGGGACAATGGGAGCCTAAACTATACATAACATATTTTCTGAAAACAAGTTTTAGATATTTCTGTCCAGACAGGCATGTTTCCCTGACATATACCTTTATGCACACCTAACCTAATCGGGAAGGACTTGAATAGTGGAGCTCTGTAGAGAAATATGGATGCAACAGTGTGAAAACGCAGGCTGCTGGGTTGCAGTATGAATAAATCCTGCCTCACTTATTCTCCACTAAGTAAGGCTGCTATTCTCTATTGCAATTTCCCAGTTCTGAGATGTCCAAAAAGCATATACTAAAATTGTAACTTTTTCTTGAGTTCAAACCTGAGTACTATTAGACTCAGACAAATTTAGATGCATTTTGTTCCCTGAAACCCATTCCTCTTATTTCAACAGAAGTTCAGTGAAACTAACTTAATCCAGATCCAACTCCTCATGATGTCATGGTAAAATAAAACCACAAAGAAGATGTCCTACTCCTTTATATGGAAGGAAAGTTGCTACAGCACAAGATTTGTAAAAAGAAAAAGACAGGTGTTGACATGTTGACATGTGTGTCAACATGTCAAATCAAATACATTGTCAAAAGAAGGGCTCACACCTAGTTAATGTCTATCTTTCCAAATGCATTTTGTATTCTTATTTTAAAACTGGTGAAAGCCACAATCTCATCCTTATAGGACCTATCTGAATGGGCACATCTACAGTATGTAACAACTCCATGGTGGGAACCTTGTTTCTCTATGCAAACTTCTCCTCCTCCTTGCCTTTCCGACGTCATTTTTACAAGTCAGGGGAATGATATGGTAGTGGACAATCTATCCTTTAGCCCACTGTCATGGACAGATCAATTGGTCCAGACAGCCTTGGGAGGGTTACCGGATGAACTGACAGGCACTCCTGTCTCTGTTCTGGTCGTCAATTGGTATTCTGAAGTGACCAGGGCAACAGACATGATCGCTCTCAAGCACCCTCTCTGGCTGCGACCCCAACCTGCACCTTGAGTTTTTCAGTGGGCTTTGGTATCTGAAAGGCCTGAGGAGACGGCTGGAGAGCAGGTGGAAAAGAGCTCCCTCAGCCGGAAATCTGGCTGCTGTGAAAGCATGCCAACCGGTTAAAATCTGTAAGAAGGGCATACTTGACTTCACGAATGCAGCAATTAAAAATCAGCCCGAGCTATTTCACATAACTCATGAGTTGCTGGATACTATGCAACCTAATGGCCCTCAACCAGATGCGGCAGCCTGTAATGAGTTTGCCGTGCACTTTAAGAACAAGGTTGAGGCCATCCGTAGGGACCTCAGTTTCAGTTTAGATGCAGTTAAATCAAGTGGAGACACCCAAATGCACTGTCTTTGTCCCATTGCTGGGATCAATTTCATCAGACCAGATCACCAGAGCTCTGCCTCACTGTAAAGCCACCACAACCTTCTCTGATCCTTGCCCCTCTTGGCTTCTTAAATCAGCCACAGAGGCATCATTAGGGTGGCTCTGGCAGATTGTTTCTGCTTCTCTACAGGAAGGTATTTTGCCCTCTTGTTTGAAGGAGACAACAATCAGAGCTGTCCTGAAGAAGCCAAACCTTGTGACCACGGATCTCTCCAACTATCAGCTGATTTCAAATATGCCTTTTCTGGGCAAGCTGGTCGAGAGGGTGGAGGTAGAGCAGCTACAGATATTTCCTGGGAGAATCAGGCAGCCTTGGCCCATTCCAGTCTGGCTTCAGGCCATTCCACAGTACCAAAACAGCACTTGTCACACTCCTGGATGACCTATGCCGGAAGGCTGATCAGGGTCATTCTACCTTTTTGGTTCTTCTGGACCTCTTAGCTGCCTTTGATACCATCAACCACAGTATCCTCCTGGACTGGTTAGCGGGGATAGGAAGTGGAGGCCAGGTGTTAGTCTGGTTCCATTTCTTCCTGGAGGACCATGTCCAGAAGTCCAGCTGGGGAAGAATAGATCACTCCTGTGGACTCAACATTTTGGAGTTTCAGAGGGATCGGCTCTCTCCTCCATGCTGTTTAACATCTACATGGGGCTGCTGAGAGAGGTCATCAGGAGATTTGTAGTGCGTTGTGATCAGTATGCTGATGACACACAACTCTTTCTATCCTTACAACACCAGCAGTGGATGATGTTATGACCTTGGAGGATTGCCTGCAGGTGGTACTGGAATGGACCAAGTGCAACAAACTGAGACTGAATTCAGACAAGACAGAGGTCTTGCTGGTGGAGCCTTCCCATCTTGGGGTGGGGGGATGCCCTCAGCTCTCCCTGGGGAGGCATACCTCTACCTTTTAAAGATTGGGTTTGGAATCTGAAACAACAGGTGGATGCTGTGGTCAAGTCTGCTTTTTACCAACTTTAGTGGATTGCCCAACTCTGACTCTATTTGGATGGGGAGTCTCTAAAGGCTCTGACCTATGCATTGGTAATCTCCAAATTAGATTACTGCAATGCACTCTACATGGGGCTGCCTTTGGACTTGATGTAGAGGTTACAGAGGGTAAGTCTCAGCATATCACCCCATCCCTGGCCAGGCTGGATTGGCTCCTGGTGATGTTCAGTGTCAGGTTTCAAGTTGTTGACGTTAACATATAAAACCCTACATGTCCTGGGACCTCAATATCTGGTAGAGCATATCCCCCCCCCCCCCGAGCAATCCGTCCTGGTCTACATGATCCACCCAGCCCTTTGTGCTGCAATTGGCCATCCTGAGGAAGGCCAAAAAGACAACAAGACGCGACACCTTGTTGACTTTTTGGTGGTGGCCCCTGAAATGTGGAACCATCTTCCAGCTGAGAGAAGGCAGGCTCCCTCCTTACTCTCCATTCGAAAGGCCTTGAAGACCTATTTATTTGCATAGGCCTTCCCCAGCTAGTGGGGTTTGTTGTTGTTTTGTTTTGTTCTTCTTGTCTCTCTCTTCCCCCTTCCACCACCCACCTGAGAGGAGACACATCTTTTATTATGGCTTTATTTTGCCCACCCCCTCCAAAAATCAGGCAGGATGAGGTGTTTGCCATCTAAGAGATTCTGTTAATGGCTGTTTTACATGTGTTTAATAAGATATTTTAATTGAATTTTAACTGTATCAACTGTATTTTAATTGGGTATTATTTATAACTTTTTATTACTGTATTTGTATTTTATGACTTTTTTGTAAACTGCCCCAGGTAGTGCAGCTTGAACTAAGGGGGCGGTATAAAAACAAACAAACAAACAACCCAGCCCAGATGTGCCAGGTTACCGAAAATTCAAATTATCCATCTAAATAGCCTTTGCACCTTATCATGAGTTATACAATACTGTATATACTCGAATATAAGCCTAGTTTTTCAGCCCTAATTTTGGGCTGAAAAAAGGGGTCCTCGGCTTATATTCGGGTCAGTACTTTTAGCCACTGAGGCAAGTTTGGGTCGGTGGCTAAAAGTCATTTTAAACATTGTGCGCCACTTCTCTTGACCCCCCATGTTTAAAATGACTTTTTAAAAGGTCATTTTAAAACAATGCTTAAAATGACTTTTAGCCACCAACTCAAGCACTTGCCTCGGTGGCTAAAAGTCATTTTGAACATCACACACACACCCAGCTCACAAAGGAGGAGTAGCCAGGCCCTGCTGCATTTCCCACCCTAGGCTTATACTTGAGTCAATACATTTTCCCAGTTTTTTGGGTTTAAATTAGGGCCCCCGACTTATACTCGGGTCGACTTATACTCGAGTATACACGGTAATTGTACAAAGCTATAGGCTGATATGTCTGAAGACGTGCCTCTTGGAATTGCCCCACCTCACCCTCACTCCACAGACAAGTCCTAAAACTTGGGAGATACTGATTTTAATGGTGTAAGCCACCTTTGATTCTTTCAAGGAGAAAGGCAGGATAAAAATATTTTAAATAAATAAAATAGGTGCAGAGTGTTGGCCTGCCACTAGATGTGTGGAACAGAGGTATAACAAATAAGTAAAATAAATGCAACAAATACCTCCCATCCTCTTTTCCAGCATTCCTGGTTCTGAATGTAACGAATTTCACTCATGTACTTGTTTCCCAGAAGATGTGGGCTCCTACAATGCCAGTTCTACTGGGAAAGAGGGCATGCAAGGTTAAGTCTTCTTGCGTTCTATGTGTGGTGGCAGCGTGGAGAGGTGCAACTATTCCTCTATATTCTCATGCACCCATTTGGGGATTTTGTTAGGATAGCCTAGGAAGCACACGTTGTCCTTTTCCATAAATGGAAAGTCAGCTAAAAACAACAGAAGGTGGACTGTATAAGATGAGTTTTCTAGAAGACATAATAATATATCTAGGAAGAAATATCAGTGATTTCCCACATTGTTTGCCTTAGATCTAACACTTAGCAAGGGCTCCCCAATCTAAAGACTGGATTAAATCCAAGATTCAAATGAAAGGAAGAAAAAAAAAACTAAACAAAGACCTGTGCTTACATTCCATCCCTTATTAAACTGTTTGCAAGTTTCAAGATTCAATTACATTACATGCAGAAAGGCAGTTTGTGGGGAGTCTGTTTGAACAGCAGGAGACGGGTGACTGACTAAGAGCTCATGAATGCCAAACAACATTCATATTTGACCGCTCATATATAAAGCTATTATTTAAGATCAAACGTTAGGCAATCACCATGAGCATACAAAATGTCTCAATTGTAAATCGTGCTTTGTGTTTGCTATGTCTTCAGGAGTAACAATACAGCTTCAGCTCACTCTATCATTTACATCGTTCTTTCTCTTCTATTTCTGGATGGCATTAATGCAGAATTTGCCATGAATTTTTAAACAGCTGAAAGGATGAATCACACTGAATCATGAATCAAAGGTGTCAAGCAGTAATGAATGGGTAGTCTTTGCAGTTGTCTTTTCATTAAACGTCTGATCAATCCCATTTTTCTTTATTATTTAACAATTAGAAGATGAATTCACAAGGTTTTTTTTTGCAAGAAACAAGGTCACAAAAACCTTGGTTTTTGAAACACTGTGCATGTGAGCTAAGAGCCTGCAGGATGTACCAGTGACTTCTGAATGGCTATTCTGTCTTTGATTTTGGATTACCAGAGCTCTAGATAACTCTATAATCCTGTTCACATATTTGCTTACAAGCACTAAAGGATTAACTGGCCAGAGACACAAAATCTTTCATGCTGGTTCTGCCTTCTTTATCCTTCCCTCCCATATCCACCTCAAGCTCTTGATCTCCACACTGAGCAGGGTTTTACAGGGAAGTTCTAGTCACATTCACTCGAATAAGAGGGGAAAAAATTCATGTAGCCAGTGCAAACACAGAACTGGTCTGCATTTATCTTTATTAGCAGAGATGAGAAGAGTTCCTTAGTTGGATTACAACCCCTAGGAAAGTGTTGGTGAACCTATGGCACAGGTGGCACACAGAGCCCTTTCTGTGGGCACCTGGCATCGCCCCTTCACAGCCACCTGGATTCAGGTGAAATTGCTCTGTTGGCACTTTGCAAAAAATTAATGGGTTTTGAAACGCAGTTTGGGCACTCGGTCTCTCTGGGCTGCATGGAGGATCTTTCTGCTGCCAGTGATTGATGGGGCAGCCACCTCCTCTTTGCTTCTCTGTGCCGAGAGGTGAAGAGGAAGTGTCTATCCTCCTTTTCCTTTCCTGTAGCATCCAATAATAATTGTGTGCTACAGGGAAGGGAAGGCAGGATAGAAACCTCCACCACCTCCACTTCACTGGGACCAGGTAAGGGGCTCTCAGACCGCTTTTGCTGCATCAGAATCAAAGGGAATCTGCTTGGACTCCGACACAACAAAAGGGGCTCTCAGGGGAATCTGCATTTTAAAAAGTCTAGTAATCTTACCCCCTAAGACGAATGCAAATAAGAAGGAAAAATTCCTCTTAGGAGTTTTTCCTATCCCCGGAAATTGCATTCGCCTTACAAGTTTTTTCTGTTAAGGGGCATACGTCTTATGAAGTATTAGTATATTTCCTTCATCCTTACCCACATATCAGAGACTATTGAAACTGAAACTGTTGCTAATCTATTTGAATTTTCTCAGAGTGTGGAATTAGATTTGGATGGAGGCATATGCTGGTCACGAGGACTGCAGTTAAAAACAAACAAAAATAACAAAAAATACTTCCAAAGTTCTGTAAATTTGCTGCAACTTTAATGTTTTGTTGAGTCAGTTTGTTTAAACCACCCACAAGGCTTCTGAAACTAATGCAGGACTGCTGATTACAGCATTAACAAATAGAATGGAATAGCACAACATTCCTGACCCATCTAGTATATTATCATGCTTCTCGCATTGGCCATATTTCACAGATTCTTCTGAGAAGTCCCAAATCAAGCAGTGAACCCAACAGCTGTCTCCAGCAACCAGTATTTATGGTCCTTTGTTTCTGAAGGAAGCCTGCAGTTGTCTGTGGTGCAGTGGTTAAATTGCAGTGCTGCAGTCAAATATCTGTCTACCACCTGAATTTGATGCCCAATGGATTCAGGTAGCTGGCTCAAGGTTGACTCAGCCTTCCATCCTTCAAAGTTTGGTAAAATGAATACACAGCTTGCTGGGTGGGGTGGGGAGTGTTGTTTGCATAGTTATCTTGTGAACTGCCCCGAGAATGCTTAAGTGCTATGAGGCAGTATAAACATCAAAACAATACAAATTAGTACCCACTAATAGCTTTATCGTCAAGGAATTTGCAACACTCTTTTAAAACCATCTAGATTTCTGGCAATATATTTGGTAATTAAATATATTTAGAAGAGACAGAAATCTGTATCAAAAACATGATTGAAGTCAATAATTACAGTGGACCCTCATATTACAAACAGTTTGCATTACATAAAATCTGTACAACATAAAAATTTTTGGAGATAGGGGAAATTTGCTTAACAGAATCACCTATGGGGCGAATACATACTACATAAAAATGGATTACTCTGTTTTCAATGCATTCCTATGGGAAATTTGTATAAAGGAAATTTTGCTTAACAGAATTTCATTCCTTTATACAAGGTACCACTGTATATACTTTGGCACCAAAATGGGACTCCACTACAAAACCGTAACACTTTAATGGGATAATTAAAGACAATGGCGGTCTTGCTCGCTAGCTCAGTCTATTTTAAATTCTGATCATGTACTGCCTGATAATTATTATGAAGGAATCAAAATGAGAATCTTCTCTGCAGATACTATCCAAATGATACAGACCTTCAGCCAACCTGGTTGAATGCTAGTTAGGACTCCTTCCAGACTTCAGATCAGGTAATGGAACAGATACAGCTACTTCCAAACAGGGCACAAATTAAGCCAGTGTTTGTCACTGTACAGGGAGAATTTATCTCATGTTGCTGCAATCAGTATCAGTTCTGCCAGAGTTCCCTGTGCATAAAGCACAGAACTTGCCAGCATTCTTTAATTGTATATGGCAAAGAGAAAATGTAAGTAAATATGACAATTGGAAGGATTTCACTTTTATATATTTATTTATAATTCTATACCGCCCCCTTAGGGCAAACTGCACTACCCAGGGTAGTTCACAAAATAGTCATAAAATACAAATGCTAAAATAATAGAGCTATAAATACAATTTAATTTAAATACTGTACAGTTAATACAGTTAAAATCCAATTAAAAGATTTTATAAACCAAATTTAAACCAGCCATTAACAGAATCTGTTAAATGGCAAACACCTTATCCTGCCTGATTTTCTTTTTTTTGTGGGGGGGGGGAGTGTTAAAGCCATAATAAAATATGTGCCCCCTCTCAGATGGGTGGTGGAAGGGGGGTGAGAAGAAGAAGAAAACAAAACAAAAACAAACATTTCTGCTTGACTCCCCAGGTTTTCCTGATAAAAATTTTTAATCTATCCATCAAGCAGCAAGCTAAACTATACCAAAATAATTATGATAGTCTTCTTCATTTTTATTTCATAAAAATATATCAAAACATTTAGGCATCATGTGTATGTTAACTGTTATTTTGCCAGTGGGACTGAATTCTAAAACTTACAAAATATTTAGACTAAGTATTTAGATATTTGAAAGCAGCATTCTAATTATTTTTGATCCATTTGTCTATGAAAGCAGAGTACAATGCTTAACAGAGAGTTATCTAACATTGCTAGCCACTGCACAAATAGCACTTTAATAAAATCAAGTAAGCAATGATGCATGCATAAAAGAAGCAAGATGAAAAATGCAATTTCAATTATCTATTTCAATCAGAAATAGGAACATGTGGCTTGCCAGATGCTCCAGATGCAATTACCCTCAGCCACAAATTCCTATTACAGTCTAGCCTATTCTAGGCAACATATGTTACTTTAGCAATACGCATCTCAATGTTGTGTACTGTAGTTAGAGGACACAGATATTCTAAAAACAAAAGTCAAAACAGTGCTTTGAAGGCATACTTCCTTCCTAGAAATATGAGACTCACCAGTACCTTTGATGTCATACCAGGATAATTCAGAGATATAAGCAGAGTTTTGCTATCTTAATTTGAGGAGAACAAAGAGCTGTCTTATCTGGGAAAGTAGAAAGACTAGATGTTTTAAAAATAATTTTATACATTGACACTAGCTTAGAAGGAAAATAAATGCTAATATAAAAACACATTTAACACCTCCAGATCTTCAAAGAGTTTAAAGAAAGCTTTTATCATTAAATATACACTTTGGGATTCATGTTAAGTCAAAATTGTGCTCCTAGGTTTATGACACCAACGGTGAAACTGTGAAGCTGCATAATGTAGATTAGAACAAAAATCGTGCACAGCTTCACTGTAGCTGTTTCATTCCTCTGATTTGATAGTCAAACTGATATCCATTGCTCTATATTTTCACTGA
This sequence comes from Phrynocephalus versicolor, assembly GCA_023846285.1. Lineage (NCBI taxonomy): Eukaryota > Metazoa > Chordata > Lepidosauria > Squamata > Agamidae > Phrynocephalus > Phrynocephalus versicolor. The sequence goes on from JAHTLZ010000330.1 coordinate 34,272,609, forward strand.
TGCTGCCTAAATTCTGGACTTGGCAACTGAGTCATTTTTGTTTTGTTTTGTTTTTGGTGCTTAGAGTGTGCTCTTAAACTCTTTCCCACATCACTTTGGTTATGGCCTTTCCTTTCCTTTCAAACATGCCATCAGATTGTTTTGTCTCCCAACCCTTACACTTATCAGTCCAATGATTACCTTTGAAAGTGATCATTATTTGTGTTATAGTAAAACCTTGGATTGCGAGCATAATTCGTTCTGGAAACATGCTTGTAATCCAAAGCACTTATATATCAAAGCAAACTTCTACATAAGAAATAATGGAAATTTAGTTGATTTGTTCTACAACCCAAAAATATTCATTTAAAAATAATTATTATAATATAATATAGGTTTTGGAGAGGGTAGCCGTGTTAGTCTTTTCAAGAATTCCAGGCAAAATCAAAGAAAAACAAAACAAAACAAAAGATACAAAACATGTTGCACCTTAAATACTAACTTTCATATTTTAATGCAACGTTTTGTGGACTACACGTCCACTTCTTCAGACATATAGCAGCAGAATGAGGTGTGCAATATAATATGTGATGGGATATAGATTTCATACAAAATATTTATTGGCTATAGTGTCTGTATTTGCATGTCAGCCCAGTTGTAAGTACCTATAGAGACAGTGGATAGGGGAAGGGGAAGAGGAGGTGGGTTATAAAGATGATGGGGAGGAGGATTTGCCAAGGGTCTCATGTTGTTTGTTGTTGTTTACTCTATGGTAAAAAAGTTTCCCCATCCTCTCCCCCCTCTCTTCCACCCCCCCTCTGATGTCTGGTTTCCATCTCTTGAGGAATTTACCATAGAGCCATAAAACAACACTTACCATATCAAAAAACAACATCAGACCCTGGGCAAATCCTCCTCCCTATCATCTTTACAACCCCCTTCCACTTCCTCCTTCCAGGTATGGTGCTTGAGACCACGACTTAACAAGAAAATAATATAGACTGGGTGTCCTGAGATACTTGGCAATGGTACCTGATCCTATAGAGGGGCATTGTTCACTGCCCTGTAATACTGTGACTGCTTTGGACGGAGAAGGGATACCATGTTAGTTGAGTGCTGATTATCTTTTGTTTAGTAGAGCAAACTATAGCAAAAAAGAAAAAGGACAAATCCTCCTACTGTCCAAAAAGGGTACACAATGATATAAAAATGGCAAGAGACTGAAAAATTTCCAAAATAAAGACCTTTTAAAAATGGAGGCAATGACAGGAGGCAAATGAACAAACATTTAAAAGAGGAAATAAACTTAATTACTAATCATTTCTGATGTTTCTGAATATAGCCAAACTACAGTAAACATATTTGAGGAACCTTGCACTTAATACTGTCTCAACAGTAAGCTCTGTTAAAAAAAAATCTCCAAGGATAACCAGAATCTTGTGTGCTTCTCAGAACCGAAAGCAATTAAAAACAACAACAGCTCACTTTAGATTCTCAGATTAAAACAAATGTCTGCTCACAATGTGACAGAAATGAAAGTCAACTAACAAGTATCATGCTGAGGCTTGTCCATTAACTACCAGGCTAGGCTTACATAACGTTGTTTGCAAAAATGGCTACATTTCAGCACTTGACCTTCATAAGGGATGGTTGGCTTTATCTAATAAAAAGCTACATTCCCACCCCACAGAATGGGGGGGGAGTCTGATATGCCCACAGAGGCTGCAAATATGTAGCTAACTATAGTTATTTGAGAAGTGGGGGTGTTTCGCCCTAAGACAAGGCATTCAAGGAGGCACACTTGAGCTGAAAAATATATTTCCCATCTATAAGACCACTTGTTGAACCCCAAATTAACAAAATGAACAAATCCTGGGGGGAAAGGAAGGGAAACACTGGGGGGGGGTCATTCCAGTTTGGGTTCTCCTATACACACACACACTCACACACACACACATGTTCATCTTAATACACATACAGCTCTTTCTGTGTGTCTGACTCAAACGACAATCTCTCCACCTGCAGATACTTGATTGCCTCTGTTTTAGATGAATAAGAAAAAAATGAAGAAAAATAATTTTTGGACTATAGCTTCTAACATTCTACAGCTAGCATGGCTGTGTGATTCTGAGATGTAGCTTAAAGTCTAATCTTTCTGTTAAGCCCCCATAACACACTGCTGTTTCCCCTTTCATTTTGCCCTCCTCCTTTCCAAAACACATTTCAGCTTTGTTTTTGTTTTTTGCTTTATTTTTTGCAGAAATCCAAACTATTTTTGCATTTTCGGGGGGGGGGGGGGTTGAGCAGCCCATTAAGTTCCTTTCTCTGCTCCAATTTTTGAAAGAAAAAAAAAGACAGCTCGGATTTCTGCAAAAACAAAACAAAACAAAAAGTGGAGAGTCATTTTGGAAAGACGGAGGGCAAAAGGAAAGGGGAAACAGTGATGTGTGTGTGTGTGTGTGTGTGTGTGTGTGTGTGTGTGTGTGTGTGAGAGAGAGAGAGAGAGAGAGAGAGAGAGAGAGAGAGAGAACCCAAACTGAGGGAAAACAGCAAGGTCAGTTCGGCTCCTCCCCACCCCACCTCCCACTCCTCAAGAAAGGCTTAATTCTGTGTATATGAACCCCCTTTAAGTTTTAGTGTCATGATTTTCGGGGGGGGGGGGGAATAGCATCGTATATACAGAACAAGATGGTAGTTATGTTTAAAATCACAGTAAATTAAATAATTAATATTAAAATATGGTTAAATGTGAACAATGCTGAAAACATCACTAGTGTAAAGCAAATTAAAACAGATTTAATGAACAATAAAATAGCATCCCATATTAAAAATTCTAATTCTGCCAGGGCATGCGAAGAACCAAAGCCATTTTTGTTAAAAAAAAAAAAAGAAAAAAAAAGAAAAAAGGAAGACTTAATTTGCTGTTGGAGAGGCTGCAAGGAAGACGCCAATGTAGCCTCAAGTGGGATGGAATTCCATGGACTGGGAGCACTGAAAATGCCACCTGGACCTGGTCTATTCACTTACATTCATTCTTTAGTATTCATTCTTCCCTTCTTCCCCAACATGCACACTCAAAGTGTGAGGCCAGCAGTTCAACAGGAGAGGTACACTGACAGGGTCAAGATTATCCTCTTGAGATACCAAAATCGGCTGAGGGTAGCCCACAGCAGCAACAGAGAGAAAATACGCAGCATTGACTGCTAACTCTTATTGAAAATATTCACAAATTATACTTACACAATCTATGCAATGCTTATATAAAAGTCAAGGAAATAAAGAGGCTGAAGCACATAGGCTTTTAAAGATCAAAGATAAATATTCCAAGGTTATTTATTTATTTATTTTAAAAAGAACACTCATTTGGCACTTCAGTGTGGCTAATTTAGAGAGCCAAATTTTATCCACAAGACAGTTTTGTCTTCAATAAAGGCTTATTTGAAATGCTTTTGCCCTATGCCCTTGGGGGAAAGATGGACACACAAATCAACAGCACATGTTCAAGCTATAAGAGTGAGGCTATGCCTCAGATGACAGACCCTACATATGAGCTGGAATCTACACACATACCATTTTTTAAAAGCAAGCTTTGTCTGGAGCCTCACAGGGAATGATACACAATTATCTTCAAATCAGCTGCACCAAACCAAGCCTCAGAGCTTAAGCACGTATTAAAGAACCACAGCTATCCCACAATAACCATGAGGCCTCTATACATTTCGGGGTGGACCAGCAGGACCTTATCAATACTCTATTCCTTTAAAACAGGAGTAAGCAAAATAAAGCCCTCCAGATGTTGTTAGATTACAAACCCCTGCATTCCTTACTATTAGCTATACTGCCTAGGGAAGGTGGGAACTGTAGCCCAATAACCTCTACAGCAGTGGTTCTCAACCTGTGGGTCCCCAGATGTTCCTGGACTGCAACTCCCAGAAATCCTGGCCAGCTCAGCTAGTGATGAAGACTTCTGGGAACTGCAGTCTAGGAACATCTGGGAACCCACAGGTTGAGAACCACTGCTCTAAAGGGTAAGATGTTGCCAGCCCCAATTTAAAACATTTCTAGGACACCTTTAAGAGAACACACCCTCCTCCCAAGGTAGCCTTGTTTAGCCTTGAGAGAAGGAGACTGAGGGGAGATATGCTAGCACTTTTCTAGCACAGGCTAGAAAAGAAGAATTTAAGTTATAACAATGGTTAAGCAACTTAAGTGCTTATGAGATCATGAAACAAAGTGAATAAAATACTAAAATCATTTAAAATTAGATAAACATACAGCAAAGTTTGATAAGGGTAAAAACATGGTTAGATTAAGAAGCAAAGTGTTCTGCCTATATAGCAACCCATAGTGCTTAAAGCACTCTCTAGGTGGTTTACAATTTATTGATGCATGCTACACATTGCCCCTCATGGGTACTTATTTTACCAATCTTGGAAGGATAGAAGACTGAGTTAAACATGAGTCGGCTCCCTGGGATTGAACCCCATGTAGTGAGCATAGTTATAGTTCCAGTGCAGCTGTTTAACCACTGTGCCACAAGGTAACAGTGATATCCAGAAAAGTGCATAGATATTAGTAATACAGAATATACCACTCAGCATATAATATTACTAAGGCTGCTATCCCATGGCCATAAAATCCGGATCAAAGTAAAATGCAGATTTCCCCCTGGAACAGTCACATGGTTGAAAACGCGGTTCTTGTGTCCCCATGGGCACAGCTTAAAGAAACACATATTTTGTGTCCCCACAAGCAAGAACCATAACACAGAATGAAAAGGTTTTGATGCAGATTTTCTGGGTCCCCATGGACTCAAGTACCAGTTAAAAATCTGCATCAGAACTGAGACAAGCTTTGTATCACCTCGAAACCAGGTACTAGTATAACTCGCTGGGTCGTGCTTAAGTGGGCATGGTTGAATTTTCCCCCCTTTAAAGTCTGCTGGCCATCCGGACAAAATTTTATTAATTGCATCTTCAAGCAGTTTGAAGCTGTTTTTAGTGGTCGTGGGATAGCTACCTAAGAGTCATTGGTTTAATGTTTCTAACATCAAGTTTTTGTTTGAATTCTTTATCATACAGTTGACTAATAGTGGATGTGATAGAGATTAATATACATGTAAGTATTCAGTTTGAATGTGTTATCTTTATGATATTAATTCACTAATACAGAGTATTATCTAGTAAGTATAATTATATACACACATAAAATTATAGGTAAAGAAAAGAAAGATGCTGGGAGAGGTGATTGTCAACGGATGAGGCTGTGCTGGCTCACCCCCATTTATTTATTTATTTTTAAAGCTTATAAACCGCCCCGTCTTCCAAAAAGGAACTCCGGGCGGTTTACAACAAACAAACAAACAAAACAATTGAATACAACATTTTAAAAACAACAACAATAAAATCAATATAGGTACTTGAAAGCAAATGGTGGAACAAAAACAGGGGAGGGGAAAAAAAAAAGAATTAACAGTCAACAAATGCCTCCCGGAAAAGCAGGGTCTTTAACGCTTTTAACGCTGGGTTTAGTAAAACAGTAAGACAGGAAGAAGAAAAAAATCAGTGGGATGAAAAGGGAGGATTTAATTTAACTGTAAGGAGTATGTTTGATGGGAAGGATCGTAAAGGTGATATTGGTTTGTATGTACAGATTTATATATGTTGGTGGTTATTCAGCGAGGTGTGCTATATAACAATGGTTAAGCAACTTAAGTTGACAACTTGGAATGTAAAAAAGACTAGGATCTGTTACAAAAAGAAGGGGCGAACAGAATGTACTAAACAAAGGGAAAGCTGATGTTTTATTCCTGCAAGAAACTAATCAAAAGAAAGATAGTGTAAATAAGATCAACTGAATTGATTTTTATGAAAAATCATATGGCACGTGCAAGTCAGGATGGAGGGTAGCTAAATTAATATTGAAAAGAGCTGAATTTAAAGTTAACTTACTGGGAAAGGATAAGGAAGGCAGATATCTAATACAAATATCAGGCCACACAAGGATAAATATAGATATCTTGATTACGTGAATTCAAATCATGTTTTCAGGGCTTTTCCAAAAGCTTCTCACCATGGCAACCCCTTCCAAAGCTGTTCAGCCACTAAAGAGGATGCTCCGTATCATATGGCCATTCCCACTGTGTGCACTGGAGGCGGAGCACATATGTTATCTAATACACACACACACACACACACACACACACACACTGAAATACTCCAGTGGTTTCTCCTCTAAATAAATAAATTAAGCATCCTGAATGGTGCTGAATGGAAAGACTCTGTAAATCATTTTAAATTTGTAATACAACAGTGAAATATACTGAGGGAGGGAATACCCACAGTCAAGGTTTATCAAAAGAAGGTTAAGTGAGACCGAAGTAAGTTTTCCCCTACTTTTGAAAATAATGAATTTTTTTTTAAAAATGTACTTAAAATGCACCAAAGCCAGATACACATAGGACAAATCGCTAGACAGTTTTATCATGCAGAAAATAAAAGCCATTCCAAGCCCAGCTGTGTCACATTCTGATAAAATTAACAGTTGAGGAAAATCAGTATTATATTCAACCCCAAGTTTTGTTATATTAAATCTCCTTTTCGTACTGGATCTCAAGTAATTATATCTATGCATTGGTATTTGGGATGGAGTAGGGAAACTTTAATTTTCCTAACTGAAGTTCTAGCAGTCTTGCAAATTATAAAAAGCAGTTGCGAGGACATAAAAGAGGAAACCCCTGGAGAAGAAAATTTAAATAACAAAGCACCCTCTACTAAAGATGAAGGAAATTACATGAGGACCAGCTGTTCATTGTCAAAACTTCAACTGGAAAGCATATTTAATGTTTGATTTATACACATCAGTATGGTGTAGTAGCCATTTAAAAATATCCACATGAAAGCCATTTCATGAAAAGGTCTGGCATACCATTTCAAACCTCAGCAGCTGCAGTATTTATTAGAACTTTTTGCATTAGGTTTCTTTGGAAGTGGTATAAAAGTGGATTTGAGCCAGTCTTGTGGGATGGTTCCGTTTCTATAGCTGCTAATATCCTAACTGCCATAACATTTTAATTGTTTTAATTTTACATATATCCTATATGTGTCTAGTTATATCTGCCCAATGCTCTGATATGAAGAAAGAAAATTCACAGCCTTTGGCACAAAATCTGTTCCACCCCTAACTCAATAACATTGATGTAATATATGTACAGTAATCCCCCGCTGATCGGGGGGGTTAGGGACCCACCCCACCCGTGATGCACGAAAATCCGCGATATGCAGAAGCGGGTGGGGGGGGCGATTGCGCGTCGCGCTGGCGGCGGCAGGGTGATCTTACCTCCCACCACCACCGTCTGCCCGCGTGGCCCCGAGGCTTCTCCAGGGTGTGTGGGAGGGCCACGCGGAGCAACCGGATCACCCGCCGCTGCCCGCCAGTGCACCCCGGAGGCTTCTCGCGGGTGCGTGGGAGGGCCATGCGGAGCGACCAGATCGCCCGCCGCCGCCCGCCTGTGCGGCCCCGAGGCTTCTCGGAGGTACGGGGGGGGCAGCGCAGAGCAACCCGGCTGCTCCCCCACGGTGCAGGTACTGTGGTCCCGCAATGTAGTGGGGGGACTGCAATACCTGAACCGCGAAATGGTGGGTGGTCACTGTAATTGCCAACTGATGATTAGTTCCTCCACCCACCCACCCCGCCATGTGTGTCACAATAAACCTGTCAGTCTTTGCAGGTACTACAAGACTCTTTACAGTTTCTGTTGTAATGGATATGGACATCTTTTTTTCTGGAATTTCTGTGAGCCTAGAGAAATAAATCTTCTTTCTTTAAACACTAACATATATTTAGAGAAGCGGTGCTATTTTTCGAAGGCATAAAATTATCTCATCTTTAAGAGATGGCTTGCTAAATAGCACATCAAAATATTGCAAGAAATTATGGTAAGGTTGATTTATTGCTATCTGGGATATTTAGATAACAGCATCCCGCTCTGTACAGAACGTACAAAAAGATCAATCAGAGCACCTTTGTCACATGCTAGAAGAAGGTGTTTCACAATCCTTAAACACTGCTGTAGGGTATTAATATGAATACCCAGTGTGGTGTGTCAGATAGAATGACAAGACAAAAACTCAGAAAATACAGGTTCAAATCTCCCCAAAGGCATGGAAGCTCATGAGGCAGGGGGTTGGGGTGGAAATGGAAACGGCACTCTTTAAATATCCCACTAACCTTGAAAACCTCGGTAGTGTTGATTTCAGTTCCAACTTAACAGCACATAACATAGAAGCACATTAACAGCTGTGACTCAACAATAAATTATGTTGCAATCTTGCACACAAAAGAAGAACAATATTGAGAAGGACTGGGCTACTTTTCTTGTGGGATTTAAACATTTCACTACTCATCCAAGTAGCTTCATCTGAAGAAGCTACTTGGTGAAGTGAAACATTTTGATTGCACAAGAAAAGAAGGCCGGTTGCCATGACTCAACCAACTCCGAAATCCTGAGAAGGATCTGTGAGAGTGAACAGAAGATCACCACTAAAACCTTTCTTAATCTGAAGTCCTTCAGATATAGCGGACAATTCCTAGACCTTCAAGACAGTGGTGCATGGTGTGGGATTTTATGATGTGTACTCGAACAAACATAGCCTCAAGATAGGGAAGCTAGGCTACTTTTTCCAGCTCAAGTCTCTCTCTCTCTCTCTCTCTCTCTCTCTCTCTCTCTGTGTGTGTGTGTGTACACACAATATGCTCCTACCTTTTTCATAATGGTGCTTTTTCATTGTAGTGATTCTATTCTTCTTCATTGGTTTCAGTGAGAATGTAAATATATGCCAGCTGCAAGTGAGAGTGGGTAATCCTAAAGTTATGTAATGTAGTGACAGCTTTTTTTTAAATAAAGCAAATTTGTCTTCCACTAGCATCCTTATTGGAGTACTTTTCTGTCCTAAGATAAACCAAACAGCCGACCTAATGATTTTGTCTAAAAAAATAAACAACAACAAAACCAAACCATCTTTACATAATCCACAGAAAACTTCTTATGCATTATGAAAAATTACCAAATGGTTCTCCCACAACTGTATACAGGGCTATAAATGAATAGAATATTATTTCAAATAAAAGTAGTTGGTTGAAGAAGCAGTTCGGTGTGTTCCAATTCTTATGAGCAACCAATTAACTGACTTTTTAGTAACATAACATAAAACATAAATTATGACTGATTTAGAATTGTTTCCAGCAGTCCTTATAATTACCATCTGCCTGATAAAACACTTATTCTGAGTATCTGACCCAGTATTTATTACATTTTTAATGCCACAGTGTGTATTTCATAATGTTTTTGCATTTTGCTGCTATGGGCTATCAATAAAACCTTCCTTTCAGCCTGAAAATTGCCAAAAAAAAATTGCCAAAAGACATTTCAATATGTACAGTATACCAATGTATATTGCTTAGATGCTGTTGCTTTTATGTGCCTTCATGGCAAAGCCAACTCATACTGGCCCCACAGGAGCTCTCAAGATAAGCAGGATATGGATAAAAGGAATGGTTCTACCAGTTCCATACATTCCAAGTGAGTTTCCATGCCTGGGTGGGGATTCAAAGCCATGCATCCTAATCCTTTACTTGGGAGGCCTGATGAGCCTTTTCCCATAATGATTAAACCATGGTTCTACAATCTAAACTCTGCTTCAGGACCTGGGGCTCAATCCCAGATAGCAGGCTCAAAATTCACTCAACCTTCCATCCCTCTGGGATTGATAAAATTACACCGCTTGCTGGGGCATGGATAGGGAAATCTACACCCTGCATAATTAGTTTGTAAACCAAGAATGCTTTAAGAGCTGTGGGGTGGTAATATAAGCAGCACACTTTGCTTTTTTTAAACTCTCTCCACAACACCACACTGGTGATCTATTGTTTAGCTAGAAGAATCTATAATCCAAAAATTAATCTTCTAAGGACTACAGTATTTCACAATAACACACTAGCACTAAAAGTTTTTGAGCCTTGCTTGATTTTCCCTTTAATGGAAGGAAACAGACCTTGCATCCAAAAACCACACCCAGAAACTCACTGGCCTAAAACCAAACCAAGAAAGCCTACAGAATAGGAATTCATGGCTGCTGATACGTTGGGCTCCAGCTTCTATCAGATTCCCATCAGCATAGCCAATCTACTCTTTGGAAGTTCCACATTACAGATGATGCCTTCAGAGAAACTGCTCTAGGAGCAACAAACATTTTTGCAAAGCTACGCATGGTCAGCAATTTTTCAGAAGACAAAGAATTACTCCAAAATCCAATTATGTCTACATTGTTTTTCTTTGCTTTGCCAGGGTATTCCCATGCACATTTGAACAAATGCATTTTTATACAGTATTATCATTTTAGGCAGGTGATAACTTTTAGATCGATGCACTGTACTGACTGGAGTGTTGGACAAGGACACGGGAGATTTGACCTCAGATATATATATTAATAATACTGTAATATAAATATATATTAATTATAATAATACATGTTAATTATTATTACGATTTATTGCATTTGTAGATCACCCATCTGGCAGCAAGGCCTTTCTGGGTGGTTCACAACACAAGCTATGGATGACCTTGAACCAATCATCTTAGCCTGACCTATCTCACAGGACTGTTGTGAGGATAAAATGGTGGAGGAATTGCAGCTAGCAAGTTAAGAAGGGTAGACAAATTTTAGAACATACAGTAGTTCTACTTTACCTTTTATTAGAGTCTCAAGATCCATCCACTGGAAAGTGGTGCAAAAGACATGCACTGGGAATGGAAAAGTTCTGAGCCCAGGAATTTGTTCTGAATATCAAAACTACTTTCAATGTCCTTTCGCACATAAAAATGCACTTCTGTTTACCTTCTGTCAGCTTCAGCTGTATATTGTCAGTGAGAAATCACTTGGTTGCTGCCATTGCTAAACAACTGGGACTTGGATATCTACTTAAACTCACCAAGAAATCTAACACTAGAAATCTACTACAGTATTTAGTTTATTTTAGAAATACACTATACAGAAAAATACTGTTTTCAGCCCTGCCACTCTCTCCGGAGTGACCGTCCGGAGACTGGGGGTTTGCTGTCACCAATATGCAGATGGCACCCAACTCTACATTTCGTTGCCCTCTAAATCCAAGAAAAGTGTTTTCTCTAGATCAGTGTCAGGTATCAGTAATGATCTGTCTGATGGTAAATAAACTGAAATTTAAGACAAGAGAAGACACAGGTACTCCTGGTCAATCAAAAGTCCAATCAGGGAATGGAGATGGGGGTTCTACTCCCTCTGAAAACAAAGGTGTGCAACTTGGGGATGCTCCTGGATCTGTCTCTGAGCTTGGACGCCCAGGTATCGTGGATGGTCAAGAGTACCTCTGCGCTGCTAAGACTAGTGTGCTAGATGCATCCATTCCTGGAGAGGTCTGATCTGGGCATATGAAACATGCCTTAATTACATCCTGGCAGGGTTACTATAACATGCTCTATGTGGGGCTGCCTATGGAACGTGTCAGGAAACTTCTACAGGACCAAAACAAAGCAGACAGATTGTTGACTGGGGCTGGTAACAGTGATCACATACCTTTAAGCCCCTTTACAGTAGCTTCACTGGCTGCTGATCCATTTGCAGGCACAATTCAAAATGCTGGTTCTATCTCAGAGACTGCCTCTCTCATTTTAAGCCTGTTCAGGTGTTTAAGATTATCAGGAGATGCAGCAACATCTTTGTTTCTGCACCTTCATAGGTGTACTTGCTGGGGATACAGGATATGGCATTCTCTGTTACTGCTCCAAGATATGAGAAATCCCACCCCATTCCATTCTGCTAGAGGCCAGACTGGTGCCATTTTTACAGTCCTTCCGCAAGCAGGCAAAAATTTCTCTTTAGGCAAGCTTCTCCTCAGTTACTGACTGCATGAGTGGGATTTTCAAATGGATTGTTATGCAATACTGCTTTGAATGTGTTTAAATATTGTCTTTTAATGATGCAAGCCACACTGGGACCTTTTAACGGGAAAGGCAGACTAAAAATATTTTAAACCAACCAACCAACCAGTCTAATGTTGTTTTGATTTCTAAGCAGCTACACATATTTCCAATCTTGTGTTTAACCAAAACACAGGTGAGCCCAAACCCATGAGATTTAGATCCACCCAAGAGTCCTCATTAGCAAGTTCAATTAAAGAGTAGTACGTAGCAGGAGCCGCTGTCATTTCCAGCTATATTTAAACAGTTATGTTATGTCCACGAACATATCTCCTGAGTATCATCATTCCTGGAGTTTCTGATGGGAGCTCTTCTTCGTTCCCCCTAACTGCTTCTTTGTATGTCATTTCTCTTTCTTTGCATTAATTTTAAAAATGTTTAGCTGTATAATGACCATCTGCCCAGCACAAACAGCAACACCTACCACAAAATTCAAAGCACTGTTCTTGAGCATTTGTTGGGAGAGTTCTGTCTGCATAATAGGACTGACGTCACCATCAGTGACAGACTGCTGCTTATTAAAAACTATCTTTAGTTTTAGCATGTACGTCACTTTGACTTACTGCATGCAAGCTGTGCACAATTGAGAGTCAAAAAGGGAAATATTCAGTTAATGGCAGCTTGCATCACCATTTCTTTTTAGAACAAAAGTACAGAACAGATAATTGTAATAATGATGTCTATCACTTAGCCAGTGACACTGAAGTACTGGCGAAGGCAGAACTATCAAGAATAGGATACCATGCAGTACCTACCTTGTGCTAAAGGATCATGACTTATTGCTGAAATTTTCCAACACTTTGGAGTTTGAGTGAACATGGAAAGCCCTTAATTGAAGGTTTTATATATTTGGAAGGAAGTAATTTCTATATTTTTTCACTAAATAAGGCTACATCAACTCCTGAAGGACATCATCTTTTAATGCAGAATTCCATACTAAGGAGATCACAGTCCTCTGATCTTTTCTGCAATTCAAAATGACCTGTTCCAAAATCATGGATACTTCTCCCCCTTCACCAGTTAAACAGCCAATATCACAGAACTAGTAACTTTCTCCATTCTTAATTATGTATTATCCTCAGTAAATTGCAAAATCTTGTGTTATCTGGAAGAATAAATAGTTTGAGAGGAAATTCATTGAGTTTGAGAGGAAATTCATTCAAAATGAATGAAAATTCTGAACAATGTTAGAAAATGTTCAACAATAATTTTAGTGCTTTAGAGTGGTTGCTATCTCACATGATTAATTCTGCAGGTCAAACCTGGGACATTTGAGTACATGGCTGTACCATGGAGCATATCATCCCCACAGTTATGTGCTACGTTGTCTTTATTTAACAAAACAATAATGTCAAAGCAATTTCAAGTAGCTAGCATAGTCCATATCTTTTAAAGAGGCTCTTTGCTTGACCTTTATTTGCTAGCTTGCAATTTTATTATTTATTTAGGTTACATTTTCCAGTTGATCAGGGTTTTAAAAGTACTGTACTGTATATAACAAAGTCATATTTTTTTGGCCTAGGTCTTTTTGGTACTATCAACCATCTGCTCTGACAATGCAGTTATTTTTAGCAATATAGTTACCTCCATATATTTTATAATGCAACATAATATATTGTATTTTAATCAAATAATATAGTCTAATCTCATTCCGCATTGTCAGTATGCTTTAGGTTGCATAATTTCTCTCCAACGGCATTGTGAAATTAGACAGGATACTTTAATAAGAGTACTACTGGGAATAAAAGTGTGGATAAAAAAGGGTATACAATTGGTATGGGACCTGTAAATTACTTTAAATGCCTTACTTCAAAATGCCTTATTCCCCTGCATACAAAATGTACATCCTATACTCCATTTGGATGTGTTAGACTGGAAGAAGATTGACTATACCCATAGACCAAAATGTCCACTGACTCTTTCCCATTGAGAGGAAACCTCTGAATTCTTAAAATCCACCAAATTAAATGCTTTGAAATCCTGGAAGAATCATTCTATTCTCAATATACAGTAGATAGATCTATGCAAAACAAATAGCCATCCCCCGTCAAAAAAATCCTCCCCACAATCCACTGTGGGGAATACACTAATCTCTTCAGAATGGGGATTAATCTGACGTAAATGTATGTCTCCATTTGCTATCTACTCAAATTTCTCTAATCAGTAGCACTTTACTCCCTCCTGCTGTCTCACCCTATGGCAAGCCCCTCCCCCCACTTCATCCCAGCAATCAACCAAAATGAGGAGTCAGGATCTTTTTATGGCGAGGAAGTGAGCGTATTGGCATTCTGACAGCAGAGCTTAATCTGGAATTAAAACCTGAACATCTCTGAAATGCTGATCCCTGTTTTAGTGCTGTTTCCAACCCCCCCTCCCCAAATCTTTAAAACTTTTGGTCTGAAGAGGCGGACCTTCTTTTGCACAAAATTCATCACCACAGATGACATTACAATGCTTAGTCTTGTTTTGGTTTAGCTTTTTTGGGTTGTTGTTCAGATGAGCTGTGAACATACTGATGTCAAACATTTGCTTTCCTAAAATAGCACTACACATAGCTAAGAAGGGCAGAAGGTCACCACTGCAATAATACCACAAAGGGCCCACAGAACCGCCTTATCATTGCAGCAGGAGCCTGAATTCAGACAAGTTACAGATGTCTTTAGAAGCTGCAGGCCAGCAGTTTGAAGGAATGTAGAGGGAGGTGAGCTGAGCATTACAACTAAATTCTGAAAAAGCCACATCCTTTATACAATGGAATAGAATATACTTCTCGACAATACATAAAATGAGAAAAACCAAATGCATGAAAAGTTTAAAAGCTAATAAAGCTCTTATGCATAAAGGAGTGCATACAAAGATCTTGGGTCCCAAAGGTGATTTCTCCTCCCCCTCTCCATATCCTCCTTAGGAATTTAAGACCCATGTAGTTTAATCAATTCTTGAAAAACGGATCTAATGCAGTCATGCCAGGAAATATGGAGCAGACTAATTTTAGTGGGGCACACTTAATTGTCATCTCACATACTCATCCAAACTACAGTAATTGGAATGGAAGAAGAATTTAATTGGAGTTCTTGTTCATTCCAAATGAAAAGCCATTCCCCAGCATTAAAATCTGACAGGGTGATATGTCGGGAATGCTGAATTTGTTACTGCATGAGGAAGAACATTTCAGAGCATGCTATTAATGGGTTGCTACAAGCTTGTTGTTGTTTTGCTGTTTTCACTGGACATCTTGAACTCATTTTCTGGTAATTAAAAAATTTCAAAATTTATTTACAGGATCTTTTTTTAAAAAAATAATGCCAGGCTGCACTTTCTTCTGGTTTTCATACATCAGAATAAAGGCATTACTAAGGCTGAATGGAAAACATACACACTGTCTAATGCATTAGAACACAATATGAAAATAAAAAGCCCCCAGGCTATTCTAAGATTCTTCAAACACACATCTCTGCAGAAATAAATTGTAATGCTCACACTAAAATAACTCCATTAGTCTTTGAAATGGCTGGGGTGGGGGAGGCTACACATGATGAAACCAGGCTTAAAACCAGGGTACTTCAAGGGCCAGATGGAGGGGAGTGGTATCAGGAGACAGATATCTAGTCTCATGCGCTCCCAAACGCATCTGGTGGGGCCACTGTGAGATACAGGAAGCAGGCCTTTGGCCTGATCCAGCATGGCTCTTCTTATGTTCTTATGTTTGGACTAACACAGCTACCTCCTTGAAAACTTCAGATACACAGAGCCTGATAAAATTTCCTTTAATTATAAGTCTGAAACAGAATTCTAGCCTGGGAATTCGGGGACATTTAGTCCAAAAAGAAGGGTTGTCAGCCTCAGCAGGTGACAAACATCAACTAACGACATTACAGTGTCTCAAGATCTGTCCTCTGTGGACAGGTCCATGAAGAATGCATCACAGCAATCAAGCTGAGATCACACATTCAGCTCCCTGGAGTTGCTTACCATCCCCTGTTCCATATTTCTGATTGCTAAGATGGCACAGGCAAAAGGTACATTTTCAGATGTAAGTGCTTTTTGTCTACTGTGTCTTCATTTCTTCTGGTCTTGTCTCTTTCCTTTACCACCTAATTTATAAATCCTCTTAGGCCCCTATCTCTTGGCTGGAAAAAATGGCTTAAAATGAAAAGCAGTTTCGCTGCGGCAACGGTCACGTGGTTAGAAAAGGCGGTTTCTGTGTCCTCACAAAAGCTGTTTTCTTAACTGCCTCTGATGTGTCCCCATGACCCATCAAAGTGGCCGGGAACAGGGTGTGGGAAGAGCAGAGGGGGGGATATAAAAGAACCAGGCTGGGTATCGGAGAAAATCTCCCTCTCTCTTTCTCAGGTTTTGTTTCCCTGTGCAGGTTATATTGAATAATGAGCTAATTCTCATGGTAGCTGGCGGAGTGTCAAACTCTCCCCTCACCGCCTTCTCTCCCCCCCCCCTCGACAGAGAAAAGAGGAACTGCAGGTGGGGTGTTTTTCTGGTCTCTTCCCTTGGCTCCCCCCCACACTCTCTCCCTCCCCCTCTCCCCCTCCCCCGATCGTGGGCGCGCGCGCGCGCACACACACACACACACACACACACAGCCTCCTTGTTCCTTTGCTGCTGCTGCTGCTGCAGAGCCAGACTACTCAAAGCATAAGTGGATTTTCAAGTCCCCACTGACGTTTGCTTTGGCTAAAAACCTGCATCTGAACTGAGGCAAATTAATCCCACCACTGGGGCTAGTACTTGGAAAACTCGCTAAAGGAGGCGTGGTTGCCTTTTTTTTTAAAAAAGCCAGCTGCTCATGGGGGCATGATTTTTGGAGGTGGTTTATCTTGAAGTAAGAAGCAAATTTTAGCGGTCGTGGGATAAAGGCCTTAGTCTCAAGCCTTTCTTAAAAGTCGGAAGGTAAGCATTTATGAGCAACCTAAACAAACCAGCTCTCATGCCACAGAAATGAAAGAGAAGTACTGTAGAGGATAAAGTAGGACAAAGTTCTAGAATTTTTAATCTGCCAGGATTCTTTTCAACATCTTTTCAACACATACATTGCCCTTCCATGACTAATTCCAGTTCATTGCCATCAACTCCCCAAGTGTCTGTTCTGGCTATTTTAAATATTGTCCCCTATATTTTTGATTGCTTTTCTTTAAAAAAAAAATCTCCCAGTACTGTCGTCATCTTATTTGAGCACACCCTATTTGGAGTGTGGACGAGTTCTGCAATTTGTACTACATACCATTTCATTAGATTACTTTCCTGGCAGCAAAAAGATGGAGCAGAGAGTTGCCAAAAAGCCTGCAAAGAGTCGAGGAAACTTTGCAGAACAACATATACCAGTGATGGCAAACCTTTTAGAGACCGAGTGCCCAAACTGCAATTCAAAACCCACTAATTTTTTTGCAAAGTGCCAATATTATAATTTAACCTGTATACAGGTGGCTATGAAGAGGCAATGCCGGGTGCCCACAGAAAGGGCTCTGAGTGCCACCTTTGGCACCCGTGCCATTTGTTCGCCATCACTGACATATACGGTTTGCCAGCATCAAGCCTCCAACCACAGGCAAACAAATCGCCTTTGGGCAGGATGGACTTTTGTTATTATTTATACAGCATTAGTTGGTGCACAAGACATCTTACACAGCTTCACAGGGAAAAAAAACCTTAACATCTAAATGGAAACACAGAGGAAAGAAAACAACAATAGAATCACAGAAGAGAGAAACAACGGCCCAAACTAAAGTAATTCTATGGAATCATCTTTTGAATGGTAAGTCAACATTTGCACAAATCCTACCAGTTTATAGGGTCTACTCTAGTTGGGTCTAGCTACTGGATTTTTGACCATGCAGGAAGAATGAACATGGCTAGGGTGCTTATTTAAAATCTACAATGAAAAACAAAGATTAAAGTCAACATTTTAATTAGCATATACTAAATGAACAGTCCTACTAGCATAGCATTATGGTCTCTTGTCATTGTGGAAGCATTGTCATGGCGAGTGGAGGGTGTTTTTTTTAATGTAGACAACTGCTTGCACAAGGGCAATATTTGTGGAAGTGGCACATTCCTACATTATTATTTTGGGAGTATTTGGGAGATCGGCAAGGTACTGGCTAAAGGCACTAAGCCTTATGGAATCTGTGGCACGGTTATCTAACTATCTATCCATCATCCATGCCCACTGGCAGGAACTGAGAGGTTGCAGTCTCACAGAATTGACCAAAATTTAGAAATATCTCAACATACTTCTTTATATACTGCATTTATATCTCACCTCTCCTCCAGTGTTCTCACAGCTTTCCTTCTCCTCAATTTAGTAACAATATGGATAACCTGGATAGGCTACATTCTAGTCCAGTGTTGGCGAATGTATGGCACAGGTGCCACATGTGGCACTTGGAGCCCTTTCTGTGAGCACCCAACATTGCCCCTTTACAGCCACCTGTATTCAGGTTAAATTGCTGTATTGGCACATTGCAAAAAATAGTGGGTTCTGAATCGCAGTTTGGGCACAAACTAGAAACTAATAAAAACACCACAATAAATTACAGTATTGAAAGAAGCAAGTTATCACATTAAAACAAACACAGACTTCACACATCTTAAAAAGTATTCAAACACAACAAAAGGAAAAGGTAGCATGCTCACTTTCTTTTATAATCAGTAGCCAAAGGAATATCTATACAGTATTAAACAGTTTGCCTACCAGTGAAATGACAGCACAGAGGGGGACCTAGCCTAGCTTTTCTCAGAAAGGAGTCTACAGCCTAGGCATGTGAGGTTGCTAAGACAGAAAGAAAGGCTTCTTTTGAAAATCTCATGATACCCAGGCAATTCCAGAGGGGAGATCGGATCTCTCAGCTTTTTCAACTCAAGCCAGAGAGGTCTTTAAAGGTCATATCCAGAACTTTTGATTATACTTAGGGGGGGGAAACAATAGCCAGTTAAATACCACATAATTTCTATGCTTGTTATAAGCCTGGTATTATGAAAACACCAGGGATTCTGAACACTTTAGAAAACCCAGGAAAGTCTGGGCAGTTGGTCTACTCTAAGTGGTCAGTGACAAACTGATGAGGCACACCTTGGTTGTGCATCAGGCACACAGCTGAGATCCTCCCAAGGACAGCATTTTGTAACTTAGCTGCGATTTAGCTGCAGTAAGTTCTGAAAACCTTTCACAAACCCTAACGGGATTCTGACCATTGTGTCTAAGCCAGTTCCACTGTTTACAAAACACACTTTGAAACAGAAAATGGAAAAAGGCAGTCTTCCCCCGCTCCAACACAGACATTGTGCATGAGTCAAATTCTAAGTATTTCCATATTTCTTCAATGCAGATGATCAAGAGTGACAAAAATAGATTATATGTTTATGCATCACAGATGCCAAATGCAGTGACTGCATGATGTTTTTGCCAATTCAAGAGGAATGTAGGGTAATATGAAGCAATGCACTAGAGATTACGCACTCCACAGCTTAAAATACAGCTCCTTCCTAATTATTTCATTCTGTAATGCAAACAATTGTCCCTTATTATTATAGTGAACTATGGAACAGTTGTTCTCTTTCCTTCTCTCTTTTAAGCTAGTACTGTGTAAGCCTGGAGAATCCAGCTACAGTATTTGAATGTGCCAAGACTGGAACCTCCATAGTCAATACAACTTCCACAACTTTGATGGTAATATTCTATAATGTGAATAGGCATCACATATATATTCTTAGCTGAAGGGACATCTTCAATTGGCATCTATTGGGGCCAGCATACCTCTCATATATTAAACTCACTGCAGTTGGGTTAGAGCTGCATTTGCCATTTTTGCACACAACAATTAGACTTGAGACAAGTCAGTGAACATTTGTGCATCTTTTAAAATCATTTATATTTGAACAAGGATTGGAGGTACAGTATAGGGAAATTTCAATGGTGGAGACGGTCCTGAAACTGAAGCCTTGTTGACTTCTGCTGTGAATTTTATCTGATGAGTTTTGTTTTTCGCTTTCCATGATTTATTAATTAACATATTTATGTGTGTTGAGTGTGTTCTGTGCTGTCAAGTTGGAACTGACTTACAGCAACCCTAATAGGACTTTGAAGGCAAGCTAGTCAAGGAGTGATTTTACCAGTTTCACTCTCCCACTGAGTTTCCATGGCCAAGCGAGGATTCAAACCATGTTTTCCAGAATCCTAGTCTGTTACTCTACCTGCTACACCACAATGGAAACCCTTTTGAAAATTAGGATTTGGGGCTCCAGCTCTATTTAGAGTGGTTTATGTACCTAGCTATGGAGCCAGAGGCTGTCAGTTCAATACGCCATGGTGCCTCCTAGGGGAAGTCTTAGCCTATATAGCCATGGGCATCCCTCAGAAGAAGGGAATGGTAAATCACTTCTGAATATTGTCTACTAGAATACAGTACTAGAAATCCCAGAAAGGGTTACCATAAGTTACAACTGACTTGATGGCACAAAAAATATTCATATCTTGCCCTATAACTAGAAACCTCAAGAGTGTGATGTGGAAATTAGAAACAACTTAGAGAAAGTATAAAAAACCCAAACAACTTGAAACAGTTCTAGGCATTTATGAAGATAAATCATTACTGAGTTTATGAGGACTAAAACAAAGGGAAAATAAAATTCACTATGTAACAAAACAAAACTGGGCCCTCATAGCTTAGGTAAACAGGCACATTTTAACTAGGTACCTAAATGATGTCAACAATGGTATCAACTATGCCTTCCAAGACTGCCGCTTCATTTCCCATTACACCCCTAAACAGAAAACCTGAATCTTTCTAGTTTGGTTAGAAGCATTGTAAACTCATACAGTGAATAATACATAAAGATTCTACAACAGAAAAAGCCAACCAGTGCAGAATTGGAGATACAGAAGATGACTTCAGATGTCAATTGTCCCAGATTACTAGTAAAGCATGACATGTTTAAAGCAATATTTTCCTCATGCATTCCCCCATTTCCTCGTACATTGGTTTTGACATCTCATTGTTTGTTGAAAACACAGTTTAACCAAGAAGCCTTTCATGACAGGTTCCAAATAGAGATGGGTGTTTTGTTTCAGAAGGGAGGTGGCATGATACATTTCCCTGCACAGCTTCTAATTGGCCAGCACCAAGGAGAAGGAAAGATGGTGTCAGAGGCTTCTTCCTCATTGGAGTTTAGCCCCCTGAGGTCCCAGAGCAAGGTAAGGGATTGGCTGATTTCGTTCTGGAGGGTTGGGCCAGTTCCGAACTCCAGCTGGGCTCCCACGTTTCATTTTGGAACCGGGCCACCTCTGAAATGAAACGCCCATCTCTAGTTCCAAACTGTCAAGAAACTGAAAAAAAAAAGAGATCATGCTTTTGGTTGCCCTTTTGAAACACAGGCTTGTTAGTTGATGCCTGGGGTGAGCAGGGCAGGCAAGGAGAGAGACTATCCCCATTAACTGGGGTACAACATACCATCTGTGCTTTATTGCTGTGAGAAAGGAAATCTCCTAAGGCTGGAACTCAATCCTAGGTACCAAACTAATTAGCCAAGAATAGTTTCATATGAAGAGACGGGAGGGGAAGATATGTTAATCTTGAGAAGTAACTCTCTACTTCTTTAAGGTGATCTGACACCTGTTTGGACTATTCCCCTGAAGAAGACAGTGGAACAATAAGTATGAACATGAGAGGGAAGATACTAAGTTTTAGCCTAGTATCCTTAAGGACACTGCATTGCTCATTTGTTCTTTGCTGCTTGGCTTTTATGCTCTGGAACTATGCTGACATTTTGTCAACATGTAAATATTAGCCTAGAATAGCTAACTTTCTTGATTTCTTGTGGGAACTCTTCTGGAAGTGTTCTTGCCTCAAACTTGTTTGAATGCTTATTTGCTGCACAGCTTTTTTGACTATTTTATAATCAAAAAAGGATTTGGAAACTTTATTTCTTTGTCTTTTTCCTTCAACCTCTCTAATGAAATATAACATTTTACAGCAGCTTGGTTATTTTTGGGAAAGGAGGGCTACTGTTACTCAAGAAAGGCTTTGCATCAATCACTTTCTGGCCAGTTTTATATCTTGTGGACATTTTGGTATTTATATCTTGCAGGGTTGGTGTAGAGATAAAAAATGCTTAACATTGGGGGATTTTTATCACTCACAGAAGCACAGAGTAGTCAGAGTGACTGGAAGTGTTGGGAGGGATACCAGATAAGATTTCCCCCAGCCATCAGAACACCTAATCCTCCTGGAACTTGCTCACACCAGGAAAGTCTGGGACGTGTGGGTGAGTGATCAATGTGGGACTCCCTGACCCATCCTAATTTTGACACAAACCATGAAAAGAGATGCGCTTTGCTCAAGTATTGCTCTTTGGTAGCTTTGCCCTTACCCCCAAAATCTGTCTCAAGAACTATGTCTCTCTTTAGGAGTCTGCCAAAATGTTAAGATAATCAGGGGAGGACTTTTAGTCCCACCATCTTTGCAAGTGGATTTGGTGGAGACATGGGACGTGGTCTTCTTTGACACTGCTCCCAGACTTTGATGCTTCCTCCCGCTGGGGGTCAGAAGGCCCCCATCTTTGCTGTCCTTCCACAAGTCAATCAAGATCTTTCTCTTCAGGCAGGCTTTCTGTGAGTATTGGCTGTCTGGGAATGATTTTTGAAGTAAATTGTTGTGCCTTGCTGCTTGTAAATGTATTTTTGTTGTGTCTTTTGTTTATTTTTTTATTATGGTATTTGTTTGATCTCTTTTAGTATTTGTATACTTATTATTTTTAGTGTTAAATATTGTTTTTTAATTTTGTAAGCCACCTTTGATTACAGAGAAAGGCAGGGTAAAAATATTTTAAATGAATTAATGTATAAATTAAAAAGCAACCAATGAAATCTCAGAACAGTAAACCATGTAATCACTCACTCCTAAACTTCGAGAGGATTTCTTGTTTCACTTTTTGCTCATACAAACCCCCAATAGCATTAAACTGTCCTAATTATTTCTTAAGAGATAGCACTCTTGATATGATATCCTAAAACAGATCTCCACAGAATTAGAGGAAGGATTATGCTACACCGCCATAATTACTGCTGTGAAGATATCAGAAGTGCATATCAAAGAACAAGAGACCAAAGAGACAAGAAAGCATGAGCTATAAAGATAGAATGATTAAATAATCTGCTATTTTATGAATAGAGTCCCATACAAGTGAAACAGTTGAAACTGAGGCCAAAAAATGTGTGCACTATCATCTCATTCAAAAATATGCTTTTCTGTTGGCTATTCTGTTGGACACTCAAAGCTTTGTAACCAAAGAAAATGACAGCTAATCATACATTCTTGGCCATGATTATTTCCAGCCTCCACCAGTGTACTGCTATTCTGGTGTGTTAGCTTTAATTTATGGGTCACAATACATATGGCATTAATGAAATTATTACACTTGCTTTGTTTTTGCTCAAACTGTTAAAGATAAGAAGGAATCTGCTGTGGCAGACTGATAAGTGTGCATTTTCACCAAAAAAGTCCTTCAACTTCCCTGCCACTGAGGAAATGGCTATCCAGTAATTTCCTCATGGACACAACTTTCACCTTCATCTGGAAAAATTTATTTACCATATTTTCCATCTATAACATACCCCATGTATAGCATGGGGAGACGACTCTCACTTTTCCAACTCAAAATTAGTTTTGCAACCACACAGTTCTCTCCTTGTCGCACTTCACTGTATAAAACAACCCTCAATTTTTAGTCTAACAATTTTAGGAAAAAATATAGTCTTGTACACGAAAAAATACTGTATTTAATGTAATATTTTTTACCCTGCCTTTCTCCTCAAAAGGACCCAAGTTTTGGTCACCGATTCTGATCCAATTAAATTGACCCTCCACTTTCTCTGAAATACATCCTTCACACTTAAACCTAGCAGTAGTCTAGATATTCATGTGGCCCTTTCCAGTTCTACAGTTCTGTAACTCTTAAGATCCAGTTTGTGCAAAACATAGAAGAAAAGATAATCTGCTCCGCTTTCATTTGTGAAGCAACTTTACCTCCCTTCCAGTGCCCAGACCTTGTTTTTCTTCTTGTGATAAGATCATTGCCTTTTTGTCTAAGATGATTTTTTTCTAAATTTTGTGTTTTTTTAAACATTGTGCATTGAAACTACAGCGAATTAAAATGTGAGGCATAGAAATGTACCAACCTCGCACCCTTCTGTCCAACATTACCCCTAAGCCACATGGGGCTGTATTATTGCAGCATGCCTGCAACCAGTGCTCTGCTCACCTGGTTCTGGTTGCAGCCAGAGTCTATGCTCAGGTTTAGGGTTTGGCTCTTCTTCCGCTGTTTCCCCTTTAATCTTCAATGATGAGTCCATGTGATAATTCGCAAAATCTTTATTCAACAAAGGCAAACTATCTTCAACAATAACTTTGGTAGGAACAACAGGATCTTCCAGCTTTAGTGAACTCAACCATCTGCCCATCCAATTGATCAGCTTCTAAATTTGAGGTGGGGGCCAAACCTTTCTTGATTGGTGGGATTGTACAGTACATAGTGTACTACGCACTGAAGGTTCAAGAACAATTATGGCATGCCTATTCCCCTGCTGCCTTCTTCTGGGCTCGAGTGGGTGGGGATCCCTCATTCCTCTAGGGCAGGGATGGCGAACCTTTCAGAGACTGAGTGCCCAAACTGCGATTCAAAACCCACTAATTTTTTGCAAAGTGCCAGTACGGCCATTTAACTTGAATACAGGTGGCTGTGAAGGGGCAATGGCGGGTACCCACCAAAAGGGCTCCGAGTGCCACCTTTGGCATCCGTGCCATAGGATCGCCAACACTGCTCTAGGGGCCTCTCATTTTGGGACACACCAAAACCATCCAATATATTCCTTATGATTTGGCAAATTGAAGATTCACCCCATGAAACACACCCACACTCACAATTGGTTCGTTTGCTCTACTCTTTCCTTTACTGCCCTGTCTTTTAATGTGTTTGGGTTTATTACTACCCAAACCTGTCTCCTTTCAGGTATAACCCCCCTTCTCGAAGGCTAGAAGGCTGTATTCAAATCCCCTAGAGAGGTTTGCTCCTGGGGACAGCACACTCATAGAGCCAGTGAACCTAAGTTCTACCTCTTCAGAAAGCTCCACATAAGTGGGGCAGGACCACCGATCAGTGCTAGTGGAAAATTAGAGGGAACATTGCTTCTGTCACCTTTTTATCACATGGAAAGTAAATTTCTGAAGAGGAAAGACTCTACTGTAGGTAAAGGGTCTTTTGCATGATTCAGAAGTCTGCAAAGATGCATTCTTAATCATGTGAGACAGGGAAGTCGTTCTCCATTTGAGGAGAGTGATGGAAATGTAACTAGATCACTCACTTCCCTTGCAGGTTTTTAACCTAGACTCAGAATACATAAATAGTGCATTAAGCTGAAATATATGCCATTTTTAATTTAAAGGATTCCTCAATGAACTCCCTGGATTTTGCCTGAATCAACATAGCTGTTCCACCAGGTATGGAGCTTGTAAAGTTTTGGGGAATTTTAATTTTTTTAGTGGAATATTAATTTGTTTTGACTTATGTGCAAGACTACCATAATATTCCCTCAACTCTATCTATCTACGTCCTCTTTTCCTTTTGCCTTCAATCCTTCCCAACATCAGGGACTTTTCCAAGGACTCCCCTCTCCTCATGAGGTAGCTCTGTAATAATGTTTCTCTTCTCAAATATGGTATCTACACAATTCCAAAATATAACAAAACATATATTCTGCCTTCCGTGGCATCTTTAACCTTACTAATGGTAAATATGTTTCCTAGTTCACACCACCTGAAGCATATCTGCTTTGTACTTTGGATAGTATGATGGATCCACACCATTTTCAATCTATTCACATTAATTGGTCCTTGCAGAACACCAGCCTTTTAGACTGGAACACAGTTTTGAAGGCCAATTAGTTTGAAAAGGCATCTGCATCACCTCTTTTTCCATCAATACTCTCTACATCTGTCAGCAGTGGGGTGGGGGAGTACTAGAGGAATCACAGAATCTAAACCATAAGCACACATTCCAGTGGCCTTAAGATCATATGTATTAAGAACAGGCATGATTTTGGCATACATACACTTAAGGTTTAGAATCCTATGTTTCCGCTTTCATCTGGTTCTTGGGGGGTTTTCATGCATATGGCCAACACACCCGCTGATGAATCTGGTTAGCAGCCATTGCTTGCTTTGTTTTCTTGCCTACAGATTTTTGCATTTGTTAGATTCCCAAGCACCTCCTGACTGTACATCTTCTCATGCAAATCCTTTTTCTAAAAATTTCCTCATTCTGCTCAATAAACAATGGTGCAAAATCTGTATTGCCATCTGGTTCCCATATCAAAGATGGTATACAATCTCGTCCCAGGGCACTGGACCTCAGTTCGGAAGTTCTTATTCGAAGGATGATTTATCGTTTAGAGCTATTCTCACATCAACTGCTCTCTCACCATCTTGGTCCTATACCAGGTTTGGATACACAGAGGTTTTTAGCACTTTTCTTGAGCAACACCAGAAGTGAAAGATCCCATATTCTTTAGACTAATGCAAATCCGTTATGGATCACTGAGCCTTTGTTTTACAACAGGTTTCAGCCTCTGATATCCTCTTTTCAAATTAAAACCACTTAAGAACTAGAGAAGAGACTGTCACATATTTTTCACCTTGTAACAAAAACATTTTTCTCATAAATAGAGACAATAAAAGTAACTGAACCATGTATTTAATGGGCAGGGGATTTTGCTGCATGACAATATCAGGTGCTGACCTTTTTGAAGTACAGCACTTTTACTAGAGACGGACACAAATCATCAAAAGTCATTGGCATGGCACCACAGGTGCCGTGAATTCCCTTCCCCCACCCCTACAGACAGTTTTCTCCCTCACTGCCCAGTCCTGGCAGGTATCTGATTCCGTCTTCCACCTGATGCCCACTCAACGGCTGTGTTGCAGGAATCTCTTCCCCACTTCCTCCTCTGAGTGAGCAGCTGAGAGACAAAGTGAAGGAGGGAAGCATAACAAGGAGGACCCAAGCAGCATGCACCCGCTAGTGAGTGGGGGAGCCAGCTTGACATGGGGGAAAGGAACAAATGGAACCTGAGATATCACACCAATGACTTTTGACTTGGCATGAACCAATTCATCCACATACTGTATTTAACAGGAACATTATCTTTGTTTTCCAAAAAGACCTGTTATCATGTTTTAAAAGGAAAATGCAAAAAGATTCATGACATGAACGCACAGAAAACCTGACAGACTACAGGCCAGGGAGTTTAACATAAAACCTGTACATATGCATTTGTTATATATGCATGGGATGGTTGTACAAAGGCTAATTGATTTCATGATATCAATAAAATTCTATATTAATGGGTGAGAAATCCAGTAATGGTATCCATTCGTCAGTCAAATAGTAACACTATACTGTATTGTTGCAATGTATTTATAGGCAGAATAAACATATCACCAGTACTATAAATCCTTCTCCATCACAGAAAGAAATGAGAAATCAGATTAGGGAAGCAGCAATGAAATGCCAGAAATGCTTGAATGTGATGGGACTGCACAAAACACTTCTAATACTGTGATTTCTATCTACATATTTATAAATAGGTCATAAATATTCAATTTACTTTGCTCTGATTGTTTATTTGCACTCTGTCTCTCATCTTTTACAAGGCTAAAGAAGACTTCCACAAGGCTAAGGAAGACTTTGAGAATGTAGCTACAGAACTGTTGGATAGTTCAATGGTTTAGGTCTCTGGCTGTGGAGCCACTGGTTGGGAGTTCGATTCCCCACTGTGCCTTCACTTACCAAGGGTGGACTTGATGATGTACAAGGTCCCTTCCAGTTGTGCAGTTATAAGAGTGTGATGATATAATGATTGGCTTTTGAATTTCGTGTGCCCATAACCCCCTTGGGTTGTGGGTGTGTGAAATTCAAAAGCCTGCCCTGTAAGACGAATTCTTCTCAAGACATCCAGTAGGCAAATCATCATCCTGCAAAAAATGCCTATGCCTGGAAATTTCATTCATCTTACGAAGAATCCATCTTATGGGGCATTCAAGGTACCACTGTACTTATTGAGAAATAAATATATACAGGGTATTAATAATATTAACATTACCAACAAGAATCACATATTTAAATCTATTTTCTTGTTTAATAGCATTCCTGAATAAGCATGCACAATGACTAGCTTCAACTATAAACACAAGATATTTTTTGCAACTAAATAGAGCCTTTATACTATCCAGAATCTTAACCAAAAGTTTTGGTCATGCAACCCACATGTCATTCATGATCTCTGATGTTATATTATTTAGAATGTATGACAGTCATATTTTCCCCGTAGTTCAGTCTTTTATATAAAAAGGAAAGCTTTGATTCAGTATGCTTGATGAAAAGGTCATAAATTCATTTACCACTGAAATTAAAACATCTGAAGTATGCCATTTTAAGGGTGAGTTAATGCAACGGAAGCTTGGGAAGCAGGGAATAAAAGTTAAATTCCAAATGCTAGTTCTTCTGAAACCTTTCCACGCAAATTTAAATTAAAAA
Source organism: Phrynocephalus versicolor (assembly GCA_023846285.1). NCBI lineage: Eukaryota > Metazoa > Chordata > Lepidosauria > Squamata > Agamidae > Phrynocephalus > Phrynocephalus versicolor. Next base: position 34,301,203 of record JAHTLZ010000330.1, read on the forward strand.
CAGCAGCTTGCAGAGTTAAAAAGCAGTAAAATGGTGCATCTAAATAGATGCTTTTTAAAAATTCAAATTGATTTCAATCAATTCTATAAAAGATTTAAAAAATTTGATTTTTTAAAAAATTAAATCATCAAAAAATCCATTAAAATTAAATCAAATCCACCCTAATAAACATGGCTAAAATTGTACAATAAAAACACCATTATAAAAAGGTGAAAAAGGCAGGAAGGCAGTGCAGCATATATCTATATGGCACAGACAAGAAAGAAAAGAAGAGCAGAACATTTTCAAAGAACAAAATTTAAAAAAGAAACTTTCCCTTGCCTTCGAAGGTCAGCAACAGAAGGGCACTGTACGAATTGCTCTGGGGAAAGTATGTCACATCACCAAGGCATATTCATCCAGAAGTATCAGAACAGATGTTATTTTTGCAGTCCAAGGAAAAGGCTCTTAGTAGAGGTTAACACAGGTGCCGCATAATCTAGAAGCCAGAGCAGAACTTCATCAGAAAATCTCAAGGGTCACGTGTATGTATGTACACTCTATGTGCACACATACACTGTAGAAATGTCCCTGAGAGAGGCATGATCTGCAAAAGCTGAGTTCTAGTAGGGACTAAAAATTCTAATAGAGATTAACAATGTAGAGATAAGTCCAGAGATGGGAATGTGCTCCTTCTAACACTACTGGCATGCAGCCTTCAATTCTCAAAGGAACCAGACTGAAAAAATGGAGGTCTGCTCTACTTATAATTGGAGGCAGATCATTCATTTTAAAAATGGAGGCAGATCATTGATAAAGTCTTGGCTCAATGTGGAAGAGACTTGAAATGCTACGATCCGCTAATTTACTGAATTCAAATTTAGGAAAGCAAAAACATAACAAAAACAAAAACAAAACAAATTTAAACATGTAAAAGCAAACATTTAAAAATGTAAAAGCAAATATTTTTAAAGCAAAAATATAAAAATATAAAAGTAGAGCAAGATCCAATTTTCACCAACTTGGCAGTTTCCCACAAATTCCAAAACACAACTCAGTTCTATGCAACAGCCTCCCTGCTTTTAAACACCTTCATATCTCTGATTACTGGTTGTAAAGATCAAGTACTGTAAAAGGACGCTGGCTACCTTTTATCTGTGTGTCAAAAGCTCCCATCCCAGAACAGCAGAGAGTACACCGTGGTGGTAACATTTACCTGGACAATGGTATCTACAAGCAAATGATCATTAAGCAGCAAATAGCAGCTAGCTACTTAACTGAGGGTGGTGGTGGGGGGGAGTGATGAGACCGCCTGCCGCCCGCCCCCCCCCCCCCCCCCCCCCCCCCCCCCCGGGGGGGGAGAGTGCTGTTGCACAACACAGCCAGCCCACATTTAGCAAAAGCAGATGCGAGTGATTAATTTCTGGGTGTATTTAAGGCTGCACTGTAGTAACAGAAATAAAACAGCCAAAGAAGTATAGATTAAAAAAAAACCAAAACTGTAATATCTCAGCTAAAAACAGCAACAATAACAACATCAGGTAACAAAAATCAAGCAAGATGGGTATGTGGTCATGGAAACAGATTTTCTTCCAGGCATAATCTATAGAAAGATAAAATTGCTCCACCTCTGATTATTGTGTGAGACCTCATAAATCATAGCATGCAGCCAGAAATCAAGAGAAAAGCCAGGCTTCCTTCCTGCAGCTTACCGGCTTATACCAATCCAGAGTCCTGTATTAGATCCGGACTGTGGAACACTAGTTTAAAACTGGCAAATAAACTAGCAAAATGACCCATAATCACATAAGATGGCATTCAGACATTAACAGAGTAAATTCATAAGGATGTCACCATCATTTAGGGCCCCATAGAAACTGTGTCTTGCTAAGACATGGCCTTCAGGCTGAGGCATACTGTCCAATCACTCCCACCCGCAGCAATTACAGTAAGTGGAGTTACCTCTCTTGCACCACAATATAATTTTGGTGTGTCCCCCCCCCACATTACAATATTCAAGTCTAGCAGGGAGTCTGATTGCTATGCTATCACTTTCCTGAAAAACCAGAGACGTGATCCAGGGCATCGTTCTCCACTTTAATTCTCTAGCTTATCCACCGCTTCACATATTGTGGTTCATGAACAGAATTGGATACTTCGTGCTTTGCACATATTTGCACGAAGCATGTGGAGGCCCATCCCCCCCCCCCAGGCCTGGCTGGTCCATGTACTGGGCTGTGCATGGTGCCAGGGCCCTTCTTCACAGCTAGCACTCCAGTCTATGCAAAAGCCTGGCTAGACCTGCCCCACCTCCTCAGACAGCCGATCACTCGACCAAGGAGGTGGGAGGGGGAATCTCCTTGTGCAACTGATGAGTGGTTGGGTGCCTGGGGAGGCAGGAAAGGATCAGGCAGGCTCTTGTGTGGACTGGAGCATGAGCCATGAAGAAGGACCCTAGCACTGGGCAGAGACCATTAAGAGAGGTTAACAGCTTTCATAAGATTCTCAAAAGGATCCATGATCAATCAATCAATCAATCAATCAATCAAGTCAACTGTGAATGCTCTAGTCTAAGTATTATCAGAGACCTCCATCAACTATGGTACAACATGAGATTAAAGCAAAGCAAAGCAAAGCAAAGTGTTCTGCTTATATACTGCCCCATACCATTTCAAGTAGTCTCTGGGCGGTTTACAGTTTAATTACAGTATGCAGGCTACACATTGTCCCCACAGCAAGCTGGATACTCATTTTACCAACCTCAGAAGGATGGAAGGCTGAGTCAACCATGAGCCCGCTACCTGGGATTGAACTCCAGATCATGAGCACAGTTTTAGCTGCAGTACAGGCATTTAACCACTGTGCCACAAGGCTCCTTAAGGTGAACATAAAGAAACCTTTAAAACAGCAAAGATTGTGATCATGGGAGATTTTAATTACAGTGCTCAGCTATTAGGTGGAAATAAATGAGGTACAGAATCTTTTTAAAAAGAAAGAAAAAGTACTTTCCCTGCCTCTCTCTGATGGCCCCTAAGTTTATTTCTATTTAACTAAACTAAACCAAAGTGTTTTATGACTTGTCTTGGGAAAGTACCCAAGTACAAAGTGATTTGGCAATGATAGGGTTGAAACTATTTGCAGAATTTGGGGCAGTCCTACTGTGCATAAAAGACCGAAATGTTAGCATGCTACTCATAGGCAGTATAAAACTAGGGAAACAGGTACTTATTAAAATAATTTGAATATACAACTGCATTCCTATGAAATTCATTTTTTCTGAAAAATTTAAGAAGAGCAAAATAATGCATCATATCTAGACTGTCAAGAATCATCAGCAAATTTACAAAATGCTATACCACATAGCAGTTATTGCCTCACTAGTATTCAAGGAGCAGCTAATGCTGTACTTGAGATTCTTCTGGAACAGAGAGCAGAGGGTTTCCACTGATATTGGGCTTTCCTAACGAGATTCCTCTTGATTAACTGGCTTCCTAGAATCCAGGATCTTTATCTTTTTTTCCCATTTCGTGCAATCATAAAATAATGGGGGAGGAGTATGCTGAGTAGGTTCATGTTTTAGAATCCTATAGGATTCTACAAGCAACATTACTGTAGAATCTTCCTTTAATTACCATGGCAATTTTCTTCTTTTAAAGCCTTCCTTTTTATGAGGGCAGTTATGCTTCAAATTTGTTATACAGTAACTAAAGAACTGACCAATTGTCAGGCATTCATTTATCTTCTAACTAATCAACATCCACACTGCTAGAACAGCCACAAAGAAATGGCATAAGATGGAGCTAGAGTTATTTTGAAAATGTTCCAAAAACTTTCGAATCAAACGGGTTTAGGAATTTAATCTAAACAATGGCAACAGATTATCAAAACTGTTTTTCTTTTCCACCTGATGATGGTCAGATCTGTAGGAAGTTGTTTAAGAAACAGACTAACAAGAGATCCCAAAACAAGAGCAACCATTATGAATTTCAATTTTGCATCTGTCTGTAGCCAGAGGTCAGGAGGCTGATCTGTCATTGAGACTCCCAAAATAAGAAGTTTGAGCAACTTTTTGGGAAAGGTCACCATCCCAGAGCCACGGCCAGAAGAAGGGGTGTGAAACCACTTATGCATATTCTGTACCCGGAAAGCCCTGGAAAGGACTGCCATAAGTCAGAACTGACCTCATGACCCATTGCTAAGTACAAAACCAAGAACGGAGAGCAGACAGACTGGGATTTAGATCTCAGATTGATGTTTGTCAGTTCCCTAATTTCAGGAACTGTCATTTAAGAGCTTTTCCTTGTGCTTTAAAAAGATTTATTTATTTATTTATTTACTTACTTACTTATTTTGCATAGAACACTTGGGAGGAAAACCAAGTGTGGATTTTGTATGAAAAAGCTTGTGATCTTTTTTCTCATGGTGATGACAAATCCCTTGGCGGATCTTTTGCTTAATTATTACTTAGTGTATGCCTAACCTACCTAAGCCACTATTTTGCACGTGGCTCTGGTTGATAGACTTCAAGGGTCTACTTAGACAATGAAGGTGTATAGGAAGTGGCCAGGCGGTGAATCACAACATCAATCCATCTAACAGCACCTCTCCAGTGTTTTGCCCAGGATTGTTTCTCAGCTTTAACACAATGATTTCAGGTTTTTCCTTGCGCTTCCCCTCCAAGCACCAGCCAGATCTGCCCTGCTTAGACAATACTGGGAGTGTTCAGGGTAGTGCTGCATTAAATAATTTAGAGTAGAAATATATAAGAACTGTCACAGCAGATTACTTTTTTAAGATTTTTTTTTGGCACAAATTCTACATAACTGCATGCCCTCAAATTTCCCTATTGCATTTTCAGAGATGGGCTCTTACCTTCCCACTTTATCTGTCATCCAGCACATCTTCAAGCTGGCTATTTATTTAGCTAATGGAGAAGAAGTGAAAGATATGCTTTGAAGCAAGTAGAATGAAACCACTGGGATATACCCAATGCCGACAATACTTCTCTAACAGAGAGATGGAATTCCACAAATTTAATGGGCCTTTTAAATATCTAATTTCAATAAATCAATGAATGTATTGTGCCCTTCAGCAGCAAACAATCAGCAACCCCCAACGTAGATGAAAGGGGCAGGAAAGCACCTTGTCAAGACTGAATACTGCCTTTGTGTAGCATGACCATGCAAGAGTTGCCGGAATGTGGAAAATGCACTTCAGCCATCATTTCAACATCATAAGGGCAGTACTCCCCAGTTTGAGTCCAGGTGCAGGGAACAAGCAGAGAGCTTGAAAGAAAGAGAAGAGAAATAGCAACCCACCACCAAACAGGTTAAGTGTCCCCTTCCTTACTTCTGGAAACTGAGCCCCCCCCCTTTTTTTCTTCTGCCTTAGCTTTCTTCCACAGCTTTTAAGCAGCTATGTTTTTGGTGCTTCTCCTGAAAAGAGTCCAGATACTATTGGCAGTGCATTGCAAGAGCTGCCATGAAACAAACTGCATCAGGGTCAGGGCTAACCCAAAACTATATCTGTCAGGTATCTTTCTGAAGCTTATATACGACAGGAAAAGAACAGTGGGCTACTATAGTAATCAGGCTAAGATCTCCAAGCACTGCAAAAATGTAGCAACTGAATACTGGTACAGTTCAAACATTTGTAAATCTATTATCACATCAACTGATGCATTGTGCAGATATGTACAGTGAACAAATGCCCCACATTTCCAAAATGTAAAATTAGAAATAAGTTTGGTTACTCTTTGGCATTGCATAATGACTGGAGGGGTCAGGAAGGCATGAGATTTTGAAACTGTTACCTGAATTGCCACTAAACATCAACATTTTCTGGTTCTACATTATTTTCCTGACCCTGGCAACAGCAAAAATGGGGAAAAGGTCTAGCTTACTTCACAAAGAAGAGGTAATGCAAAACAGAAACACACAAGAATAAAATACAGAGGAGATCTAATTTTTTCGCTGTACTGCTAAAAGAATGCTTTTAAGATGCAGATTCAGTCCTAGTCACTGCTGAACATTATTCCGCTTCTCCTTGCTCCTCCAATTAATTGGACCTTAGATTAAAGTACCACGATAGTTCTGTACGTGCTTGGCATGGTTGCCTCTCTATGTCCCTGCCACATGCGCAGGGTGAAAATCAATAATCCCACATTGAAAGATTAACGTGACTGCAGCTACAAGTCAGAAAAATGGGGACACAGAGTATAATGCTATAGAATACAGCACAATTCAATTTTCAGCTGAATATGATGCATCTTTAAATCCATGATTTTGGACTGCACAATTTCTCATTGCTAACTAATATGATGGCTAGACGGTAAGAAGTAAATTGAGAATTACCGAGTCTAACCCATCTGTGAAATCCTAGTTAAAACTGTATAAATTGTCTTTTATTAAGTTGTTAATTATCTGGAATAATATTAGAATAGAACTTGATTCAGGATAATGATTCATGATTACTGGCTTATAGTGACATTTGCATTTTTAAAGTATTTTTAAATAGCCAGCTCAATTAAATAGTTGGGCAAAAGTGATTAATTATGTTTATATTCTAATAAATGAATATCCAGCAACTGGCAGGCAGCAATGAAAAGGATTTAAGACTTTATTTTAAAATATACTTCAGAAGCATCTGAATAGCCACATGCCTCTCTCCCATAATAAAATGTCCTACTCAGTCATATAGGTATAAACGCTAAAACAATGCTTACCAAAGCAAAAACAGGAAAAATACAACTAACAGAGTATCCAAACCAGCCAGCCTAGGCTTTACCTTGCTTGAATTTATTTGTTTATTTTATTTTTGAATATTTTTATCCCTTAGAGTAATGAGGGATAATATATAGTCCAGTACCTTTAAGATATATAATATATAGTCCAGTACCTTTAAGTTTTACTGATGTTCTTGTTTTTAACTTATTGTGTGAACTGCCCAAAGTTCCCATCGGGAAATGGGAACGGTATAGAAATGCAAAAATAAATAAATAAATAAATAAATAAATAAATAAATACATACATACATACATACATACATACATACATACATACATACATAC
>JAHTLZ010000330.1:34308260-34340690 GCA_023846285.1 Phrynocephalus versicolor
ATTCAAGTTTGAGAACAGGGAATGGAGGGGTATCTTGTAGCAATAAAAGGCAACAGTAAAGTTAAAAGAGAATGTCAGCAGTTAAAGAAAAGAGTAAAATTCTATTATAAGGGATGGTGTTAACATTGAAAACACTGGTGTTTATGATGTCTGTCATAACTATAACATGCAGAATATTAGTGTGCATATCTAGAACAAAAATAAACAAAAACAAGTTATGTAGCACCTTTAAGACAAAAAGACTAAATTTTTATGCATCCATGCTCAAGATCTAACTGAAATAATAATTTGTTTTAAAGGTGCAACAGGACTTTATCTTTTATTGTACAGTACAGTGGTACCTCACCTTACAAATTTAATCTGTTCTGAATGCATGCTCTTAAGTCAAACCACTCTTAAATCGGGGGTACCTATCTTAAAAATTGAAAAAATAACTTAAAAAATCAAAACAATAAAAAAAAATAAGTCAAGCAGATCATATCTAAAATTTGTAAGGCGGCAGTTAAAACGTCAACAGTTTTCCGCTCTTAAGTTGAATTGCTCTTAAGTCAAGCTGCTCTTAAGTCGGGGTACCACTGTATTGTTTAGTTTTTGTTCCACATGCTAAAGCACCACAAACACGGCTGTTTCTTTGGAACAAGTGTAAATATGTCACAATCAAATATGCCTGCAAGTATGTATAATACTTTCCTTCAAAGAATACTCAGTTTAGTCGTTTGCTTATACTGTACCCATAATTTCATGGAAGTTTGTTCACAAGCCAAAGAACCCAGAATATCCTGAAATCTATTGTGTCTTCAATATTTTCAAACTTGCTTAATTTTTGAATGGGGTTAATGTATGCTATTCTTTTCTCAAACAGCAATAATAAAACCCCCTTCTATCAATTATGGAAGCTCCAACTACTTACTTTGCCTTGCTTTTTGAGGAGAGCTCAGATCAAACGTCTGAGAAAGGAAAGATTCAATTTAGCAAGTCCCCATGAACAAATTTGTTCTTATTGTGATTCTGGAAATTCTGCCTAATATGAGAGGTTATCTTTGCTTTTTAGTTTCCTTTGCCAAAACCATTTGGCAAATAACTTCACCCACCAGATGATCCCTTGCTCATTCGCTCACTCTCTTGTGCCATATTTTATTTATAATTGCCAAATGAAAATCTGTTGGCACTGTAGGGCTTCTGTCAAGAGATTGTCAGTAAATCTTGAACAACGCAATCAGTAGTGTGACCTTTTTCCAATTTTACCATACTGTGACTCTGCATTATGAGTAAATGTACCAATTCACAAAGATGAAAAGTTACTGCAAATATCTGTGAGGGTCACCTCTTTTGGGACATTTGGTTCCTGCAAGTACAGCAAGGGCAATGGTCCATCTCTCCATTCTTGTTGTCTTTCTGGTCGTGTGACTCCCTACCACCTTGTGGGTGATGAGTCCCATAGGAAGATTGGTTCTTCCTCTCTGCCACTTTTCCTCTCACAGTGCAGACTCTTTCCTCTCATATCTTCTGGCACCCCAATCCAGGCTTTCTTTGTCTCCCCAGTAAGAGGGCTTTCAGGGTGGTTGACTACTCCATTCCCTCTCCATTTCCTCTCAAGGAACCATCAACCTCTCCTACTTATGAGTCCATAGGTTTTCTAACCCTAACCATTCCCATCCCACTGGCAGAACGTTCCCCTCCTTCTTCATTTCTACAGTTCCTGCCTCCACCTCAGTTCCTCTCTCACGTTTTCTGTCTCTCCCACACCTTCATACACCTCCTCCTCCTGTATATCCTCCTTTCTCTCCACTTTCCCTCCTTGGCCCTCGTGTGATCCAGCAGGCAACAGAGAATATTTGCAAAGATTTATTGAATTATGGCAGTTCGCTTCCAATAGCTATACCACCTGCACAACTGTGCAACAAGATTTCATCCAGCAGAATCAGAAAGAGGTGCAATCGACCTGTTATGGTATGGCAGTCAAGATGTCAATCAAGGACTGAATATTTGGCTCAAATTTGGCTCAAAACTGTGCAACAAGATTTCATCCAGCAGAATCAGAAAGAGGTGCAATTGACCTGTTATGGTATGGCAGTCAAGATGTCAATCAAGGACTGAATATTTGGCTCAAATCCATACTCAGCTATAAAAGCTGACTAGGCGATCTTGGACCCAGCATTGTGACTCTCAACCCATTCAGCTTGACAGGACTGCTACTAAAAGGAAATAACAGGTGAAAACACTTGTACAGTATTCTCTTGTGCTTTTTAGAAATAAAGGATACAAAATTTAAAAGCAGCATTCAAAATAACCTTAGTAAAAAAAATTTAAAAAAATTCAGATAACAAAGCATGCTTTGTCTTAATACATTCAAACACTGACAAATCTTTATTATTATTTATCATCATCATCATCATCATCATCATCATCATCATCATCATCATCATCATCATCATCATCAACAACAACAACAACAACAACAACAACAGCAACAAACATGCTGTCTAATCAATTTGAACTTAGGGTGACCCATTCTAGAGTTTCTAGTCAGAAAGTACTTCTGGAGTCAGCCTGGGACTGTGCAGCTTGACCATGGTTATACACACTGGCGGTTCCCCTATGAGGCACAGTAGGGAACTGAATTACTCTTCTGGGATACAGAACAGGGAACTGTAAGGCCAACCTTTGGCTTTGCAGTGAGATGCCTAATTTGCCTGAGCTATGCAGAGATAAAGCTTTTGTTGTTGTTGTTGTTGTTGTTAGTTGTTGTTGTTGTTGTTCAGTCGTGTCCGACTCTTCGTGACCCCATGGAACAGAGCTCGCCAGGCCTTCCTATCTCTCCACTGCCTCCCAGAGTTTGGTCAAATCCATATTTGTTGCATTAATGACACCGTCCAACCATCTCATTCTCTGCCATCCCCTTTTCCTTTTGCCTTCAATATTTCCCAACATCAGGAACTTTTCCAAGGACTCCTCTCTCTTCATGAGGTGGCCAAAATACTGGAGCCTCAGCTTCAAAATCTGTCCTTCCAATGAACATTCGGGGTTGATTTCTTTCAGGATGGATAGGTTGTTGATAAAGCTTACACTAATATAATTAAATTATAACAATTTCCTTATAGAGAGAGAAATCAGAGTTCCAATACTCATTTGTACATAATAACTAACATGTGTATGCTGCTAAGATGGTTCTGACTTGTAGCCACTTTTTCTAAAGTTTCCTAGCTACAGAACACTTGGTTTAACCATTCCCTTCTCTTGAGGGTGCTCTGCAACCATTTGGTTTGCTCAAAGGCCATATAATGTGTATGGGTGTGGGGTTCTTTCAAGACTCAGTGGGGAATAAAATTCCAGCTTTTTTGGTACCACAGCCAAGCACCCAGCTAACTGAGCCAGCCAGCCAGCTCATGTGTACATAGAAACCTTGAAATTTAGATGATATGAATAATACAAACAGAATAAGTGAGAAACCCCTTGTAAAGTTTCAGGTATATCAGACTGATTTTTAAACTAGGCAAAGAAATAAACACACTGACTTTTTCAGGAAAAATCTGAAAAGATGAAAGTTCACATAAAAAGCTGTTGTTTTCATTTGCTTTGGTTATATCATATTTACAAAACAGAAGCACTGTTGTTTCCAAAGGATTCTTAAAAGGAGAAGGAATGCAAGCAAGCACACATAATCAGACTTCTCACAGCTATAACAGGAGCCATTACTCAGATCCTCTATTTTCCCCTACGGAAGAATTCCACATTCAGTCCGTGCTGTCTCTGGATATGGCTAGGTAAGAGACTAACTTCAAGTCAGTGTTGACAATACTGGTCCAGAGCAGTGGTTCCCAAGCTTGTGATTCATGACTCCCTTTTATAATAGCCATGTAACCTGTGACACCCCACCACCAATATATTTGCGCAAAAAGTCATTTTAAATGATGGCCCCTCGGCTCTGGAACCAACTTCCTCCACTCTGGAACCAACTTCCTCCCGAGATCTGTCTGGCACCTTCCCTCCCAGTCTTTAAGAAGCATCTAAAGACGTAGCTATTATAAAGGCTTTCCCGGATATTAATCTGTTCTAATAATGATTGCTATTATGTACTTATTTTGTTTTTATCTGTAGCCCATCTTGCTCCTGTTCTATGTTTTTGTTATATATTGTTTACTAGTTATTGTGTTTTTATCTATATACTTGTGCTTATCTATGATATTGTATTTTACTGTTTATGGTTTTGATTTCTGTTCAGTTTGTAAACTGACCAGAGTAGCCATGTAGCTAGATGGAGTGGTATATAAATAAAATAAAATAAAATAAAATAAAATAAAATAAAATAAAATAAATGGGGTAACCTTGTGGATAATGGAGGTTTCTTTCTCCCCTAAATGGTGTGTTTTTCCGGAATACATAAACACACTAACATTAATATCCTGCTTCAAAAGGTCAAGGAAGATGTTATTTAACAAGGGCTACAGCTCATATAAGCTAACCCACAACCACTGGAAAACATTTAGAGGCCACCCTGGGATTGTGACTGTATTAAATCACACAAACAAACAAACAAACAAACAAACAAACAAACAAACAAACAAACAAACAGAGGAACCAATGGTCTGACATAACACATGGTGAGCTTCTGTACTAGCTACAATGAACACCACTGAGGAAGTGATCACTAATATTGTAAGAGCAGAGGCATGAATGCTTGAAGAGACGAGGCATCACACATGCAGCCGTACAAAATACCAATAAATGCATCAGAGCGCAAGCAAGATGTAATTGCTTGCAGCAGAACAAGCTGTAGCATTCTAAAGGTTTTCTGACAGTATATGCCTGTATCTACATTGGTTTAAAACCTGTAAAGCACTGGCATACCGTATCAAACTTGTTGTCCCCTATTTGAACTTCCCATTCCCTGCACAATTAAATAAGGAAATGCTTACAAAAACACAACTGTGAAACAGACAGGAGTACTTGGCAGTGATTTCAAGATCACACCAACTCTCTTTTTTGGAAGTGTTGAAATGGTGTCATAGGTCAGGAAATTCAGCACAGTGCTCATATGCAGCATCGGCTCACTTCAAGTTAAGCAGCCTAACAAAGCATGCAAGATTATACCTTACGAGGTTTACTAAAGCACTGAACATTTAGTAGAGTTGCCATTTCTCAGCTACAAGAATCAAGTACTGTACATGCAAATTACGTATGGTTAATTATCTTACAAATATGATCATGAAGCATCAATGCCAACATCTCTTACTTGCGTGGTTTCCAATAGGATGATCATCTTGGTATCAGATAGGTACCACAATCAAATGAGATTTCCTGCCTGCTTCCTTAATTACAGGAAAGACATGGGTCTTGTACCAGTATTAAATCTTAGATGAAGTCATCCTTGGAATAGCACTGGTTGGGGATATGGCACTGCACAATTCGCAGTCTGGTCATTAGTTTCTTTTCCTGCTGTTGGTAACATGCTTATATTCAAATTCTAATTCAGCATCATAGACCAGGATAGTAGAGAAAATTATCAAGGTTAACAGCAAAGCTTAAGAAAGATACATTTTGGATTATGACTCATAAAATTCCCTAGGGCATAATAAATAAATAAAAAAGCAAATAAATAAATCTTCCACGTTCTGGATCAAAACACAAGGATGCTACAAAAAGGGGCAATTCCTCTTGTTCTACCATTACATAAGCTACCTCCTCAACATGAGTATTTTTGTTAATACGGACAAAAAAAGTTGAAAAAAGTCATTTTTCAACTTTTTACAAAAAGGGGGGGGCAATGGGAAAGAACTCCCAGGTCAAACAGAAATAGGAAAAAGTAAACATATAAATATTAACACAAACTGAAGATAGTAGCCATAGGTGAGGCCTTCTTTGGTAACTAAGAGCATGAATGTGCAAATGAAAACATAAGAACAGCCTTTCTGAAACAGGCCATAGCCCATCCAGTCCAGCATTCTGTCTCACACAGTGGCTCACCATTTGCTTCAGGATATTCCCAAGCAGATGACTTCAGCTGCTCACTATTCCCTGCAAATGGCATTGGGAGATATCCTGCCTATCTCTCCAACCCAGAGGTTGTCCTTAGGCATCCATCATGATAGCCATTGATACCTTTGTTCTCCATGAACTTGCCTAATCCTTTCTTAAAGCTGTCAAGGCTGACAGCTATCCCCACTTCTTCTGGCAAGCTGTTCCATAGACCAGTGATCCTCTGGGTGAAAAAGTACTTTCTCTTATTTGTTTGAAATCTAGCACTCAAAAGTTTCATGGAGTGCCCCTAGTTCTAGTGTTTTGATAGGGAAAACCGTTTTTCCTTATCTACTTTGTCCACATGTATGATTTTATAAACTTCAATCTGGTCACCTCTTAGATGCTGTTGTTCAAGAGTGAAGAGGCCTAGCCATTGCAGCCTCAGATGGTAAGGAAGGTGTTCCCTTCCCCCAACCTGAGATCCTTGTGATGTTCGACTACAGTTCCCATCATCTTTAGCAAGCATGGCCCATAGGCATGCTGAGTGAGGGTTGTTACCCATCACATTTCAAGGAGGCCAAGTTAGGGAAGGATGAAAATATATATATGAATCGCAGAAAAGAGGCCCTACAGCATGCGCTTTTAGCATGAAAATGAAAACTTCCCTTTTTAATCTCTGCATGCCATTTATTTCACCAGCATTTTTGTAAGTCTGCATTTCACACATGGCCCCATTGCTACAGCAGCCACATTTACCTTTCACTCCTACCCATCAGACAAATTTATGAATCATAAAAGCCAAGGTTGAAAAGTACTGTACATCTTTCTTGCTTCACACACCACACACCTCCTCAAAGCTGACAAATGTTTCTGCCAACAACTTGACAAGGGGGGGGGGATTTAGCAAAGTCGCCTTCCCCTCCCTGTCCTTGGAACAAGTAGATGGCTGAACCATGTTGTGTCCCGATTCTCCTATTGCCATTCTTGCTCAAGAAAGAGAGAATAGTGTCCTAACTGGGACAGGGACTACAGGCCCTCCAAATATTTTAGACTATAATTTGGACTACTATGAATCCTTATCATTGGAAAGATGACCTGGGACTTCTGGTAGTTGGAAGCCAAAACATTTGGAGAGCTAAATGCTCCCCACTCTGCTCCAAGCCCTTTCAATTCACCACTGAATTTCTGCAATATCTGTTTGTCATATACACACGTGTAGCCCGTAGAGATGGGCACGACCAGGAAAAATTTATTTTTCGAGTTGTCGTTTTTCGGGACGGGTCCGTTTTGGCTTGTTTCCGTTTTTCACAAAATTTTTCATAAATTTGTCGTTTTGTTTTTCGCTTTTTCGTCTGTCATTAGTACTGGTTTGGGGGGTAGCGGGCTCCTGGAGGCACCTCTGTGGGGTGGGTGCCTCCTCTGGCCCGCTATGAAGGGAAAGCGGGCTCCTGGAGGCACCTCGTGGGTGCCTCCTCTCCTCGCCCGCTACAAAAGGGCATGCATAGCCATATGGATATGCATACCAAGTTGCAGACTTGCTTAGTGGGCAGTGACACTGGACTGGCAGAGGCACCCCTCTTTGGGGTGCCTCCTCTGCATCAGTCAGTCAGAGAGAATGCGGGCTCTCACTGTGTCTCACTAAGAAGGGAAGCATACTTGCGTGTAGTGCAATGCAAGTACACACTCACAGATCTGGCTTAAGGTTAGGGTCAGCGCAAGGGCTAGGGTTAGGCTAGTTACGGGTGAGGTTAGGGTGAGAGTGGGGTGCACCTCTGGGTGCCTCTCTGACCCACTAAGAAGGACAGTGTACTGTGGCGTATGGGTAAGGGTTAGGGTTAGGGCTAGGGCAGGGTTAGTGGGCTTTTTGGCACATCCCAGAAGTCTCAGTGGCCAAGTGGCCATGCGATTGGTGGAATGGCTCCAAAAATTTGCACGGTCCACTCCCATGGCCAGTCCATCATTGCGCAGGTGTAAAAAATATAAATAAAATAAAATAAAATCAATGGAGAGGAGGACATTTTGTTGCAAGAAAAACCCACTGCTGCTACTGTAAAAATTCTGGCAGTTTTAAAATAGTAGCAATTTTCGCATGTTTCTGGGTGCTTTGGTGTGTTTGGACCACGACTTCAAAATAAATTGCGGTCGCCCCATTTTGGATTCCGATTGGCGAGTTGGCGAGACGACGAGGATGCCCCCCACCAGAGCAGCCCAGGACAGGAGAGGGGGGGAGGCCGGTGACCCCCCCCCCAGAAACCACCCCTCTAGGTGCACTCTCAGAGGCAGGCATATTTTCGCCTGCTTTTTTGGCTGGGAATCGGGGTTTTTTTACTTTTAAAAACTTTTTTTCTGTGCCGCTTGAATGGCGGCGAGCCGGCGAGGTGGCGACTTTGGCGGGATGACGAGGATGCCATTGCCTGCCACCAGAGCAGCCCAGGAAGGACAGGAGGAGAGGGGGGGAGGCCGGGGACCCCCCCAAAAAAAACCACCCCTCTGGTAGGTGCACTCTCAGAGGCAGGCACATTTTTGCCTGCTTTTTTGGCCGGGAATCAGGTTTTTTTTTAACTTTTAAAAACTTTTTTTCTGTGCCGCTTGGCATCGCACGATCGCCGCAATGCCAGGAACGACAACGACAAATCAGACCCAATTTTTCTTTAGTCGGTTCGAGTTCGAGTTCTGGCGGAGTAATTGTCGTTTCCTTTTCCGTTACGTAACGGAAACGAGGAACGGAAATGGAAACGGGAATTCCGCTAAGTCGTGCCCATGTCTAGGTCCCGTTTTGCAATGGTTGCTGAAGGGGCTGCCCCTAAGCCTCAAGCTTTTACCCTTAAATCCCAGTAAATGAGACACTACTAGTCCGGCTATTCTACCTGTTCATATAAGTGAAAAGCCAGATTTTAAGCCCATAGATTCCTAATGAGACAAAACAACAACAACAACAACAACAACAACAACAGAAGAGTCTTCTTCAGCATAAGCCTTTTCAATGTTAAAGCATCTCTCCCTCAGAACAGCACCCTATTCCACCAGTTTGCTTCATAAGGCCTTATTTCTGTGGGTTGCTGTGCTGAGGGAAGTAAAGAAAACAGTCACCAGAAATAGTGCTTTCTTGGCTGTGTCCTTAATCTATGAACTGGTCTCCCTTTGGAAGTCTGTCGGGTCTTCTCCATCTTGTCCTTTAAGAGGATACTAAAGACATGTTTGTTCAGGAAGCATTTCAGGACCTCCTCCCTCTCCATATATGTGCCCCTAGAAATTCATCATCATTTGGGGTTTTACTTGGTGTAGGTATTTATCTAATTGGTATTGTTGGGTGGTTGGGGTTATTGCTTATACAGTACTTTTGTACACCACTTACAATCATGTCCCACACTAAGCCAGTAGTACATCCATAATTCACAATCCATCCATCCATCCAAATCCTGTAGAACAGTCCAAATAAAAAGAAACATTTTGCTTTTGTCTGGTTGCAATACTTCATAAAGATGTGGTAATGCACAAATATGTTCACGCCTTCATCTTATGAGGCAAGATGCCAGCAGCGATCTTGAATGCATTGCTTCTCCCAAAGACAACCTTTAGCACAACTATGAGATTTTTCAGGACAAGTTAACTACCTATTTCATGCCCATTAAGTAACATGGTTTATAAGAAGGCTTGCTTCTATCAAAGATCTGAGAAACTTGGAGAAACTGTTGAGTCGTTTGTTAAGGTCTTCCATGAACAGACTGCATACTGTGAATTTCTAACTTTAAAAAAAGAACTACTGAAATCAAGGGATGCATTTTTACACACTCCATGCTGAGTATTATTTCAAAACAAAATACTTCACATTCCTATAAAGAGACAGGCAGAAAAAACTTCAACTTTCAAAAATAAGCACCCAAAGAAGCTGTGAAGTCATGAGAGGCCTCTAAAGAAGATGTTCAATAGCAAGAAACACAACAGAATCGTTTGGGTTTTTTTTTTTTTTTGCAAGGCAGCCTACAAGAAGTCATTGGGAAAATATTTTCTTAATCTGAGATGTTAACACTATATGCCGTAATTACGGACAATAATTATTGATAATAAGAGCCTCATAGCACAGTGGTTAAATTGCTGTACTACAGCTATAACTGTGCTAATGACCTGGTGGTCAATTCCAAAAATACAGGCTCATGGTTCACTCAGCCTTCCATCCTTCTGAGGTCGGTAAAATGAGTACCCAGCTCACTTGGTGGTGGTGGGGAGGATGTATAACCTGCATAAATAAATTATAAACTGTCCAGATACTGCTTTAAGCGTTATGGGATGGTATATAAATGGAACACTTTGCTTTGCTTTTTTAAATTGCCACTTCAAAGAGTTTCCTAATTTTTTTTTTAAAAAAAGAAAACTTTTGTTTTGGGCAAATGGAAAGTTTACTGAAAATAGATCTCAATATACTAATTGAACTGATATTTCAGTTTTATTTATTTATTTTTATAATTATATACCGCAGTCCGATTTTCCTCAAATGGGAACTCTGGGCAGTTTACAATAACAACTTATAAAACAGCACTCAAAGCATAATAATAATAATAATAATAATAATAATAATAATAATAAGAAGAAGAAGAAGAAGAAGAAGAAGAAGAAGAAGAAGAAGAAGAAGAAGAAGAAGAAGAAGAAGAAAATAAAAAGGAAAACAAAACAAAGGGGGGACCCAGTATACAAAGACAAATAACGAATGAAAGCTCGTCCCATTCCTTGTGAAAGTGTAGAGGTCCATATTAACTGTACCAGCCTGAATTTACTGGTACCTCAGCCTCGATATTCATTTGCCAAAGAACTGTCAGGAGCCGTCTAAAGAGAAATCCATATGGCACACACAGAAGTTTTTGGAATATCAAGAGATCCCTGGAAGCCATCCAAACGAAATGCACATTGTTTTAGAACTATAAATGCCATGGTTTGCTAACTCCTTGACTAAAAGCATACACAGTGGTTTCCCACAGACAACAGATGAGCAAAGAAGAAGGGGAGTAATAGACACAACTGTGTGTGTGTTGTGTCGTTACAGTCATGACCGACTCTTCATGACCCCATGTCCATGGAGTTTTCTTAGCAGGAATACTGGAGTGGTTTGCCAGTTCCTACTCCAGGAGCCTGCAGTGCCTGGTATTCCCTGGTGGTCTCCCATCCAAGTACTAACCAAGGCCGACCCTGCTTAGCTTCCGAAATCAGGCGAGATCAGATGTGTATGAAACCCTTTGACTAGACCACTGAAATATCACAAACAGGTGAGCTTTTGATACACCTTTCTTTCTAAGGGCAGGCATTGGAGCATTTAGGACTGGGATCCCTCAAATCATCCAGACTAGATGAGCTTCAGGATATGCTCAGTAACTGTTGCATCATGTACTGTACTGCCTTCATTTCCACATGGGCACTTCCCCCAATGCAATGCCATTCCAAATTACAACGCTCATAAATGAATCGTAGTCTAATATGGTTGGAAGGCACTGTCTTGGCAAGGCCTGCTTTACTGCATGCCTTTAATAAAACAACTCTGTGCTATTTGCTTGGAAAGAACTCCCGGTAAATTCAATGTGATCTATACTTTTGTAACTATGCATAAGATCATGGTAGTTAAAAGAACAATAAATGTCACTGCCAATCTCAGACCTAAGCTCCTTTATAAGCTGAAAAAAAAGAGATGTGTGCATGCTTACTTATGTTGGGAGCAAGCCTAAGTGAAGTTAGCGGCATTTACTTCAAAGGAATCAAATCTCTGCTCTTGTGTCAAAAACTGGCCTGAAACACAGGATGAATTAGAGACGTGCACACAATCCAAATTAGTAAGTGACATTAGATTTGACATAAAAGGGTTCTTTTGGAATGAAAAGCAACTAGTACTTGATAATCTAGGAGTCCACCAAAAAAGAAAAATGAAAGAAAAATGAAAGAACAAGTCACTAACAGATGTACCACCATGGTTTCTTTGACATCTAAGTTTTCCTTTATTTGGTACTGAATTAAAAAGACAACACTTTCATAAAGAATCTCATACATCTTATTTCACATTCCCTCCCTCCCCACCCACAGTACAACAGGCTAGTGCTAAAAGCCCTATCCTGTAGCATCACTGTGTTACAGTGTGTACAGAATGCAAAACAGCCTTAGACCAAACAGCAGCACCAATAAACTGCACTTGCAAATTACATGAAATTAGACAATAATCTACCTAGCCCACAAAATCTTACCTATTATTATTAAACTAGCATTTACCAAAGTGAGGCTTTGTAGCAGTCATTAGCATAATTGCCTTTCTGG
Source organism: Phrynocephalus versicolor (assembly GCA_023846285.1). Lineage (NCBI taxonomy): Eukaryota > Metazoa > Chordata > Lepidosauria > Squamata > Agamidae > Phrynocephalus > Phrynocephalus versicolor. The sequence goes on from JAHTLZ010000330.1 coordinate 34,320,510, forward strand.
CATCCTGACCACCTCGTTCTCAACACAGTTGCTCTACCAGCAGGGAAAAGGCAGCCAAAGGAAGCACCAAATGCTGACACCATCACCTGCCTGCACAGAAACAAAACAACTCCACAGCAGGATGAGAAGTAAAGGATGATGGAGCTAGTAGGTATTAAGTGAAGTGTGAAGAGTTGGAGATAGTAGCGGAGATGCATTATTTCAATGCTGGTGAATAACTCAAGATGGATTTTCTATCTTTGATGAAGACCTCCATCGTTATAGGTCAGGAATGGACAAATTGTGGCTCCAGAGATTGTGCAGGGCTGCAACATCCATCAGCCTTGAATTTGCCAGCCAAAGCAATGACGAGGGCAGATGTGTGCTGCAACCCAACCACATTTAGAGAGGGCCACAAGTTGCTCAGCCTAACACAGAAAGCTAAATCGGGAGGATAGTTCCTGCTTCAATGGTTACACAGGAACACTGCCAAATTCTGGCTTCCTTGAACTTGAAAGACGCCTGAAAGGCATATCTAGCATGTGTATGTCTGTTGTGGTGTTACGGTCATGACCAACTCTTCGTGACCCCACGTCCATGGAGTTTTCTTGGCAGGAATACTGGAATGGCTTGCCAGTTCCTACTCCAGGCGCCTACAACACCTGGTATTCCCTGGTGGAATCCCATCCAAGTACAAGCCAGGGCCGACCCTGCTTAGCTTCCAAAATCAGGCGAAATAGGATGTGCTTAGGGCTTTTAGTCAGCTATACCTAGCATAGCCAAGGAAAAAGGCTGAGAGTGACATAAAGTGACATGATGTGGACCTGCTCTACCTATGCTGGTACAGGTATTTCCTTCTCCAGCTAATGCAGGATGAGCACCATTACCCAACTAAATCCTTTCTTTGCACCCTCTATGGGGGGTCTTTCTCCCTTCAGCTGCCAATACCCTGTCCTCCATCCATTTATTCCTGCTTGGCTCTTCTGAACTTCTTTCCTCTGTGCTTGCATCCCACCACCTGCAGCTACTCACCACCCTGCCTTCTTCTCCCTTCAGTCCTTCTCTGCTCTACTCTTATTGAAAAGCTCCCTGGCATGCCAGGCCATTCCAGCTTCAAGTCATTCAGAGGTCAAACTCCCCCTTCCCCACTTTCAGGAGGTCTCCCCTTTTTGCAGCATCGGGGAGAACGGGGAGCCCGCTAGAGAAAGACAGAACACCCCCCACCCCACCCAACTCTCCTCCCGGTGATCCCAGCGAGCGCCCAGTCTCTTCCACAAGAATGATCTCATGATATTAAGCCTGGCCGTGGCCCGGGGCCGGGCTATTAATAACATCCTCCCAGGAGGATAGGGAGTGGGGAACACGAGCCTGGAAAGGTGCTGCTCGGAGGGGAGATCCTCCAATATGTGCGCGCGTGCGTGTGTTGTTGAGTTGTTTTGGGGGGAGGGGGGTGAAGGCGTCTTTTTGCCTGCAGACTCACCCGCGGGGGGCATGGTGATGGTCTCGTTGGCGTTGCTGGAGCCCACGTTGTAGATGACCACAGCCGAGGCGTTTTGGGACGCGGCGTGCCGGATCTTATCCTTGAACGTGCAATTCCCCTTGGGGATGAGCGCGATCCAGATTTTGCCGGGCCCCGGCACGGCGAACCGGGCGTTGGGGTCGCAGGCTTGGCGATCGGCCGCCGTCGAGGTCATCACCACCTGCCCCCAGACATCGTGCTTGGAGGACTGTTCCCCGTAGCGGCCGCACTCGGTCTTCTCGCTGCGCAGTTCGCCACCGCCACCGCCACCTCCTGCTCCTCCGGCGCCGCCGCCGCCGCCGGGATCCGGATAAGTGATGTTCACGAAGGCCGTGTACCACTCCTCTTTTTCGGCCACCGTGAAATCCAGGCACAGCAGATGCACGAAACAAAAGGAAAGCAGCCATGTTGAGAGAGCCAGACTGCGGCACGCTTGGATCACAGACATTGCCATCTTTGCCTTCTGCTCCTGCTCCTGCTCCCGCCGCCGACTGCCCCCCCGCGCGCGTGTCTGCATGTGGAAGCGAGCAGAGCGCGCGCGCGCAGGCAGGCAGGCAGGCAGGCGCGCGCGCGCCCCTGTGCGGAAGGATGGATGTGCGCGGGGGCACGCCAACCCTCCCTGAGTGGCTGCGGGCGGGCAGGGGGGGCTCTCACCTTTGCAACCCGGCCGGCATTTCCAGCCCTCTCTTCCCTCTCTTTCTAAGACACGGCGGTGATATTTGTCTCTCCTTTAATAATAATAAAAAAAGACGCGCCCCCCCCCGCGCCCTGTCCTTTTGTTCACTTCCTTCGGCCCTTCTTTTCCTCCCGCCGCTCCGCCTGGCTTTCCTTCTTTCTCGGCGGTCCCCACAGCGGGTGCTGCCCGGTTGGGTGGGGGCTGGAGGGGAAGGAAGGAAGGAAGGCGGGCGGCGAAGCAGGCGCGCGCCGCCAAACGAGGTGCCGTTCAGTCCCGGCAACAAGGCTTCTCCCACAAGAAAAAGAAGAGGCCGCCAGCCGAGGCCGCCCCCGCCGCGTCCTCCTCCTCCTGCTGCCGCTGCTGCTGCTGCCGGCGACAATAAGGAAAGCCCCCGAGAGCGAGCCCCCGGCCGCAGCCCGGACTAAGGCGGCCTGGAGCTGGGCTGCGGCTCCTGCTCTTGACCTCTCCCATTCTCTCCCCACTCCACCCCCCCAACCCCCAGTCGCGCCCTGCCCGGCTAGGTTTACAGCCGACTCCCTCGCCAGCGGAAACGTTTGCAGCGCGCAGGGGGGGGGGTGGCGGCGGCGGCGGCGAGAAGGGGTGGGCGTTGGGAAAGGAGGGAAAGCGAAGCGTTTGGGGCTGGAAGGAGGAACGGGGGCGTCACGCGCAGGAGGAGCTTGGACGGCGCTCCTAGGAGCTCCCGCGGCGGCTCCGCTGCCCCCCCAGGGGTTGCTTTGGATTGGAAGGCCAGGAACGACACCTCCCGGCAGACGCCGAGAAAAGCAAGGCGGTTTGCGCGCGTCGGGTGAGTGAGGGAGGGAGGGAAGAAGAAGGGGGCCTGGAAAGAATTGACAAGAGAGGACTGGTATAGTTCGGGAGCAGAAGGGGTCGCGCACGTTCACCCTTCCAAAGCCCGAGCATTGTCTGCGGGAGCTGGAGCCGTGAGGGATATCCCCCCCCCCCGCCCTCCTCCAGCTTCTTTCCTAGAGACGGAGGATCAGACCCTGCATGCTGCTCCCGCCGACCTCTCTGTGTGAGAGGGAGGCGAGAGAAGCACCGAATAGGTCCAACATTTCCAAAGCGGATTGTGGGGGGTGGCAAAGTGTTTTTTTTCTTTTCTTCTCCTGCAGCATTCCTGACTTGAGAAGGGGAGGGTCTGGAGGGATGTTAGCATGCGCATATGCGTATTTTAAATTTCATTTTTGCCTCCAAGTCTTTCCATGGGCATGTCTGTGATTAGCCAACTTATGTCTCTAGCTCTTGACCTGCCATCTGCTGCTGTGCCCTTGACCCCACCAACTGCAATTGCACCAAGCAGGGCTGGCCTAAACTGCTTTGGTGCTTGAGGTGGGCCAGAATGAGTTACCTTATTGTGGCACTTGAGACCAGGAAATCGTAGAAATCCAGACCTTGCCATGACACAACTTTATCTGCTCCCAGGTTTGTTACAGCGCTCAAAAAGCTGTTGACTGAGACAACCAAATCACATTGATTAATGGGAAGTTTGTCCCTGGGCATCACCCACCACAGAGTGTAGTGTAGAGGACAACTCTTTGCCTTGTCCAAAGCACCATTCAGAATTCCCAGTTCTGTATACAGCAGTGATAGAAAGGAGTGCACAACTTTGAATGCAGATTTGCTCTTTGAATTCTGATTTGCAAAAAAGAGCCATGCTAGATGACAACTAATACAGCCGAAAGAGGGGTTATCTATTTTTCATGCTTATATGGGAGCACACAACTGAAGTTAATTACTGTTGCGCTGTATAGGGCAGAATGATGTGTTTATGGCCAGAAGTTCCAGCTCTAGACTAAATTGATAGAGCCCCTTTTAATTTAATATTTTATAACTTCATTCTGCTACATATTGTTAGACCAAACCGTATGGAGCCCCATATTAAATAATATATATCTGTGCCAGCTAGTCCAAAGCTGATAGATGTATTGCTGATAATTGTGAAAAACAAACTTGCCCTATTCATCCATTGTTATCTGGAAACTCATGAAAAGAGGAGAGCATTCCCTCACAGTGCACACAGGAACAAGTCTGGAGTGGAACTCTGCTGCCCATGGATATTCTCCACATGAGTGGGGACCCTAGTTTTTTCCAGCATCGGCATTGCACGGAGAAGCCCACACAGAGAACTAACAGAGCTTTCCATTTTATGACTTATCATCCTCCATTTTTAACAGAGTGGTGGAAGAGTGGGCTAAAACGCTTCTTTCTTCACATAAGCTTTATACTTTGATATGAGTAATTCTATAATACTAACTAATCTATTTAGTGTCATACTTTCTTTGGGGTTATTTTGCCAAAACCACCACACTTACAGTAATGTTGCTTTGCGTGAAAGTGCTTCCTTCATTTTTACAGGGTCAAGAGTGGGTTTGTTCACAGTTCCTCCCTAGTTTACAAGAGAAGTCTCAAAGTCTGGCACATATGGACCTGACATTAAAAAGGTGAAGTAGCAGAAACTATGTAAATTCCATTTTATACTGGATTAATATATCACCATATACTTTTCTTTGAAAATGAAGTTATGATGCAATGGAATACATACAACCTCTGTGAAAAAGAGTAGGTGTAGACATATAAGTGTTAAGTTTGAAATGACTCTCAGGTCAAGCATCAGTGGAGCCAAGGCAATTTGTGGTCCTCCATGTGTTGGATTGCAATTCCCAGCAACCTTTACAATGGCCTGTGCCAATTGTGGCGTACCTTTGGCACTCCAGATTTTTTAGACCTCAACTCCCACAGTCCTTTGTCATTGGCAATCTGGGCTCGGAGTTCTGGGAGTTGTGGTCTAAAACATGTGGAGTGCCAAAGGTTCACCACCACTGGCCTATGTCATTTAGGTCTGATGAAAATTACAGTCCAAGTATACTGTATCAGGAGAATGAAGACAGGTTACCTTCTTCAATACAGCTTTCTCCTTGCCTCCTATCACCTTTAGTATAACCATCTTCCATATAGACATTTCACACATTCACCCATGAATCACACAGTGTTTAAGTCATCTATCAACCTAGGTGTGAATCAGTCCTTTGAGAGAAGCATCCATCCATTCAATCTGTCAGATGCAGAGCTTGCAGTTTTTAACTATTAGTCAGAGACAGGAGGGAGCAAAACTACAATTTCAGCTGATCGACCTCCAAAGAATAAGTTATGGAACTCTTCTCCACCCACCCACTCACCCACCTACATAATTATACAATGAGATGCATATTTGCATCTTTTAGTATTACAAAACTGCTTGCAGCGACATATTGGATGTAGGACTAGTTTCATTTATTGTTCTGTGCTGTCAAGTTGGCGCTGATTTACAGCTTTCAAGGCAACTGAGATATTTAAAGAGCAATTTTAACAGTTCCGCTCATCCACCTACAAAACTCCTCCAGTGAGTTTCCATGGCCAGGTGGGGATTTGAATCCAGTTCTCCAGAGTCCTAGACTGTCACTCTATCTACTGCATCACACTGGGAATCAGTTTCATCAATCACCCAGAATGTCATCAGTCACCCAACTTTTAAGCTACTACTGATTTATCCAGTCTGTTCCTCTTTGTATGGTATTCAGTCTTGGGTTTTGGATTCAGCCATCCTTGATCTGACCGCTTGCAGCTGACAAATAAGGTCACTCCAAATGCACAGTTAGCTATCTTCATATTTACACATACTGTACATACTGTAGGTGTTTAGCTCAAATGTTTATTTGGATGTCATCTGGAATTTACTGCCTGGTGACTGCGATTATGCCTGAAACTTTAATTTCTGGGAAGTCATTATCTTGGAAGTTTTTTATTTTGATATTTTCCCCACTGTTGGGAGACTATTCATACACTTTGTAAAAATTGTGATTTACAGTTGTAAATACAGATTTTGTTTAAGTAGAAAACTGCTTTATAGGTTTTGCTTGTAAGCATATTTTCTATTTTAAAACAAAAGTCAAAAGAGTTTTTTTTAAAATTGTGAAATGCATGGTTCAGAAATAAATATCGTGTGTCACTACAGACATAGTCCAGCTTCACTGAAGTGCTAATATGTCCTGCTGAGTTCAGTGGGGAAGTAAACACATGTTTTAACTGTTGTAGATAAAAATCAATGTCTTGTTTTATGTCTGATGTGATCAATTAGAGAAAGATATTTATATCATATTACAAAGCGCATGCTCTGGATAAAATAACGCTTACCGGAGAATTATTTTTTGTTACATGAAATATTGATCTGGTTCAGACATAATCCTTAATCCATACTTCAGCATTAGCTGAATAAACCTGTTCCGACCTCTTTCGGGCATGGCTATGAGAAAGTGGTTGGAAGCATCTTATTGGTGTTAGTTAAGTTTCTGTTTTTATTGTGTCTGTGGTTAGTTCAAAGCAGGAATGGAGGTCTCTCTTGTCCTGGGAACAAACCTGGCCCTCCTGTGATTCTAGTCTAGCTCTGCAAATAGCCATACCTCCTGGCCCACAATATTGACAACTTTTTCACCTCAACCACTGTCCAGGCACCCAAAAGTCCTCTTATCCGTTGTTTAAATGAATCATAGTATATGCTTGTAGAGGTCCATTGGCTTTATGAGTACACTTGCCTAGGATCTGACTATGTTCCGACTTATTCATTTCCCCTTCAGATGGGTTTCACTACTCATAACTGAAATTGATAGTGACCTTTGCATTTACCGTGCCTGCTATTTTTGAAGGCTTTCAATTTCTGAAGGCTTTCGGGGTTTTTGAAAAGAAACCTTTGGCTCTTGAAGCAGACTTTCTGAAATACAAGGCGTTTCTTTGCTTTTTAAACAACTGGCCTTTCTTTGCTTTTTAAACAACTCTCTGTCACACCTTATGCCTCTCATTAGTGTGACGCAGATGGCAGAAACAGAACAAAACCAACAGCAATGTTTGTTGACAGTTTGTTTTCCAGAAAATGGAAAGTGCAGTTTCTTGGGAGAAGGAAAATGTCTGGCCATGGAAAGGACTCCTCTGACAATTGGAAATGATGATTGTTTCAATTACGACTGTGCTTAAATTTCAACTAGCAATACATAACACTCACTCTTGGGCCCGGTGAAGATTATCACTTTTGCCACAGGTTAAGTCAATGTGTCCCTTCTACTGTTTCCTCAATTAAAGGTTCCTCTTGTTTCATATGACATCACATACACTCTAGATTTAAATTGCCACTCTTTTTGAGCCAGAGGGCATGCTCTGTATAGGGTTCGTTAGAGAAATTGATTTCCACCATGTCATGATCAGAACTGGCCACTAGGTGGAACATGAGCTGGTGTGCTGTCTAGTGTTTACTAAAGAATTAGATTTTTCACCATGTCATTATCAGAAGTGGCCATTAGATCGAACCAGAGACTGCCATCTGTAGTGTTCACTGACTACACTACTGTAGTCAGGGCCGGCACATCCATTAAGGCGAACTAGGCATTTGCCTAGGGCGCCAAAATGGAGAGGGGGCGCTAGCCAGCCTGCTGCCCCCTCCGCCGCTGGCCACCACCGTCCGTCCACCCGTCCCGTCCGCCTGTCGCCCCCCACGCCCATCGCCGCCCACCCCTGTGCCTGCCACCGTCCACCCCCCACGCCCGCTGCCGTCCCCGTCATCCGTCGTCGCCGCTCCCCGCCGCCCCCAAAAGCCCACCCCCACCCCTTGCCTAGGGCACAAAAAAACCTAGTGTCAGCCCTGACTGTAGTATTCTATATTATTCATCATTGATGGCAGGAAAGGTTTGGAACAGATTCCCCATATATATGAGGGTCCTACTGTATATATTTTACTATATATATTGTACTGCATCAACATCAGAGTAAAGGAGAAGATTTGTGCTCTATTGGTGTCAGTTTGAAAGCCTCTTAACTTATGCTGTCATGGCATATTGCATAAATCTGGCCAGGGAATCGGTGCCCCTGATGGAGTGTGTGGTGTTTACCTGTGGTAATGAATAATTCATGAGAGGTGTTTGTGCTGATTGGTGGGTTTGTGGACCAATGAGAGTGTCTGGGAAGTGGCCTGAGGGGATTTAAGGCTCTGCTCAGCACTGTTTTAGTTAGATTGGGACTGACAGAAAGATCTACACTTACAGATAGGGAATCTGACAGAGTCTGAGAAAATCAGATAGGGACTGGCACTGTCTAAGAGAAAGACAGATAGGACTAAAGAAGAGATAGGATTTTTAAAGTGTCTGTGAGGAAAATTGAGTGTTTAGAGTTTATAAACATAGAAACTGGGTGTGCATATATTCAACTTTAGTAATCAAACGTTGGTTTGAGCTATATTTTTATTTTTTTTCTTCAACATGTTACCATTAATTATTTTGATTCTACTTTGTAGTCAATAAACATATTTTATTTTTATTCAACTTAAAAACAATATGAAGGCTTTAATTTACTAGAGAAGCTAATTGGTGGCAGTGAAAGAAAAATCAGAAGCGGTGTTTGTCAATAGCCTGTGAAAGGGCTGGGGGCAAGCACGTTAACACTACGGAGTATTCTAGCCAGGGCAGTTTTAGTAGATGGTTGTTGTCCTCTGCTAATGAGGGCTATTCTTTGTTTGAAGATGAAGGATAGCAAGAAGGAAGATTAAAGCCATAGAAACTGACCATCCACTGGGAACAATTGGGGCAGCAGCCTCCACAGGCTAATTCATCCTGTCACATTCTTCCCTACTGGAATGAGATATATTATAATGCTTTTAAAATTACAAAACGTTGTCTTTGAACATGTAAATTGGTGTGTCAAATTTTATGTAAATCAGTATCTTCTTTTGCGCTTTTGTTTGAACATGTGAACAGCTACTATAAATCTTATACTGTATAGAAATTATGCTACACTTATCAGTGACCATCGGAGATGTGAAAACCTGTAATCCTCTGTAGGTATTTGCAGTAATATGGGGCATTTCACCCATGAGTTAGATATGCTCTGCAGGGTTTCCGAACAGGACCATAAGCTTTTGCTGTTCTCTTCAACTGGTAAGTATATCTTCACCCAACAGTTGTAGTGTCTGGCTATGTCTTTGACAACCATGGCTCCACCACATGGAATCCTTTTATCTGTCATTTGACACTGCAATTAGAATTCTCCACTAGAGAGTCAAAACTAGACTATGGGTGATACCTTAATAGGCTGCTAGTAGAAAAATAAAAAAGTTGCTGAGCTTTCGAGAACACAAGTCCTCTTTTTCAAAGCGGTTATAAAAGTCCAAACATGGCAAGGTATGTAATTTGCCAGGAGAGAGTTCTTAAAAGTTCATCTTGCAAGAGGGATGCCAGGTTTTCTTCATGGAAGGCACAGAGCAGCATGGTACGTTGGTGCTGGACTAAACAGGCTGATTCAAACAAAGAGCTGCATGGTGAGGGTCCCTCCCCCCTGCTTTCAACCATCATCTCTTTTGGCTCTTCGAAGCACAAGGCTCCTGGTTGGCCAGAGATAAGTTAGAAGCAGGAGATTGATGCAAAACCACAAAACACAGGCTGGGGAGGGGAGGTTTTTTTTTGGGGGGGGGATTTAAAAATGTCCCGCTAGGTAGATCCAATTAAGGCCCAATAGAAGGGAAATGATATCACAGTACCTAGTGTTAATGTCCTGTTGCTGTAGATGTTCCTTTTGCCTTCTTCATGCTGGAGGAGGCTCTTTTCATGGTATCTTGTTCAATTGCAGTAAAAAGGATTTTGGAGCCGTGCAACCATTAAAACAAACAAAGTCAAAACTAGACTGTGGGTGATACCTTCATAGGTTTGCTAGTAGAAAAATAAAAAAAGTTGCTGAGCTTTCGAGAGCACTCTGTAAAGTCCTGTACTTTAAGACTCAGGAAGTTACAGGCCTTTATAAACTATATCAGTGCAGTGGACCCAAATATTAAGTTCACTAGGGAAAACACCCAATGCAACATGCTAGCTTTCCTGGATTGTGCAGTCATCACTGGACCTGACTGTAGCCTGGGAATAGAAGTTTACAGGAAACCGACCGACACAGATCAGTACTTACTGTTTGACTCTACCATCCATTACAACACAAATTAGGAGTCATCAGGACTCTAAACCACAAAGGAAAGAGCCTCCACAGAAGCCAAGGAAGATAGGCACCTGAAGACAGTGGTTAAGGCCTGTGGATATCCAAAGTGGGCCTTTAGCAAAGCAGTGTCCTAACCTAGAAGAACAGTGGATCAGCCTGAGACCCAGAGCTGACAGAAGAACCTCGTCATTCCTTACATGGCTGGAGTGTCTGAAAAGCTTAAAAGGATTTTTGGCAAACACCACATACCTGTTTACTTCAAACCCACAAACACGCTAAGGCAGAGAGACTCCTACATCTAACCAAAGGACCTTGCACCAAAATACAAGAGGAGCAATATAGTATTTATGCGGTCCAATGCAATGAGGAGTGTGCAGGCCTCTACACTGGATAAACTAAGTGGGAAGCTGGCCTAACACAGGAGGGACAACAGCTCAGGACCAGAATCAGCAGTGTACCTCCATTTGAAGGACAAAGGGCACTCATTCAAAGATTAGAATGTACACATATGAAACAGAAAAAATAGCTGGTTCAAGATAAGGGTCAGGGACTCAGGCCAAATCTGTCTGCTGCTTATCATGCTGCCCTTTCATCAGTCTCCAGACAAATCAGAAGCAAAGCCACAGCTAACAACCCATACTGAATGGGTGTTGGGAAAGATTGCATAGGTGGGACTTTCACACACTCCAGGCCATTGTACATGTAATAAACCTATTCAGGCCATTGACCACCTAACGAGCCTATTCAGGCCACTGTCTACCTAATGAGCTATTTAGACAGGGTGATGTGAAATCAACTTTAAATTGAAGGCCTCGCCACTAACTTTCCTCAGACTGATGAAACTGCTTAGATGAGTAGCGAAACATTTCAATCTCTCCAGAAGAGAATTCCGGCTGCCACGACTCAACTTCGAGATCGGGTTAGGGGAGGGCTTCCGGTTAATACTATGCCGCAAGCCCTTGCATTTGTGCTTGGAATTAAGCTCTACTGAATCCAGTATTCACTGCTTCTGAGTGAATGTACAAGGACACCTTTAGAAGGATAAGGTCTCTTGTCTGTAGGTTAAGATAACTACAATGCAATGCAATCCTTGAACAATGGAAATGGCTGTAGCAGTCTCAAGTATAGTTGCATGCCTGATCATGTGACTCAGTGAGATGGCTATAGAAGGCGCGCACGCGCGTGCGCACTCTCTCACACACACACACACACAAAACTAAACAAGATACTGATCTAAGAATTTTGAAAATAACAATAATACTCTCGATTTTTTTCCTCATTCAAGACAGTTGTGTTTTGTTTGTCTTTTAAAGCTGAGAACATTTACTGGGAGATCTGTATCATGTGCTTCCATCCCTCTATTTGTTGGTTATTAGGACATGAAGTTAAATACAGGGTTTATTCATTCAAAAGATCAAGATTGTGTCCTTAATTATACCGTTTGATGTAGGGAATAGCCAGCCCTCAGCATTGGTGCAGGGAACATCTGGTTTAATCTGGCTCACAGAGCGTTCGATTGTAGCTCTCCCAGGGTCAGTGAGTCTATGCACCGTGCCTACAGTTTCACTGGCTATATTTGGATGGAGGATTTCAGAAGCTGAGAAAGCACTCAAAGCAAGTTATTCCATGCTGTTTCTGAGTCCATGGGAAGTCAAATTGATTAGTCTTAAGGTAACACGGAGAGGGGCTGTTGTCAATCAGCTGTGCTTTTGATTTGAGCAAAACTGGCCAAGAACATGGATTATTTTGAGATGACCCATTTTTGTCTCTTGCAAAATGAGTCCAGTGGTTAGGTCTCAAAATAAGACATGGCACAGACATTGCCTAGTAAGTACAGGCAGTTACTGCTATTCAGTCACATTAAAAGTGACACTCAAGATCACAGTTCCTGCCCTAGCTGGGGCCAAATAACAAAGTATTTTCCAGCACAATGCGCGAAGGCTGTAATACTGTGCCATTCCCAAAAGAGAAGTACATTTGTCATATTATAAAGCAATCACCTGGAAAGGCCCAAAGTGTTATTTAAAAAGCACCCATTCTCTACCCACAGGAGAAGCAAGCTAACCATAACTGATCAATCTCTTTGGAACACAACAGGGTATTAACAAAGGTAATTTCCTGCTGTTCCAGGTGACTGCCCTTAATTATGTTCTGCCCATTTTTATTTCAAAATTTTGAATCTGAAAGCCAAATTGTTCCATGGCCTACAGAATACCCCATTATGGAATAAAGCAACTGTGAAAATGCCCCTGAGAATGGAACATTGTTAAGTAATGAGATCGTTATCCACCACCATGTGAACATAAAAATGATGACTGCTTTACGATCTGTTGCATGCATCAGCCCCATGTGAAAACTGGAAATAGGAATTTGAAGTTTCTGGCAGTCCTGCCTATGTAGGAAGGGAAAGTCTCACATAATAGGAATGAGCAGCAAAGTAGGAAATGGATACCCCCATTTTCTCATCAAGTTAGTGAATGAGGAAAGCACTTCCACTGTTTTAAGATATAGTCACTGAGAAATGAAAACAAACCCTCTGCCCACAGTCTATTTGATAAAACATTTCTGAGTCCTTCCAGATGAAGGAGACCTGAAGCTAATAAGATGCCATTGTGCAGCCGTTCATCTTTTCCTGATTAACAGCTCTGAAAAGAGATGCAATAAAGAAACATGGGTGAATTATTAAGTAGAAAATAAAATTGGGTGGACCACTGCTACAGTTCCAGGAATGAGGCAAGGAGTTGCACAAGAAAAGCCATATCTGGAGATATAAAATTGCAGATATAGCTATCAATAGGTAAAGATACAGATATACACACACACTTAATATAAGAAACATTATTGTACTGTGTGAAATAATGCACTGTCTTCCATCAAGCCAGTCACATAAGACCTGGATTCTGATTTCTATTTAAAATGGGATTTATTTCAATAGGCCTATTTTAAAGTCTGGATCCATTGTGCAAATTGGATCCAACTGTGCAAACTCTGTTGCACAGTTATACAAAAGGAAACATTTTTAGTGGCATATTGCCATACGGGTTATCAATTACATACTGAGTTCTGTGATTCATCTGTTACACACTTTGGCATGCAAAAGATAACACCTATGGTGATTTAATAACTTGTGGCAATTCCCTGCTAAAGGTTATGCATTTTGATTAATTCCACAACAGGATTTTGGCCAGTGGTTTCAAAATGCATTTTTTTATTTGGAAAACGTACGGATTAGCCATTCTAACAGGATTAATTGTCTGCCACCTGGTGCTTTTTTCCATTTTTTTTCCGACAGCAAGGCTGTCATCAACACTTAGGTCTGAACGTTTACTAAATCACAAGAGAGAGGTTCATGAGTCATCTTAGGTGATTTCATAATTGTTCTTTTATATGGAACAAGGGGTAATATCACAGCCGTGAAAATGGAGAAAATAGGCTTCTACCATTATAACTATAGAAGGGAGGTGTGGGAGTCCTTAAAGACATTTCATGGGAAATTCCTTGTATTCTGTGAGCCAGCTATGAAGTGTTTTCAATATTAAATTTCTCCAGCAAAATTTATCCCAGTTTCTCTTAATCTGATTATCTTTATTAAAATATAGACAGAGGAAAAAGCTGCACACTCTTATTAAACAGAAGTAAAAACAATTTCTGCTGTGACTAAAAACATATATCATAGGCCACAGGACTAGGCAGAAGGAAAACCCAGACAGATGTCCACTCAAAGGAAAGGAAAGCCAAATATTCATTTAAAACCAAATATTTGTTGGTAAATTATACAGTGCTCTTAGCATCTTGTCTCCCCACATACATTGTGACCTATTAAAGCCAGAAGGATTAATTTTTCATCAATGATGTAATCAGCAGCAGGTATCACATGACCAGCAAGCAATCAGAGAAAGGTGGTGGGAGTATACAGAGCAACCTTATAGAAATGAAAATCAAAACCAAGGCACAGAAGAGTGGGCACCAGTGGACCTGAAAGATGATGTCCTTGAGTAGGAAGTTGAATGGGCACTCAATCAGATGCCAAACTGTAAAGCCCCTGGGATTGAAAGGATACCAGCAGAAGTAAAGACACCACTGCCAACAAAAGCATTGGTAGAACTTTGACAGAAGATCAAAGTGTTTGGAAGACTGGCAGGTGGCCAAAATTGTGGAAAAGGTCAGCATTTATTCCACTGTCAAGTAAAGGTGACAGAAGAACCTGGTCAAACTACCATACCATCACCTTCATACCATATGCTAGTAAAATTCTCTTGAAGATCATCCAACACCATTTGAACTCAATCATCAAGATGTGCAAGCTGGATTCCGAAAAGAAAGAGGAACACATAACTACATAGCTAACTTTCAATGGTTGATGGAAAAGGCAAGATAATACAAAAAAGACCTCTACATGTGCTTAGAATAATAGAATCATACAGTTGGAAGAGACCTCAAAGGTCATCCAGTCCAACCCCCTGCCATGCGGGAACCACCATCAAAGGGGGTTAAAAACCTGAAAAGAAGGAGATTCCACTACCACCCACCATGACAGCATATTTCACTGCTGAACAGCTCTAACAGTCAGGAAGTTCTTCCTAATGTTCAAATGGAATCTCTTTTCCTGTAATTTGAAACCACTGCCCCAAGTTTGATTGATTATACAAAAGCTTTGACTGTGTTGATTACTAGAAGCTCTAGAACTGTCTGAAAGAAATGGAAATTTCACCATACTTCATCCATCTGATACGACCTCTGTACTCTGATCAAGAAGCAACAGTGAGAACAGCTTTTGGAGAGACAGAGTGGTTCATTTTAACCTCCACCATCCTGGAGCAAACTTCCGTGATTTGTAGGGATGAACTAATTATTATTATTTATTATTTATTTATTTGATTTATATACTGCCCATCTGGCAGAAAGCCACACTGGGCGATTTACAACCCAGAACATAACTAAAACAACATCATTCATAAAAATCAAAGGTTGAAATAACCAATTTTTCAATCTTTTCTTGAAGATCAGCAACGAGGGGGCTTGGCAGATTTCTGAGGCGGGTTGGTCCCAGAGTCTAGGAGCCACCACTAAGAAGGCTCAGTTCCTTCTTGTTGACTTTTAGGCCTCCCTCAGTGTCAGCACCCTCAGATGACCTGCCTGCGACGAACAAGTGACATAGGCAGAACTCTGGGGTAGGAGCCGCTCTGACAGATAGGAAGGGCTTTGCATGTCAGCATTAAGACCTTGAAGTCAATGTGGTGATGGATCGGCAGCCAGTGCAGCGTGGCTAGAGTCAGGGTAATATGATGTACCCAATACTACTCTGGCTGCAGTATTCTACACCAACTGGAGCTTCCACATTAAATTCCAAGGCAGCCCCACATATAGAGCACTACAGTAGTCTAATTTCGAGACTGCCGATGCATGGACCAATGTAGTGAGAGCACCGGGGTCCAGGAAGGCGCGCAGTTGCATAATCTAACTAAGGTGGTAATGTGCAGTACAGACCACTGATGCCACCTAGGCCTTCATAGTGAGTGCCGGGTCCAAAATTACACCAAGACTGCATACCTCATCCCACCTGGGGAGACTCACCCCCCCAAAAAAAATCTGGGGGAATTTCCCAACCTGCCAACCCCAGGCGGACCAACCTGGAGGACTTCCGTCTTGCACAGGTTCAACCTCAGTCTATTCGCTCTCATCCAGTCCAGATCGATCCAGGGATGAAATGACATCCAGTGCAGATGGGGAAAAGGAGATAAAGAGCTGGGTGTCATCAGCATACTGATGACACAAAACCCCATACCTCCTAACAACCTTCCCCAGCAGCCTCATATAGATATTAAAGAGTATAGGGAGATGCTTGACCCCTGAGGCACCCCACAATTGAGGGACCAAGGGGTGAAAGTTATCTTCCCTAGCTGCACTCTCTGGAGACAGTCCTGCAAGAAGGAGCAGAACCACTGCAAAGCAGTGCCCCCAGTCCCCAGCGCGGAGAGCCTCCCCAAGAGGATACTGCGGTTGACATTATCAAAAGCCTGAGTTTGAGGAGGACCAACAAGGAAAATTTGCCCCTGTCAGCCTCCCTCAACATGTCACCATGCAGGGTGACCAATGCCGATTCTGTAACGTATCACGGCCTGAACCCTGACTGGAACGGATCAAGAGTGTTAGTCTCATCCAGAAGCAATAGCAAAAAGCAAAGTATTCAGCTTATATACCACCCCATACACTTCAAGTAGTCTCTGGGTGGTTTACAGTTTAATTACAGTATGCAGGCTACACATTGCCCCTCAGCAAGCTGGGTACCCATTTTACCGACCTTGGAAGGATGGAAGGGCTGAGTCAACCATGAAGCTGATCCGCCGCCACCCTCTCATCAATTTTGCTTATAAACGAAACATTAAAATGCTCTCTATGTGGGGTTTATATGTTATTTATATGTCTTGTAATATGGATTTACTGTATCTGCTTTTGTTTCTTGTTGTAAACCACCCAAAGTTCCTTTGGAAAGTCTATAAATATAAATATAAATAAATAAATAAAACATTGGCAACAGGCCTATAGCTGTCAGTTTGGTCTGCTGCCAAATTAGTTTTCTTCCAAATGGGCCTAATTAATGTCTCCTTGGGGGCAGGGCCCCCTGCCCTCTCGGAGAAACTCATTAATTATTGTGGTGGTGTTTTCGATCACCACCCTGGCTGCTTTTATAAGGCAGGCCAGGCAAGGGTCAAGGGAGGAGGTGGTGGCCTGACAGCGTTCAAGGGCCCCGTCTACTTCAGATGACATCATAGGTTGAAAGTTAGACAAAACAACCAGGCAAGGTGATGCACTGGACGTCTCTGCTCGATCAGCTGTTCCTAACTGGCCTATGCATGATTAGAGAATGTCTTGAACTGCCCAGTATCCGCTCTAGTAACATACAGATACTGGCTTTGCCTTGTTTGGACATCCCCCCCCCAATCTACTGCACAACCATATTTAAATGGAACTTAAATATAACAAAGTGTAATTATGGTACATTGTTAATGTGGTATCAAGCTGCTATTACCAATAATGGTTCATTCCAATGGAATCCTGGGATTCTCTTAGCATTGAAAATCACACTGGGTTGGAGCCATTGAATCAGTGGACATTTGGTGAGTCACCTCTGTATGTCTAATTGATGCAAACAGGCTTTATGATTTATTTGAGCATAGTATGTCACAGAGTAATAGGCGCATCGGAATCAAATTTAGAGACTGAACTCGCTAAATACCTATTGATTAAATGGGCCTCTAGTGCAGTTTGCTGGGTTAAGCAACGGGATCTGGGTCAGTGTTGGTGGGAAAGGATTTTATTGTTGCTTTGTTTATGGTAAAAAAAATTGGCATAATACTAACCAAAACTATTATGCTAAGAAAACCTTGGCAGATTGGTTAGGATACTAGTGGCTTTTTAAGACTAAACATTTTAAAAGGCATCTATCACCTGTTCCTGCATTTCTATTGTTTTGGAAAGCATTCGTCCTTTTCCTGATTTTTTTTTCTAAAACTCGTTAGTACTAATGTAGATAAAAGATAAATTATACTAAACTCAAAAAGTAGCCACTGGAGGGAGCTATTGCTCCATAGTAGGTTTCAAGACACTAAAATTCCCAATCCCCTTCCAATTTCTTAGGAACTCACTAGACTTGCAGATGGTAGTTAACAAATTAACCACCATTCATCTTAAGCGGGTTTTTTTTTTTGAAAAAAAATGGGAGAAAGATACCTCTTAATAATAGGCATATCCTTAAGTCACTTTATTGTAAACAAGAGCATGTCTTCATCTTTTGTTAATTTTCTGAGATGCAATTCCATGACAATCTGTTTATGTAAAAAAAAGGACAGCTGTAAAAAAAAAATCTGTTAGTTAAGGCAATCTCTCTAAATTTATTTATTTATTTATTTATTTATTGCATTTATATATTTAAATAAATTTAAATGACCTCCCCCCCCCGGTTTGTTGGAGGAAAGGAGATGTATAAAAATAGCCAATAAAATAAACAAACACAGCATGGTCTTTTTTCTCATTGCATGCTAGTTTCATATGCAGCAGTACATGGTAACTGCTTTCTTTGCAGAAAGCTGCCCGGCTAATCTTGCCACACGAGTCCTTTCTTTTAATCCCAGATAGAAAAGCTAGCAGTGGCTAGTCTGTCAGGACAGAACAGCCCTGAAGTGTGGAAGTGAAAAATTTAACTTTCCTTCTTCCCAGCTGAGCTGGGAATGGGCTGACATGAACACATAGAACAAAAACCAAGGGAGAGCTATTTGATGGCATGCAGCTAGGTCAGTCAGGCTGTGAGCAGGGTACTTTATGACTAATATCCCTATAAACCCCAGTGAATGGGGAAATTGCATGGGAGCCAATAAAGAACAGCAAGGAGAAGGGTATCTGTGGAATGTGTAACCACTGTAATTGAAATCGGCCAGAAAGAGACCAAGTTTACTACACTTAGTTTAGATTGAAACAGTTCCAAGAAGTTATTCATGGCTTTAGTTCACTGATTTTAGCGAAGACAGGTAAGCCTGCAGTCCCGTGTACTGTAACTAGGTAAGGAAGAAGCCTTACTAATACACTGGGATTTATGTCCAAGTAAACATGCTTAGAATAGCAGTGGAACTGCAACAAACTTAGACTAGGTCAAGCCTGAACAACAGTAGGAATGTGGGTAGCCTGAACTGTAGCCAAAGACATTCTGAAAAGGAATTTGGGTAGCGGAGTTTAATGTTTAGTCATTCTACAAATCAATGCATCCCAGATTTGAATGTGTGTAATTATGTTCCCTACTGCTGAATTCTAGAGATATTATTTGTCACGCAAATAGTATTTGTCATCCAACAGAGGTATCAAACTTGAAGTGATAGATTGCTATGTCACTTCATCACTCACTGGAAGAAAAATAACAATCCTCAGATTAAGTCAACTGTTTGAGTTATAGGACAACAATCTCAGTCCCACTCCAGTTAGTTAGATATAGATAGATACTGTTTTATTTCTTATTATGTTTTTATTATTGGATTGTTTTTTGTGTGTCTTGATTGATATTTGTTCAACTTTGTAAACTGCCCAGAGTAGCTGTGCAGCTAGACCAGGCATGACCAAACTTCAGCCCTCCTGATGTTTTGGACCACAGCTCGCAGAATTCCAAGCCTGTATTCCCATTGGCAAAGGACTGTGGGAGTTGTGGTCCAAAACATCTGGAGGGCCGAAGTTCGGTCATGCCTGAGCTAGACGGAGCGGTATATAAATTTAAGAAAAATAATAAATAAATGTGACGTTGGATTTTATTTAGAAACAGTCTATCTGTCTGTCTGTCTGTCTGTCTATCTATCTATCTATCTATCTATCTATCTATCTATCTATCTATCTATCTATCTATCTATCTATCTATCTATCTATCTATCTATTTATTTATTTATTTATTTATTTATTTATACCACTTATATGCCACCCACTACCCAAAGGTCTGTCCTGCACAAATTGCATGTGATTTCTGTTACACAGTATACCAAAATATATATGTGCCCAAGGATAGACCTGTGAGAAAAGCATGGGATTCTTTTATTTTGGGATACTGTGTAACAGGAATCACATCCTCTTTGTGCAGGATGAATTCAGTAAGGGAGTTGACCTTTATTAACCTGTATGGGTTTCTGTCCTTTTACACACTGGGCAAAGTAGGGGTTGATCCCAGCTAGAGAATCCCCAATCTAAGGGGAAAGGGGGCCAATGGGGCATATTGACAAGGGTTCACCAAAGCAGGCTGCCAGCACAGGAAAAATTGAAGCCAAATTCTGATATCAGTCTGAATGCCAAACGTAGGTCAATATTTACCCCATTCCAGAGTCCAAAGGCATAACCCAACCATCCAGTGGTGAAACATGGTTCATGAATCTAAAGCAGATAGCCAGAGCCCCGGGTACAATGAAGAGTAAAAACAGTATTTATTTATTTATTTATTTATTTATTTATTTATTTATTTATTTAT
>JAHTLZ010000330.1:34350003-34478306 GCA_023846285.1 Phrynocephalus versicolor
TGCTAGAGTCACCAGAAGAATAAAAAGTGAGCTGTTATGTAAGAGCCTACACATGTTTCACAAATTCAAGGATTCAGGATGGTCACTGTACAAAGATCTAGGGAAGGATAGAATAGTTTGGAAAAAGATCTTGTGAAGCATCAGGTACTTGGGCTCACTCACACACACACACACACACACACACACACACACACACACACACACCCAAGGTAGCAGGGTAGCTTCAGGTATGGAAGGCTAGTCACTGCTTTTTCCCATTCCAGTGTCCTACTTCTGTTCTTTCTGCCTGATGTAACTTGCTTACTTTGGTTAATGGTAGGCCTCAATCTACCTCCATGGTACAAGCCGTCATTCCAGCCACTGCATTTGAGAGGAACACTTTTGATGGATAATTATGGCCTTGAGGTTTGCCTAGGAGAGAGTACTATTCATCGAACACTGTGTGTTGCAGCTGGATTATAGTTGCTTTTTCAGTGACTAAATCAGATTCTGATGATATGTCCGTAACCTGAGAGCATTTTCATTAAACTACCTTTGCAGCAATGTTCTTTCTACTTAAGCACTGTCTGTTGCTCCCTTCATCTTTCATAAGCCAGTTTGATTAGTTTTCATATGATACTTTATTTTCTTCCCGTGGGCTCTGGAGTTGGCTTTGGATGCTCTCAACTTTGGGTCTTTGTATGTTGCTGCATATCTCCTATGGTACCTAACCATTACTGTCTGTGGATAGTGGGATTTGTAGTCCAGCCGCATCCAAGAATCTAAGATTCCATCTGAATTTGCAAATTACCATGTTAATGAAACATCTAAAACAGGCAGGTATCAGGGCTGAAAATGAGGGATAGCTTACTTTTAACAAGGTGACAAGACAATGTTAATCCCCACTCCCAGCAATTTGATAAATACCCTGTTGTTGTCCAGAAACTGAAAGATGCCAAAAAAGAAGACAGGTGCTCGCAAGAAGGCTGAGAATCGTAAAGAACGTGAGAAGCAGATTCGAGCGTCCAGAGGCAATGTTGATCTGGCGAAACATCCCTGTAATGCTTCAATGGTAAATGATTGTGCACTTATCTTTCTCATACAAATGCAATCCAAACCTTGGTTAAAAACCTGCAGACCTGCAAAGGAGGAAAGTCAGTGGACGTTACAAGTAGAGCCTCTTCCTGGCCCAAGCCAAAGCTTGCAGGTCCCGATTGAGATGCTGTAATTCAACGAAAGGTTATAAGTAATCTGCTGGATATTGGCTCCCATCATCCCTCACAGTTACGTTGCTTGACAAGGAGCAATGGGAGTTGCAGTCCAACAGCATTTGGATGGTCAAGTAATCCCACTCCTGCTTTAAACGAAGTTACCTGTGGGTTTGGACCCAATGGCCTTCTAGGCTTCTTCTAAATTGATCATACTGTGATTAAGGTGGGATCTTAATAGATGTTGAAATTATGAATAAATATATGCAAGGCATGCACTCTGTCTCCAATGGCATCGGCCTTTGCACTTTTATAATGTTCAGAGTCCCCTGAGGCTTTAGAGAGGGACAAAGGGCTGCTGAACTGGGTTAAGAGAAGGGAAACCGTGGCGTGTGAAATGTCATTTCCACACTCAATATGCTGAAAGACCGTTCAGGTCCTATTGAAATGCTGAGCGGTATCCACAGATCATAGGCAGTGGGGTAATACGCTTCTTGTGTTGTTAGAGGAAAATGTAACTTGGTTTCCATTTGCACCATGCTATAAAATGTCACTTTAATTCACAAACTTATCAAGTCAAAATGGCAATTCCTAAAAGCAAATGATTCTTTCTCTTACAGGAATGCGATAAATGTCAAAGGTAAATATACATTTTCAGTATTTTCCTTAAATGCAATCTTTTCTGCCGTGTTCAAAACATGCTCTGTTCAATTATGCTTAACTGTTTTTTATTCTGACAGACGGCAGAAAAATAGAGCCTTCTGCTACTTTTGCAGCTCTGTTCAAAAGTTACCTCTTTGTGCACAATGTGGTAAGTAGACATTATTTCACCAGGGTGTTTCTCTTAATTGTAACTAAAGGTTTAAGCAGAAGGTCTGTTTGTGGAACTATCTTGTTGCATTATGTAAACATCTCCATATTTTTGTTCTGCTGAGTCCTTAGGTGTTGCAAACTGACATGCTCAGATTAAGACAGAGCAAATTAGATTAATGGGAATTAGACATCTGATGCTCCAGATGTTTTGGGCTCTAATTCCCATCCACCAGTGACAGCCTGGTGATATAGGGGATGATGAGTGATATAATTCAGTAACATCTGGTAGGACAAAATTCCCCAATTTCTAGTCTAGGACACTGTTGCAGTTCAAGAAATTTGTTTCTTCAATTATTAAATTAGCTTATTGCCTTTTTAATCTTATGTAAATACTTATTTAATTCATTTACTAGTTTTATTTTATTTACAGATTTGTTGTTGCTAATTTGGTGTTCTTGTATTAATTTGGTTTTATTTATATTTAATTGCATTTTGTATAGTGTTGTAAGCCACCCAGAGTGACCAGATGGCCAGATGGGTGGGGTATAAGTCTAATAAATACATAAATACATAAATAAATAAATGAAATTTAAAAACAAAGACTGCGTTGAGTAAGAATTTAGAACCACAAGAAAAAGTTAGGAAGAGATCATTTTTACCTGAAAGGCAAAGGGTTAACATCACGGTGTGTGTGTGTGTGTGTGTGTGTGTGTGTGTGTGTTATGCACATGCCTCAGCCCTCTGCTTCTGTCTTCTGAATATATTGTTTTAAAAGCACTGACTGCTTAAAGAAAGATTTTGTAACACTATATCATTTCCTCCATGGATCTGAAATCCCATCAAATCCTTCTTAACAACAAGTGGATCTGTGGATCTTTAACATATAGTATATCCCTTTCCTTTCTATATAACAGGAAAGACAAAGTGTATGATGAAGTCTTCTGACTGTGTCATCAAACATGCTGGTGTGTACAGCACAGGCCTTGCAATGGTGGTATGTATCGCAAATAGACATTCACTTCTAGAATATAGATGGAAGTGTGTGAGTTCTTCAGAGGTCCGGGCCTGCAGCTCTCTGTAGCCTTACAAAGCATGGCCATAGGATTATAGGAATTGTAAACCTAACATCTGAAAAGCCAAATGCTATTTGGTATTTACATATTTATTTTATTTAAAATATTTTTACTCTGCCTTTCTCCTTGAATAAGACCCAAGGCACTTTTTAACACTGAAGCCAAATATGCAAAGTTTGCATTGATGTGTCGAACAGTTATCAAGAACATTAACATACAAGATTCAGTGCTAAGAACAAAGATTGTGAAGAGGAATCTTACATCGTTAAGAAGGCAATATTAAAACTAGCAACAATAAGCAAACAAGTAAAAGAAAATAATGTCATTCTGAGAGATTAAAAACTGAAAGTGGAATAACTCCAAGTAGCACTACAAATTCAGTTCAAGCACACCTCAAGCTGTGCACCTCTTTTTTCAATGGGAGGGTAATCCATCCAGTACAGGGTGCATCCCTATTCCTGACATCCTGCTCTCACATAGGCAATGAATTAATTAATTTCCACAGAGATTGTTTGGCAGCTTTTGACATGGCTACCTGACTCGCTATAGTGTATTGCAGAAATTGTCCCATTCCAGAGATTGCTTTAAAAAGGAAATTTTCCAAATTGTGCTAATATGAAGCGACAATAATGTGATTTGAAATAAAATACAGGCTAAATTCCTATTGTTATTTACATAAGGTTTGTACAATTTCCAACCACTTCCTAGACAGTGATGGCGAACCTTTTAGAGACCGAGTGCCCAAATTGCAATTCAGAACCCACTAATTTTTCATAAAGTGCCAATACAGCAGTTTAAACTGAATACAATTGGCTGTGAAGGGGCAATCTCAGGTGTCTACAGAAAGGGCTCCGAGTGCCACCGTTGGTATCCGTGCCATAGGTTCACCAACACTGACCTAGTAATATGAAAGGGCCTCCTCTGTTGCTGTTCCCAGACTTTGGGACTCCTTCATTGGCCATTTTGCTGCCCTTCTGCAAGCAGGCAAAGACCTTTCTCTTCAGGCAAGCTTTTCCTGACAGACTGACTAACTAACTATTATGTGACTTTCAGATGGATCGTCATGCGTTATTGCTTGGACTGCATCTGTAATACTATTCGTGTTTTCCATTTTTAGTTTTCCATCTCTTGTAGTGGTATTTTTTCTTTAATTTGTTTGCTTATTGTTCTTAGCGTTAATATCACCTTTTTAATGATGTAAGATGCCTCTTCAAATTCATTGCTCTTGGCTTGAATATTGTCTTGTTTCTGGGATTTGTCTAGTCCTTCATTGTTGTTAGCCGCTTTGGGTCCTTTCCAAGGAGAAAAGCAGAGTAAAGAGTATTTCAAACAAGTATATAAGTAAATAAACAATTCACGTTTCCAGGAAATTGCTCAGTTGTGTTCTTGGTTGTGCAGCTGATTGCACAGATGCATTGCACTCTGTCACCTTGTCAGTTATCTGTGGCAAGTTACACAAACCCTACCAGGAATCTGGCCACTTTATGTTAAAAAAATAAGTGGTAACATTAGGTCAGATTGGGGCCAAAACACAAAACTGGACAAAGGGATCTTGTCTTCCTCACAACATTGCCTGCAGTGAGAAGAACCATTTGAGACTAATGATGGGGAAAGAGGCCACATAGTAATGCCTATTATGGCTTTGGGTAGTTCCATGAGTATTTCAAAAAACTGTGATTTGGGCCCAGAGCGACTAGTTCTTTCCCATGCTTTTGATTATCCAGGCTGGTCAGATGGTGTATCATAGGCTGATCTCTCTAAGGGAGTCCTGGCCTCTTAATGTGCTTTGAAGTATTTCATGGCATTTGTTGATAGTCTGACTCCAGCAGTTTTCCTTCTGAGCACTTCTTGCTGGTAAGCATTGTGAGTCGGATGCAGGACTGAAAAACCATCAGTCCCATTCAGTTTCACTGAATTATTTCAGAACTGGGGATTAATCAGTTGGGGGTGGGGGGTGGGGAATGGTGAGACAATTTGCAGACCTTTGGGATGTATAACTCTCAGCACCTGACTCCAAACAGCTCGTGCTACTTGCTCCTTGGCAATATGTATGTTATGTTTGGGGCAACAATTGCTAGATTATTTATTTATTTATTTATTTATTTTTACAACTTATATGCCGCCCACTACCCAAAGGTCTCTGGGCGGCTTACAATCAAAGAATTAAAACAGTTAAAACATCAAATATCAATAAATAATTAAAACAACAAGGGATTCTGGCCACTGTGATCCAAAGAAGTGGCTTTTCCGAGCCCTGCCTGCATCATGCCCTGTTGTTCAAAATGTCTGTCAACAGGGGGCAGACGTAGTCCACAGTAACATGTTCATTCCTCCTTTGCAGGGAGCCATCTGTGATTTCTGTGAAGCTTGGGTTTGCCATGGCAGGAAATGCCTCAGTACCCATGCTTGTATCTGCCCTCTTGCTGATGCGGAGTGTATTGAGTGTGAGAGAGGGGTCTGGGATCATGGTGAGTTTGCTCATGGCTTTTTGCTCTGCTGTCCTAATTGCATATTTAAAGCTTCAAAAATATAAAGTGACCTCTGCTATTGATGGAAGATTTTCCACATCTGGCGTCCCTGTTAAAAATGAAAAACAGAGGTGTTGAATTCTAGAACTGGTAAAGAATTCCACACATCTGTTTGTCATTTAATTTCAGTTAACCAGTGACTAATTCTTTATGCCTGTTTCCATTTATGAACCCCTATACCAGGAGTGGAGGATCAGAAGCAATCCTGATGATGTTGAACCTTAATTCCTACCATCCCTGACTATTGGTAGTGTCCATTGGGGCTGATGTGAGTTGGTGATCTGACAAGTTTTGGAAATCTTCCCAAGCCCAATCTACACAATCTCACTTTGCACCAAGGTCATATAAAATGATACATGCAAAGCATCTGTGTTCCACACTCAACAAAGGAGTTAATGAGAGAGTTAATAGTAAAAGTTGCATTGACTGGATTAGTTTAGGAAGCAATTGATGACATAGTCCTTCCTTCCACTGACAGATTCTGTGAATATGACAACAGGGCCCTGTCCTTGGGTATATTATACAAGATGGAGTTTGAAAGCTTCCCACCTACTGCATGGTGCTTTTTATCATTATGAGAATTCCACAGTCATAAAAGCCCATCCTTAAACATCTACTCTGATGGTCAGGGCAAAATTGCAGTATATTGTCAGGTCAAAAAGTCTGATGTATGAACAGCTTCCAAAGAGACCAATACACCTTTATGCACCTGGGGGGGGGGGAAATAAAAAAAGCTGTGGTTTTCAGGCATTAATTCTAATGTGAACCAGACAATCTTTCCAATCATATCAAAATTTATCTGGGTATCAAGGTAGAAATATGTTCATTGTTGTAATGCTTCCAGGCAACATCAGCTTGTCTGCTTCTACAAACATCATTTATCTACATTGTTTCTATGTTCCATAAGCATAAAAAATGAAATCCAAAAAGTAACAAATCAACATGTAATGAAAACTTCCATACAGCTATGAGGAAAATTGGAGACAGAAATGCTTAAAAATATGTGAGGCTAAACTTAACATAAGTTGCAAGCAAATATTTAAGTCAGAAAAATATATTTCAATTCAGATTGCAGAGGAGTAACATGTATAATAAGAATATCAAAAATAATGTTTTAATCACATTCTAAAAATGCAGGACTTTGTGGCCTAAAAACAAACAATCAAAAAGCATAAAATACACATTTAAAATACGTCATTAAAGGTTAAAAAAAAAGCATTACTGCTTTAAGCAGTCCTTAGCTTAATAACATATTATTGGATACACATGAAAATATTCTAAGTGCTCACCCAACTAAACCATCTTGAATCTATGGAATGTAAATCCATGTTGTCCTCATTTTTTTCCTCACATGCTGTTGTGATCTGTGTTGCTACATTTTGATGATGTTTGAGGCCTGGTTCCCAATTTCTGTGTTGGTGGTATTTGGTGGGTGTGGTCCCAAGTGTGTCTATTTGTTTAGCTCTTCATTTACAGTATCTCTCTCGCTTGCTCGCTCGCTTGTTCACATTTCACTTCAGGTGTATACAACTGAATTTTGTTTACCTGGAATTAAGCTCCTTTGGGGGGGAAATGACTTTGGAAGACACCTGCATAGGAGTACACTGTTCAGTTCTGTTGG
The DNA here is from genome assembly GCA_023846285.1 of Phrynocephalus versicolor. Taxonomy (NCBI): domain Eukaryota; kingdom Metazoa; phylum Chordata; class Lepidosauria; order Squamata; family Agamidae; genus Phrynocephalus; species Phrynocephalus versicolor. Next base: position 34,357,226 of record JAHTLZ010000330.1, read on the forward strand.
GGGAAGGTTAAATCAGGCACTGTCAGAAAATATCTTTCCCTCGAGTACATACTTAGAACTTGGCATTTTGCTGTGCATGTGACTTTCAGTGTTGTCCAAAGCCACTTTTGCCTGCTCTGCAAGTTAACTATTAGATTTCGTTATAGGCAAGATCAAGTTTTCTCATTTTCTCAGATTTTCATGTTTGAATAATAGCTTTTGGGGGCCAGGAGGCATACAGCCTAGTTACAGTTGTGTGTGTGTGTTTTTTAATCTGTTATATTCTTTCTTTCTGAATCTGATAGGAGGCAGAATATTCAGCTGTTCTTTTTGCCATAATTTCCTCTGTGAAGATGATCAGTTTGAACATCAGGCCAGCTGTCAAGTTCTGGAAGCAGAGACCTTTAAATGTGAGCTATTTCCCTAAAGCCTCTTTTATCAAAGGTGAACCGGTTTAACTGTTTCTCGAGTGCTGCTCAAATCCAGACGGAGTGTCAACAGTGAATTTTAAGATAATAATTCAAGAGGATAAGTACTGAATTCTGTGTTTTAGCAGCAAACATATCTGGAATGGAGGAATTAGAAAGAACAGCCATCTGCCTTTGTCACAGTCCGTGGGCCAGTTTGGAACAAAACTGGAAACTCCCTGAATATCCCTGAAAAGTCTTTTTCCCAGGCATATGGCTCCTTATCAATCATAATCAGGCAGGAATCTGGGAACCAGTGGAAAATGTCAAGCAAGGAAGGAAACGTCCATCCGGTGATTTTAGCTTAACAGGATCATTCCCCAGCAAGTTAAAGTTTGTGCCTGGGTTATGATTCTGGTTTATAAGAGAACGTGTCAGGCTCCCATTTCAGACCTAACGCTAGACAAACCACAGATTGTAGGCTTTCTGGTTTATTTGAGGAACCTGTTGCCTTGCAAAGGGTGAGGGGTGGAAAATATATAGTCCCACCCACCCTCACCCCAAAATCTGGAAAGCCGCACATTGCTCACCTCTGGAGTACTGCAAGGACTGCAGGGCTGCCAGGCAGAAGCCTAACAATCCTCAGTTTAGGGCACCGTGGGAATTGCATTTCAAAAACATAGGTTCTGTAGTAGTGCCAGGGTCATGATCAGCATGGCTTTTTTGTTTGGGAACAAAAAAAAATGAATCTCTAGCACTGCATATAACAGCCTTCTGTTGGGATTGTTCAGTTTTATGTTGTTTCTTGTACAAATATATAGTTATAATTAAGAGGGCTTCCTTGCTTCCAGAGGTGGAAGGAGAGTGGAACGTTAAGGCATCATTAAAAATGTCTGTTCCCTTCTTTAGGCTGAGACCAAGTGTTCCATTTTCCTTGTGCACGAAAAGCGCACAGCCATGGAAAGCCTGGGGCGATCCATTGAACTAAATAGCTGACCTTGCTTTTAGAAGCAGAAAGAGTAAAGGTGCAAAATCTCATTATTCAGACATGCCTTTTATCTTGCCTAATAGGTGTTTCCTGCAATCGACTTGGGCAGCATTCATGTCTCCGTTGTAAGGTAAAGAGCAAAAAGCATTTTCATGCAGGTATATTGGACATGCTATTCTCTTTCTTGAAAGCAGATAGCCGTTCTTTTTATATCCTTTGCTACGGATACATCAAAACTGTCTTCTGATATTTTCCAAAAGAAGTTGCCTGCATCCTGTTTCTATTATGCTTGGATTAATGTAGCCTCCATGCCAAGGCAAGGAGATGTCATCTCTCCAGTTATGAAAATTGCCTTCCATGTTCTGGCTAAAGGACTGCTGCTGCCTTTTACTTCTGTTGGTTCCCTCTCTTTTTTTAATTATTCAAAGTAATAAATGGTATTGTTTTTGCATGGCTGTCTTCTACACCAATCTGCCTCCACCAATCTGGCTGAGATTGTATTTCCTCATGCTTCAGCCTCCCCCTACTGCTGCTGCTGTTGCCTAGGATTCAGATTAAGAATGGGTTCTGTCCATGTTCTGGCAGTCAGCCAAACAGTCTATTGTCCTGGTCATGGCTAGTGGAAGACCCCTCACACAAAGGAGAAATCATTGTTGTTTCTTCTGTATCATGAGCCACTACAAAGCACCTGCAATCCAAAATGTACGTATTTCGATCAAGAAAAGGTTCAGATAACAAGGAAGGCAGAAGATGTCTGGTATCACAAAAAGTTGTGTTGGCCAGAATCTTTTTGGTGTTCACGCATGGTTGGTGCCCCATGCTGTGACAAATTGTTGCTGATTGAGGAGTGCTATGATGCATCTCGGTTGGGCAATCGTGACAAGGCGCGTTGCTGAGAAAGACCCTGGGATTCTTCAATTAGCTACAACAAGTTGTGCAATCATTGGGAACCTCCATGTGTGGGTTTTTTTTCCCTTTGTGAACCTTGGGATCTCCAAATGCCTTCACAATCTTCTAATGTCTATCATAGGGGTGGTATAGTGCCTATCTTCACTTATCCTGGTTTTCTGTTATATTTTGGGCTTGTTATTGCTTCTGGCTGTAGTTTATTCTTCTTGAATAAAAATTCTTGGACTTTCCCTTTAAAACGGGTACAGTTTTTCAAACATGCTAGCACTGAAACACTATATAGATATCTGTAGCACAGAAACATGTTTTGCATTTTGTCATTTAAATATTTCAAATGTAAAATACTTGCTTGTCTTGCTCTTACTTTGCCCTCTTACACTGTTGCAAGAGGATAATCCAGTGACTTAAATCCAGCCTGTTAATCAGATGCATTGCGTTCTGGGTTGTCTTTGCCCCCCCTATGCCAGAATAAAGACACGAGACTCATGTGCTGGGATCAAACGGGCAAATGTTTATTGTGCAATATCAATCAAGGGTATCACCACAAAGGAAGGGGCTGCCATAGTGCGGAATCCAGGAGGTCAACCTGGGTTTGGGCAAGTGTAAAGCCCCTCGGGGGCACCAATTGTCTTTCGGCGCTTCTTTGGCCGGCTGGTGCTATGTACCCCCTGAGGGATCGGTTGCCATTGTGTGGCCGGTCCCAATTCCTGAAGGGGGGGTCCCAAAATCCTCCTCGCCCCCAGGCGCTGTAATCTCCTGATCCGCAGCACCCAGGGGGCCTGGAGGTAATAGCTTGTTATTAAGTAATACTCACCGGTTGTTACCTTCTTCCACACTACCCGCCTCCCGGAGCCAGTTCCCTGGCAACTGACGCCCGTAACCCCCCCACCTGATGCAAGTGAGGGATAGGCGAAAAGTTCTAGCCCAGAGCAGCCAATCCACCAAGCCAGGCAAAAATTCCTATCTGGCCCCATCGGCGACCAGCATGCTCTCACTCGCACTTATTACAGGGTGGGCGGGCAGGGAACGTCACCTCAGGAAAGAGGCTGGGCTGCACACAGCTCTGCCTTTTATACAGGCAGTTCGCATGACGATCCTGGCCTCACGAAATCAGCCCAGCGCTGGTCTCGCGTGATTCCTGCCGGCTGTGGCAAAGGGGCCCCACTTACGTACAGACGCAGTGCAGCCAGAGGTATATGTATTCAAAAAGATGGGGAACCACAAGTTCATAGATGTCTGATTCTGAAAATCTCTGAAAGAGTAAGCAATGAGTAAATCACACAGTGGGTTAGGTGTTTATTATTGGTTGGGGTTTCTGTGATCACTGCAAACCAATGGTTCCACAGTTGTCTTTTATATTCTGCAGGCTTGTTTCTGTGATGATCATGCACGGAGTAAGGTTTTCAAACAGGAAAAGGGGAAAGAGCCTCCTTGTCCAAAATGCGGGCATGAAACACAGCAAACCAAGGATCTGAGCATGTCAAGTAAGTCCACACTCCGAAGTCCTCCTATAACCAGTGTTGTTGAAGGTCTTTCATCTGACATGTAAGGAAGAAAGGTTTGGCATCAACATCTGATTAAGAGGGAGGAATGCCTGATACAGTTTTCAGTCAGTTGATTTATCCAATTTGGAGCTGAGGGTTCAGATTTATTTATTTTGTACGACATAAGAGAATACAGCATTATTGCTTGTTTTTAATTTTGGTGGTCATACATACTGATTCTTTTTCTGCGAAATCTTAGTGAGGTCCAGCAGCCAGAATGTGTATACTGTTGGGCTGTGACAAGTCATGTTGACTGGGGGGCACCACAAGGAGGGGCACAGCATTGTTCAGATGACTGGCTGTGTTGCCTGGTATCTTTTGTTTCCTAAAATTGCTGGGAGCGACCAATGGGTAGTCACTAATCTTCAATCTCTTGCTGGCATCTAATTGAATTAATCAAATTTATTTTATATTTATAATTTTGTCTCACCAGGTACAAATCACAATCTGTTCCTGGAATATTTATTATCACATCCCTAACAATGCAGTGTTGCTTTGTATCATGCCATTTTGCATGGAATATTTAATGCCGCCTTTTCTCGATCTGCAGTGGGGTTGTTTTCTTTTTAAAGATAAAATATAACAATGGGGAATTTTGCTCCGCCTCCCCTCCCTGTGTTTTTTCCAGCACGCTCACTGAGATTTGGCCGTCAGACAGGAGGGGAAGAAGCTGATGGGGCCTCTGGCTACGATGCCTATTGGAAGAACCTTTCAAGTAGCAAGGAAGTTGGCACAGGTGATCATGATGAGGAGTATGAGGAATATGAAGCAGAAGAAGAGGATGAAGAAGATGAAAACGAGGAGGGAGGGAGAGATTCCGAAACAGAGATGGCCGATGTGTTCACTAACCTGAACTTAGGAAGAACCTATGCAAGTGGTTATGCACATTATGAGGAATCTGCTGACTAAAGCTGTAGCCCTAAACACCCTGCAGAGAAAATAAGTCTGTCCCCCACCCAAGGTAGCGGCACTTCTGGGTAAACATGCTTTTAGGGCCTGATTGCATCCATTCTTATTGTGGAGCTAGTGTCAAGAGGAGCTTTTTTGTCTGCTTAGTGAATTGTATGCATGGCATGGAACTAACTTGACAGGGTTTTCAGGTAGCAAGTCAGGGCTATCAGGTGGGAATTATGGGAATGGGGCTTGTTCATATTCGTATGGACAACCATATTAGAAGCCCTGGAGAGGACAATGGCCTTTGGTTCAGGGATTATAGTGCTTCCCTCTGCAAAATGACAAAGGCCATCGTTGATTCTGTAAATGCATAGATAATAAACTTATTTTTCTTGAGTAATCTTGATGATGGATCCTGTCATTTTGTTTTTATAAACTCTAAGTACGGATGGGCACAAAAAAAAAGTTTCATTTCCATTCATCTCCCCGCTTTTTTGTTTCATTTCAAACAATTTTTTTTCAAAAACAATTCGTACGAAACGAACCACTAATGAAATGGGTTTTTTGGGGGGGGGGGTGGAAAGTGGTGGAGGGAAAAGCCCTGGGCTTTTTTTAAAAAAAACTTTTCCCCTCTCCCCCAAGCCCCACGTGCCAGCTGATCGGCGCCCTAGCGCCAATCATCTGGCAGGCAGGGCTTGGGGCAAGGGAAATAGTTTTTTTTAAGCCCAGGGCTTTTTAAAACAAACTTTTCCCCTCCCCTAAGCCCCCCCGCCCACTGATTGGCACTGGGGTTGGGGGGGGGGAAACCTTTTTTCCCACCCTAGCACCGATCAGCTGGGGCGTGGAGCTTGGGGGAGGGAAGAAAGAGTTTTTAAAAGCCTGGAGCTTTTTTAAAAAACCTTTTCCCTCCCCCAGGTGGCTTCCAGATGGAATGAAATGGTTTGTTTCAATAAAAAAAAACACCACTTTGTTTTGTCTGTAATGAAATGCTGCTTCCTCATGTTACTTTTTTCATTTTGTTATGTAACAACACAACAAAATAGCATTTCATTTTTTGTTCTGTGCCCATCACTAACAGTACGTATTGGTGGCAATGGGTATCTACTTTTCACACACACATACACACATAGGATATACATATATAATCTTCTGAAAACTAGGTATTTTTATTGATTCAGCTTTAAAATTTGGAGAGCTATTCGCTGCAAACTTTGGAGTTAACATATAAATTCACATTAAAGTTACTTTGACATTTTGTATAAGTATGGTTGATCAGTATATAGTATATACTCTTGCCATGTACTTTAGGGACATTGTCAGTTCCTGCCTCTTTTGGAACATTTGATTGTGTAATTCACAGCCGTTTGCCATGTAACCTGAAATAAGGTTTTGATCATGAATTTACCTACACCAAAATGTCACGTCATCATCTTTTAACTGAATAAAGTCCATGATACCCTTTCAATCTGTGTCCTTATGTTGCGGGGCGGGGGGAGGATTCCATTAATATTTGCTCTGAGAAATAAGAGGTATAAGCCAACAAAATGCCTCCTTACAAAGTCTTCCTGAAATAAAGGAAACAGAAAGCCTAAGGGCCAAAGTGGATATTCAGGGGAAAAGCACAGTAAAGTATATTAGGCTGTTTTTCCTCCCACAAAGTGACTTCCTTAGATTTGGGTACTGCAGCAATTAAACATGCAAATTAAACTTATGCTTATCTTCTGGTGACCAATTTCAAAACAAAGTACAGCGGTACCTTGAATTACAGGTGTCTCGACTTAAGAAAAATTCAACTTAAGAATATAAATCCGTGAGTATAGAAAAAATTCAAGTTATGCAAAAAGCCTGTTTTTTTCAAGTTACAAAAGGAAAAAGGAAAGGAAAGATTCCTTTTCCAAATAGCTCCTGCTTGTTTGCAATGGTAATACTGCCATCTTGTGACCACACAGTTCCAGTGCTGTAATTAGGAAGAAGAAGAAGCCATTTTGAACAGGAAGGCCGAGAACTGGGGCTTCTTTTTAAAAAATAACCTTTTCAAACTGCCCATTTGGGATATATTTGGCACCATTTTGGGTACTTTTTGGAACTTTTGGGTGGATTTCTCAAGTGGTTGAAAGGTAGGGAGCTGAGCTGTTAATCTGTTTTTTTCATTCGGGGGGTGATTTCCCACTTGGAATTGATTAATCTGTTTCCAATGGAAAACTGTTTCGACTTAAGAAAATGCATTTGGAATGGACGAATTTCGTAACTAGAGGTACCACTGTATTCGAAATACAAGAAACAAGTGAGGGAAATAAAACACACCCTTTACCACTTGGAGGAGCACATCCTTCAAAATTTGGTTAATTCATGTAATTACATAATTTCCTCTTATTTTCAGCTATGGTTCTTTTTCTGTAGTGCAAAAGGGGTGTAACAGCCCACTTCTACATCTACTGTAAGAAAACAAACATTGCTCGTTTACATGGTCCAGATTTAGCTGCAAACTATGAAAAAGGCCTTCCTTGTGTGAACCATGCTTCCTTCCATTTTTAAAAAAATGGTTATATAAGGAAATCAGAGCTGTTGCTGTTTTATTAAGGTATTTATTGGGGGTTTTCCTTTTGACACACAAGTTACATGTTTTTCACCTTTGTGTAGACAGAGATGTTGCATCAGAGACTTGATGGTGGTACTCAAGGTTAGTCTCCTTGAACATAAAATTGTTGAGGCATTTGGGACTTTAGCTCCTGTGAGCCTTCTGCATAAGTTGGGGCTGAGGGACCCTGAAAACATCTGCCAGGCATCAGTTGAGGTGAAGCTGCTTTAGGTGTATAGCAGAGGTGGGGCACCTGAATAAAGCTGACGTGAGCATGGAATTTCACAGAATCTGGTAGGACACAGGTTCACTGCCACGGCTGAATAGGACTGCAGAGGGCAATATGATCTAGTGAAGGCTCTTGTGAGAAGCTAGTAGCTCTCCAGGTATTATTGGACTCCAATTCTCATTAGTCATAACTAACATAGCCATTGATGAGGGATGTTGGGAGCTGACGTCAATGACATACAGGGCACTACAAATTTCTCATCTTTGTTTTGTGGATCTATCTTCTGTTTTGCTACATTGCTTATGAAGTCCAGGAGAAACAAAAGAAGACCTTCTAGATGCTCTTTATACTGAAATGATTAAGGTAATGCATGCCTATTACCGAGTCAATAACTATTTTAAAATGTGTTCTGTTTTAGTTAGAGGTTATTTTAATGAAAATGAATTGAATTCAGGTGCACATATAAGGCCGCATTCACACCCAGTAGTAATTAATATTTAATGTGCTAATTAGTGGTATTGTCTGTACTGCATTATCTCCTTATATTGTAGCATTAAATTCCCACTTAATATTCCAGGTGCAGTTTCCTCCTGTGATGACCTATGTTTTATCATGAGCTGTGCTGAGGCTGCTAATGTAAAATGAACCCATATAACGAATGCTTTCAAATGGTTGCATTTTTCTTTGAGACATTTTTGGATCTATATCTTTTTCAGTTCTTGCTTTCATTTCTTCACTGTTGTGTTGTGACCTATAAATAATAGGAGTTGAAACAAAAGCTCAGTGCATTCCCATTTACAGGCTGTACCCGGAGGAGAGATGGCAAAGTTAAAATTATTATGCAATAAGTAGCAACTTTCTTGCTTTTCAGCTGAGCATGAAACAACCAAAGAAAACAACAGTTACACATATGGAAGAGGATTATAATTGGACTTCCAAGGAATGATAGAAGAGGAAACTCTTTTACATAAAAGACTGCATTAGCAGTGCTTGAAATTCTCCGTATTTTGCATGTTTTCGTTAAAATCATGAGAAAACATTAAAGAAATATCTGCTGCTGAGATTGATGGAACAGGTAGATTTGGGGAGAGGAAGATGTGCTTTTCCGGATGCTATTGGACTGGCAACTCATATTTCTTAATTGTTGGCATTGCTGCTAGTATTAAGGGAAGCTGTTGTTCAACAACATCTGGAATGCCACACATTTCCTACTTCTGATGCAGGCCAACATTCAAAGAATGGTGTGTTGAAAGCAGGGTGGGTCATGGTCTAAAAAAGATATTGGGCAAATGTGATGCTGTTAGAGAATGCAATAGTTCCCATGCTTTTTCTAGTGCAAGAGGTTACAGCCCCTGGGCATGGAGATGAGTATCTTTTTATTTAACTTCACTTTCCTCATATTTTCTTCCACAACTTGCTGCACTCTAGATGTGCTTGACTCCTGACAAGCTCTTTTTCTAAATGCCCAAAGGCACTTAGACTTTTGGTGTCTTAATCTGCTTGATAAGGATGTTGTAGAAAGTTCTTAGGGCTATGGGTGGAGAAGAACTGTGCATTAACAGATTTTTAAAATGAATTTATCCAATATTTATGGTCCACAAGACTGTCAATAAAAGTATATGCATATATTTTGGGTTTCCACCTCTGGGAAGAAACCACCAACAGCAGATTCTTTCTTGTTGGATTTTCCTATTCCAATATTATGTGGTATGCAATGCTCAGAACTCAAAAAGTGTATCTTTGAAATGTGCTCATAAACACATTTTAGTTTTAATCGGTGGGACAAAAGTGTACAAAATGTGTACTTACTTAAAAGTGCATACTAATATACACATGAATGTTCTAGTCTTGCAAGCCAGTATCAAATAAATATGAGAGGAAAATACAGACTGTATTCACATAAGTACAACAAAATCAAGACTGAGAAATGTTTACATTCCTGCAGATCTCAAGATATTAATGTTATTTCTGGGTATTGCTTATTTTGGGAAGGGGGGGTATGACGGAAATATGTAGAATGCTAAGAGGTTTGTGGAAGACCAGCTAGGGTTTCTAGTTCATAATTGCTTAAAGGAGGCAACATAAAATCTCTCTCTCTCTCTCTCTCTCACACACACACACAGAGAGAGAGAGAGAGAAAGAGAGAGAGAGAGAGAGAGAGAGAGAGAGAGAGAGAGAGAGAGAAGTATTCATAATTTCTGATCTACATTTGCTGTAATGTAATTTTGTACAGTAGTTGTATATGCAGGTCGCTACACTGCATGGATTTAGGAGGTGCTTTAGGTAACTGATTCCCTCTTTGAAGCAGGGGCAAGAAATGAACAACTCTCCCATATTGTTGAATCCCCATTCCTGCTATCCTTGACCATTGGCCGTGCTGGTTAGAGTGCTGGAATCCAATAACATCTGGAGCACCACAGGTTCTATCTGTATTTGGGGCTTGACTTCCATGGTGAAACACCATGAATGGACCTGTCTGAAAGTACAGTATTTTGCAGGTGAAGACATATATTCATAGTTAATTCCATTTATTAATTACTGACATGAGAAGCATGCCAGGGGGCTAAATGGCACCACTTTCTATAGTCTCTTTGTATCCGTTTCTATCTTATGGGCTTGTAATGCTTTCTTACAATGGAAGCTGTGGGATTGCCAACAGGGGTGGGGTGCTGGTGGATTTAGTGCCATGTTTGATTGATGCTGTGGACAGGATCCCATTTGCTAGGAGTTAAGGCTTGACTCTCATTGTACACTAGTGGTGTGACTTGATGTGCAATGAGAAATATGAGTTTCATTTCCATAACTGGTGGCAATTTGCTGCTGTGACTTATGCCATTTCATCTAACTCCACCCATTTCTTTAACAGTATTCTGACCAAAATCCTTATTACATCTGCAATGGCAAATATTTTGCAGCAGTATAGACACAGCTTATCAAATAATTGTCCCTGTATATTTGGTACGGTAGAAGCATTTCTATGAAGCTGTAGAAATAATTATTTATCTTAGTTTATTTAGTGTTTAGAATACAATAAACAAAAAACAATACAACAAACTAGATTTGAGGTACAGAGTTATCTAGGCACTGTATTTGCTAACATTTAATTTTACTTCTCCTTGTCAGATTATATATCAATAGTATCATATAAACAACAGGCTCGTTTGTGTTTCTTGGGAATTATTTTATCCCACACCCTAAATTTTTATGTATTCACTGGGATCCAAACATAAAATGCTTTCCATCTTTCATTCTGTAGCTGTCTTCAGTGTTGGACTAATACTTCTGAGAGTTTACGTATCTCTGTAACGTTCATTATTTTTCCTACTATTCTGACAGTACCCCTCCCATTTCCTGATGACTCTCATGTGATGTACAATAAAACTTAATAGAAAATCAATCAAGAAAGAGAATTGTTTAAAAACGAAGCAATCAGAAATGAAATTTGAAGCAGCACCGGAAAACACTGCCCAGAGCAGTAGCAGTTGCAGGCAGGGATAGCTTATGCACAGCCGGATATACCCCAGAAGATCATGCAACTGCTGCTGAAGGTAGGTTGGAATAATATATGGTTCAGTAAGACATTATGCCTCAGCTATTGAAAGGTTACTATAATAATGAGCAGACAACCATTTCACAGTAGGGAGTTCTAGACTGCAGGTGGGAAACGTGTAGCTCACATTGTTTGACCACAATGTCAATCAGCTGTAGCCAACATACCCAGTAGGAAAAAGAAATGAGGGGAGCATTGCTGCTTTCCCCATCCTCATTTCAGCTCAGTCTGTCTTGCCACCTGCTATGATGAAAGAACCAGAAGTTCTGCAACTGTGTAGATGGAGGAAGGACAGATGAATGATTTTTTTTTTTGGGGGGGGGGTATTCAGTGCTAGAAATGAACAGGATGTACGTAGAGTGCCCGTATACCGCGTAAAACTGCAAGTGAACCATTTCAGTCAAATACATTTGCCGAATTTTGCTGCCGTTTATGTGAGTTTCTGGGTGACAATCGGACATCATGCCCTTTCAATCCCTAAAGACTATCTGCTCCTGTATTAGTCTGCTGAATCAAGATTTTATGGAGTAGCTCCCTTGGCATCCCCAGCAGTTTTTGAATTGCATTTTGGGTGGAAATGGGAAGGGAGGGAAGACTTTTTCCAAAGCTATCCATAAACTACAGAATTGTCTCAACTGGGAAAAAAATCTCCCTTCCATTCTTGGTACTGTAGCTTTTTGACGTGCATGAATGGACTCCTGTTCAGACAAGCCTTTGGTATGTCAGATTATTTAATTCCTGCCTCATAACTGTGTATCTCATTAATAGTACTGTATAGCTGTTCTTTGGTTCTGTTCAGCCCTGCTTCTTGATTACTCTTTTAATGTTTGAATTATACATTAGTTATTGTGGCCAGTTTCTTACAGCTTGACGCAATAAAAGTAGACCCACTGAATCAATGAGATTTACATAAAGATTGATTTACCATTTAACCATTGACACATCAGGTCCACTCCTTAGTTGAGACTGGCAAGAAAATATTAACCTATGGTTTTTGATGGTTTGACTTAGCCTTTTCAATATAATACAGTCTTTTTTTCTTTAGTGTTCAGCTGGTGTTCAGTATTAGAACACCAGCTTTGAATGCAGAAGGCCCCGGGTTTGATCCCTGGCATCTGGAGGCAGGACACAGAAAAGCCCCTGTCTGAAAATTTAGAGAGTTGCTGGTATCAGTAATACCAAGCTAGCTGGACCAAATATCTGTCTTAATAAAAGGCGACTTCCTATTACTGTTTTTCTCTGTATGTGGTCTTGCATATGAGAGATGTGGAAAAGTGATATTACAATAAATAGTTATGTGCCATCAAGTCAAAACTGACTTATAGTAATCCTAAGAAGGCTTTCAAGGTAAGGGAAGAGATACTTAAGGAAAGGTTTTACCGGCTGTACTCATCTAGTAATTTTCCATGGCCAAGTGGGGATTCGAACTCTGGTCTCTGGCATTTTTATCCATCACTCTATCCACTACACCACACTGGGAACCCATTTGCTACTGTCTCAGTATAAGATTTCATATGCTTTTCTGTATATGGTCTTGGGTATGAAAGTCATGGAAAGGATTTACTGTATATATAACTATTCACAATCAATGAATACTGTAAAAATGAGAAAACTTAAAACAGAAAACTACAATACACCTTTGATTTCTTCTACAGGAACAATCATCAGACGTGCATCTCTGGAAGCCCGTTTTCCCTGTGTATTCTTGACCACCATGGAATAGCTCTTGCTAATATGAGTGAATAAAGGACAAAAACGAAAGACAGAGAACTGCAAAAGGCAGAGGATAAGAGCCATCACATTTCTTAATTATGAACAGACACTGCGGTTAGCTTGAGACTGCTAATATTGACATTCATTTTAATCAATGTTAAAGCATTTTTATTTCTTTGTGATTCAGCATTTTTTTCCTCTCTCTCTCTCTGCAAAATTGGTCAAGCAGCAAAGGAGATAAAAGTGACATCCCATATTATTTCCATAGCTGGCCCTTTATGCTCTGTAGCACAGCAATTTGAAGTTGGGATCGCCTACGGAAGGGCAGCATCAATATATCAGTGAGCTAATTAATCTTGACCTGCCACCAATGCCGGAGGAAGTGTCAGAACTCGAACAAGATGAGCAACAGGGTGACATTGTTCCCTTTGTGACATCAATAAGTAATGCCAATGAGTTGGCAAAACCTTCAAAGGCCACAGTGCCACAGCAGGCTGGGCCTGCTTATGCCCTTTGATTTGCGTTTATCTCTCTGTTGCGTAGGAGTCAAAATGTCCAGGTAGGAAAGAAACAACCTCTTTGCAAAATGGGCAAATTGCTCCTAATTCTCCATAAAAGAACCTTTGCAAATTGGCAGGTTCTTAATGAAAACATACCGGCGAGTGACTTTGATCCAGACAAATCTAAATTACATCAGAAAGTTATTTATCGGATACAATTAAGGGAGGAGAAGAGGAGAAGCCATGTAGGTCATATCAAAGCCCTTGGGAGAAAGTTGGAATATAAATGCAAAAAGCAAATTTTATTTATTTATTTATTTATTTGCTACATTTCTTTACCACCCATTGAGCAGCAAGGCTACTATCTGTGTTCCAAGGAAGTAGCTTAAGAGATTTATTCTACAAATTTCAGTGGGTCTCAATGATGCCCCACATAAGAACTGATGCTTAATTCTACCCACTGCAACATCTGTGGTTTCACTTATGGAAGTTATCTCACAGGTGGGGGAACATGTGGCCTTCAGATGTTAATAGTGATGAGGACTGATAAGAACTACAATGAAAGGACATTATTTCCCTATCTTTTTAAAAGTTAAAAACAGGGATTGTTTTTCCTATGAACTTAGACATTTAGAAACCTGATCTATCTAAAATGGCAGCAGCTTTTCAGGGCTTCAGATATAATTTTTTTTCTCATTGCTACTTGGTGATATCAAGGAATAAAGCAGGAAGCTTCCACATGTCAAGTACATTCTCTAGCACTGTGCTGGAAATATAGCTGCACTGTTTCTGGTCAGTGCAGGAGAAGTTCAGAAAATGCTACTTCAAATCAGGCTGAGATTCCACCCTCACTCTCCTGGTTTATACGGAGTGCATCTGTCTTCTTCCTTTTCTCCAGCAGTTCCCACATGTGTTGTGTGCCCTCAAATCACTTCTATGACGGCAATCCTAATGGGGTTTCTGAGACATGTGGAATGTTCAAGAAGTGGCTTACGGTTCCAGTTCCGGTTCCGGTTCTGGGCACACTGTGATGAGACAGAATTTCTCCAGATTAGGCCTCTTAGATAAGAGGCAAGCCTCCTTGGAGGGGAAATGAAGAAAGGCTGTGCCTGTTTTGACCATGGAAAAAGCGGTGGCAGATTTCGTTTCGTCCAGGAAATGCCTTATCTCCCACTGGAGGAAAACTGGACGCTATTAACTAAGTTGACGGTGACAGCTGAGCTGTTGGCACTGGGCAATTTATAGCTGTATAGTTTGGCACTTTACTGTCATGAGTAAAAACTGCTCTCTTCCCTTTATTTCTCCACGTGAAGTTCGTTTTGGTAATATTTGGAACTCTTTCTTCAAATAGGCACTAACCCCCAATCTAAAAGAGCAGCTTTCAGTGAAGGGGGTGGATACGTGAAAGATGAAACTACTTGAAGAAGTGACTGGATTTTTTTTTTGCTGGGTTTTTTTTTTTGGGGGGGTGGTGGTGGTAAAAAAATAATTCATTAATAATAAGAAGAAAAAAAGAGAACCCACTTTTGCTTTGTTAAAGGACCATTTGCTTTTTTTCAGGATGGACTATGGCTGAGGATTCTAGAAAGTTTTTTTTCCTAAGGATTTATCTGACCTTGGAATGGACATAACATGTTTTCAAAATAAACCCAGTGGCAAAGTGAAAGCGGAATTTTTTCTCTCTTGCTCCCCCTCCCTTTGCTCTTCTTTTTAAAACCATTTTCTTGCTTTTATACCCTTTCTTTTGGAAACTGAGTGGTAGGAGCTATAATTGTGTGAAATTGAGCTGGAAAATGTGGTCACAAGAACAACCGGGAAAGGAACTCCTTTGTAGGTTACAGGCAATTTTGGAGGGCTTTACATTTCAGACTGGACTGCCTTCCAGGTCAGCTTTGAGCCTTGACAGCAAGGTGCCCGGCTCTACCAGCTGTGAACCTGAAGGTGACCCTGATTTGCCATCTCCTCCTGCTTCTAGGTTGGACATGGAGCCCATGGTTCCCATGGCAGGCCCATCCATTGCCAGTATCATATTGAAACAGAAGGACTTCTTTGAGAAAACTCCACGGTATTTCAAAGCCTCCACTCTGTCTACAGTGAATGAGGAGGTGCATAGCAATCAGCCTGAAGTTGGTTTGGGACCTTCTGATGGTGCTGAGGTTGAACAGGAAGTGCAAGGCAGTGTCAGGTCTCAGAAAAATGAGCAGGATGACATGCAGAATGAATTTGTGGATAGGCCAAACCCAGGTCCAGAGAGAAAGAAGATAAGTGCATTTGTCTTGCTGGATGTGGTTGCAGAGGAGGGAGGGATCCTGGAACTTTTCATTGGCAAAGCAGTAAATAAGATTAAAAAACAACACATGAAGACAATGAATTTAGGAGAAAAAGAGGAAATTCAGAAAGAGATCTAGTGGCTTAATGAAGCAATCACATAGCGAGTAGTTGGGTTTCCAGTATTTTGGTTGTTTAACAACATTAATTGATTGTCATGATTTGGGAAATGGATAATGGAAAATGAAGACCAGCTTAAAATATAAATATGTACTAGCTTTTATGCTTAAAAGGAAAATATATAGACCAAGACGTAACCACTTTATGATTGCCCAGAAAGCACTAACTTTAGTTATAGAAGGCCTTTGAAATTATGTAACTCTTAGAAAAATAGGTAAATATATTTTGTTAAGGATATATTAAGTTAGTTAAAAGCTTTTTAAGAAGTAGCTTAGCTTATTGAAGAATTAAAATATTAGGATTGAGTATACTGCTAAGCTCAGATAGATTTTCAGCCTCTTCATAAATGATCTAGAAGTAGGAGTAAATAGCGAGGTAGCCAAATTTGCTGACAACACTAAATTATACAGGGTGAGGGTAGTAAAAACAGAGAGAGATTGTGAGGAGCTCCAGAGGGATCTCTTGACACTGGGAGACTGGGCAAACCACTGGCAAATAAGCTTCAACATTAGTAAGTGCAGAGTGATGCACGTTGGGGCAAAAAAAACCCCAGTTATATTTATAAACTGATAGGGTCTGAACTCTCTGCAACAAAACAGGAAAAGGACCTTGGTGTCCTGGTGGACAGCTCAATGAAGGTGTCAACCCAGTGTGCTACAGCAGTGAAAAAAAGCAAACTCAATGCTAGTGATCATTAGGAAGGGTATAGAAAATTAGTCAGCAAATGCCATTTTGCCTCTTTATAAATCTATGGTGAGGCCCCATCTGGAGTATTGTGTACAGTTCTGGTCACCATAACTCCAGATATTATGGAAATGGAAAAAGTGCAGAGGAAATGCAGAATGATTACGGGACAGGAACACCTTCGTTAGCATCTGAGGCTGCAATGGCTGGGCCTCTTCACTCTTGAACTACAGCGCCTAAGAGGTGACCAGATTGAAGTTTATAAAATCATACATGGTATGGATGAAGTAGATAAGGAAAAACTGTTTTCCCTATCGCACAACACTAGAACTAGGGGACACTCCATGAAACTTTTGGGTGCTAAATCTCAAACAAATAAAGTACTTTTTCAACCAGAGGATCACTGGTCTGTGGAACTCCCTGCCAGAAGAAGGGGTGACAGCTGCCAGCCTTGACAGCTTTAAGAAAGGATTAGAGAAGTTCATGGAGAACAAGGGTATCAGTGGCTACCATTATGGTTTTATGGATACCTAAGGACAACCTCTGGGTTGGAGAGGTGGGCAGGATATCTCTCAATGCCATTTGCAGGGAATTGTAAGCAGGTGAAGACATCTGCTTGGGAATACTCTGAAGCAAATGGTGAGCCACTGTGTGAGACAGAATGCTGGTCTGGATGGACTGTGGCCTGTTCCAGCAAGGCTGTTCTTATGTTCTTATGTTCTTACGTTCTTAAGTAGATTATTGCAATATTTTATTTGGTTATTTCTATCTTTTGTATTAGATGAAAATAGATATGAATAAAGACAGAACATCGATGGAATAAAAAGGAAATTAAAATTAATTATGAATGTATGAAAATATCTTCTAAGATAGGAAAGGAGCTATGAACTACAATGGGCTGAAATGTTGGGAAAATGATTGTGATTGACTTATGTAACACATCAGGTGTGTTAATTGTGTCAAAAATAAATATATTTTTAAAAGAAGTGGGTTACAATTCCCTCCATGATTTTCCATGAGATTTGAACTCAGTTCTTCAGAGCTCGAGTTTGATGCTCAGTACACCATGCCATGTTGGATCTCATATAGAGTGTACACATAATGGATTAAATGCAATCAATTGTTTTTCCAAACTAGAGTAAACCCATTTAATCAGGGGCCATTCCATTCAGGAACACTTAGTGGATGTCTGCTAGTTGGGACAAAGATTTCATTTTGCCTAATAGCTAGATAATATTTATAGTTACCTGGAAGTGAATGGTAAATCTTTTGAGCATTCTTTAACTTGAACATTCTGAAACAAGTTAGCATATGTCAGATCTGACTTGATAAAATGAGATTCTTCTCTTTTTATTGATTTTATATGACACAGAAACTCACATTTCAAGTTGATTCATGTTACAGTATCCACCAGATAAACTTGATTTTAACTTTGATCACAGAGGTTGCACGTCAATTACAAGGACTGGCATATATCGAATGCAGAGAGGAGTAGTTTTATTTTTTGCAGTTCATGCCAACTTCCTTCTTGCGTAAATGGGAACCTGACAGCATTGCCTGGAGTCAAAAATAATGTAGACAGAAGTTGTGCCAGCATCACAGCGAAATGCTGCCAATTCAGCATGTAGAACTTAAAAGCTTGCCTTCTTTGGTAATATCTAAACCCTTAAACTTCCTGCCATTCTGGTGCTAACCCAATAATCCTGGTTTATAATAAACCTTGCTGTTCTTTTCAATTAGAACAGGCATTTAGGAACTACTTCCACAACATAATCAAACAATAAAATGAGACTATACATCTGAAATAATATAAACAGAGACATATCCTGAAATAAAACAATAATTAACAATTCCACATGGAATATTAAATATTTTAAAAGGTGGAACGGAGTTAGCTTAAAATGCTTTAAATGTATTCAAGGAGGATTCTTTTTGCCTACAATTACAGCATGAAATATTCCTTAGGGGAGGCATGTTACATTTGGCAAATTGATGCTAACTGCCTGTTTACAAATACTGATACAGTGGTAAATTGTGAATTTAATGCGGTCTCTGGAATGTTACGTAATGTGAAAAATCCGTAAACCAGGGCATTAGTTCCAATGGAAACGCTATGCATAGACTTCACCGGGGCATTACTGTATTTCCAATGGATTTCCTTTAATTATGAAGCACCATCCCTGTGCATGCTGTGCGTAGGCCTCCATTTCCTTTCGTGCATAGCGTTTCTGGATGTGACAGAGTCCTTGGTGGGTGAGAGAGGATGCTCGGGAAGTCCCCCCCTTCCCCCTCCAACCTCCCCAATTTGCTGCTGCTGCTCCCGAGACAGTTCTTTAAAAGCAGCAGCAAAGGGAGATGGGACAACAAACCTAGCCATGAAGGCAGCATGTTCCTCTCCTTCAGATTGTTTCAAATCAAATCCCACCCACCTAGCCCCCACCCCTTCCATTTTCTTTGAATGAAACTTACCTGGGTCACCTGTTACCTCTTAGTTTTTAGATTGCTTTGAACTTCGTGGAGGAGCATCCATGGGGGAGGTGCTTCATTGGAGGGGGGGATCCTAAACCAAGGCATCCATTTCCAATGGATTTCCTTTTGTGCATAATGTGGTTGATTTTTCCCCTCAGCAGACTAAGGGCCTTTCCACACTGCTGGCATATAGATATGATAGATGGATCATTGGTGGCATGGTTTGGATTGGATTAGAATACCTCATCCGCACGTATCTCTACTTAGAATGGTCTATCCTTCCCCTTTAACATCTTCCACATCTGTTTCTGGGCCAGCGATAGGGCACACATTCTTTTTGGCACACTCATTGTTTAGCCTGGAGATACCAGCCTTCAGCAGCCTCTGTCATTGAGGCTGCCAATTTGGAAAGCAGAGAGGGAACCTGGAGGGAAGGAGGGAATGGGGGGGGGGGAAATGAAACACCACTGACTCACACAGAGAGAGGAGTGAGGTAAATAATAATTTTTTATTGCGTGGCTCACAGGGCCATTGCAAAATGCATCAAGTAGTTTAGTTTATTTATTTACTGTATAATCGTCAGGAGGTAAATAATAATAATTTCACTTTCTCTGACTTTCTGTAGACACTCAGGGGAGGTGCTTAATTGAAAGCTGCAGGCTACAAGGAATGGAAGGAGCATGCCAAGTGGCACACCACTCCTCCCCAAGACTTCAACAGATCCTATGTAGCCCAATCTACCCCACACCCCAAATGGCCCAAAGCCTATGCATCAGCTACTAAATAAAACTGACAGAAGCTTCCCCTCACCCTCTTTCCTTTTCCTTTTTTTCCTCTTCACAAACATCCTTGGTGGTTTGCAATAATAATCCAAATAACAGAAAAACAAATGAAGTCAACAAATTTCTATAATGAATTATTTAAACTGTACAATGTTTTAAAGCCAGCAATAAAACTGGCAATACAAGAAGGAAAAGAAAGATTAAATGCCTGCCAGAACAAGAAGGTCTTGCCTGGTAGAAATGTGAAAAAACCTCAGAACTGATTTCTCAGCTAAAAGTAATAATAAAAATAATAAAAAAAATAAATGTGATAGATGTATGTAATGGAAAGGAATGCTCAGTGAAGCGTAATGGAAAACCCTCTTGATATGATAGTACAGCCCACCTCAGGTAGCTGATGGTGGTCTTTCTGAAAGCTAATAAAAACCATGAGTAGAAATAAATTGTGGGTTGAGAAAGATGCTTATTGGATCACTAAGATATTACCAAACAAGGCAAGCTTTTGAGTTATCCAAAACTCTTTTCAGGCTTAGATGGTATGTAGTTAAGGGATCAATGGGGATTGAGAAACAAGTAAAAAGTCTACAACCACACACACACAAAATCTGGCCAGATGTAGGCTATTGTCCTTGTAGCCATAAAATACTTCCTGGATGGTTGGAAGATATGAAAGCAAACCTTGATTGTAACTACTTAATGATCCAGAAATTATATTTACTGAACTAATAATTTTGTTTCAACCCATGAACCAAAAGAATGCATTGCTTCTATTCCAACTGCCTTCTGTTTGAGTAAACATGATGTCGACTGGCAGCCTTCTAGAAGTAGGGCAATCCAGAGGCTGAAAGAAGGGTGTGTGGCTATTTCCAGGTTGCCTCAGTGTAGGTGGCAGCATCCAGAGCCTTCAAGGATGAGATCAGCAGTTACTCAGAAACTTACAGGAGCAGATGTTGTAAATTAACAGATGAATCCACTGGATTATCTCTCTCAGATGGTTCTTGCTTTTTTGACCTGCTCTTGCTTCCTTCAAGCTGCTGGTCTCTTTTTCCCCAACCCTTCCTGTATGATAACCTCTAGAAGAACTTTAACTAGGGTGGAGCAGTTGGTGGTTTGCCCTTGGGCATATAAAATTAGGTGCCCAAGGGCCCTGGTTAGGCTTCATCTTGAGTACTGTGCCATGTTCTGGACACTGCACTTTAAGAAAGATGAAAAATAAACTGGAACAGGTTCAGAGGAGGACAGCAAGGATGTTCATGGAATGGGAAACAAACTCTCTAAAAGATGACATCTCCCTCTATGAGACTCTATGGGCAGTAAGATCCTCAGGTGATCATCGGATGTCTCAGTCCCATCACCCTCACAGGTGCACTTAGTAGGATACAGGAGAGGGTGTTCTCTGTTACTACTCCCAGATTGTGGATTTCCCTCTCACAAACATCTAGGACGGACCATCTTTGTTGTCCTTCTGCAAACTGGTGAAGACCTTTCTCTTCAGGCAGGCTTTTTTAGGAAGTGACAGGCTGTCCGAGAGGGGTATTTTGAAAGGATTATTGTGCTTTGTTGCTTTTAAATAAGATTTTATTGTTGATTTTATTTATATTTTAACATTATACTTGCTTACCTTTTAAAAAATTGTATACTTACTGGTTTTAGGTTTTAAATAATGTCATTTTAATGATGATTGTAAGCAACTTTAGGTCCTTTAAAGGAGAAAGGAAGGGTCAAATCATTTAGTAATGATGTTGTTTTATAGTTTTAATACATTGTTGTATGCCATCCAGAGACGATTTGGTAGTGGGGTGGCTAATTTTTTTGTAAATAAATAAATAAATAAATATTTTAAGTAAATAAAGAAACAGTACTGTATAAGCAAATCTCTATGAGAAAAAAGATATATCTCTGTACGTTTAGCATTGAGAAAAGGAAATACTGTATATGACAGAACTCTTCAATGACTAACTTAAGAGTAGGGCGTGCAGGAGACATAATAGTTGGCTCAAATTACAAAAAGCCAGTTTTCAGGTAAAATAAGCTACTTGTTAGAGCTGTATGAAAAAGGAACCAATTACCTCAAGAGGTGGTAAGCTCTCCACCCTGGAAGCATTAAAGAGAAATCTAGATAGTTATTTGTCTGATATACTCTAACTTGGATTTCTGCATCAAGCTGGGTGTTGGACTTAATGGTCTTATAGGGCTATTCCAACTCCATTATTTTATTATGTTATAATCTCTTTAATATCGTTCATTAGTTTGTTAATTGCCTTCAAAAACAGTTAGCTTTCAAAAGGCACCTTGTTGCTTAGACAGATCTGGGAACTGTAGTCCAGAACCACAATCATGTACACATCTTGTTGTTGTTCAGTCATTCACTCGTGTCCGACTGTTCGTGACCCCATGGACCAGAGCTCGCCAGGCCTACCTATCTTCCACTGCTTCCCGGATTTTGGTCAAACCCATACTGGTTGCATCGATGACACAATCCAACCATCTCATTCTCTGCTGTCCTCTTGTCCTTTTGCCTTCCATCTTTCCCAACATCAGGGGCTTTTCCAAGGACTCCTCTCTCCTCATGAGGTGGCCAAAGTACTGGAGCCTCAGCTTCAAAATCTGTCCTTCCAGTGAACATTCGGGGTTGATTTCTTTCAGGATGGATAGGTTTGATCTCCTTGCAGTCCAGGGGACTCTCAAGACTCTCCTCCAGCACCACAGCTCAAAAGCATCAATTCTACGGTGATCAGCCTTCTTTTTTTTTTTTTTTTTAGGAGTGTTGCAAATTTATTATTATTATTATTATTTTTTTAATTTTTTTTTTATTAGTTTAAAAAAACATATACAAATTACATAAAAGAACAAACTTCGACAACAGTGCACCCCTTCACCAACAGGATCGCTCTTCATATTTACATTCATCATCCTCCCCTCCAGAACAGAATCGATTGTTGCGCGGAAACCTTACCCTTATTCCGTACAAGTACGTATTCAATGAATCTACCCCACATATCATAGAAAATATCTCTTTTTAACTCTCCTTTTTTAACCTTGAGAGAGCAAGTCAATTTATCATTTAAAGCTATATTCCATACTTCCTTATACCATTCTTCTAAACATAGTTCATATTTAGATTTCCAATTTCTAGCAATTATTAATCTAGCTGCTGTCAACAAATTTGTAATCAACTCTTTAGTTTTAACATCATAGTTATGGTCCACAAATATTGATAACAACGCAATTTCAGATTTAGGCTCTATAGTCATTTCTAATATATCACTTAATTCTTTAAAGATACATTTCCAAAATTTCTGTATCTTTTTACATTCCCACCACAAATGATAAAAGGTACCAATCTCATTATCACATTTCCAACAAAGCTTAGAAAAATTTACATTCATTTTATTCAATTTCACTGGTGTCATATACCATCTTAAACTTATTTTAAAGAAATTTTCCTTTATTCTAACAGACAAAGATCTGAGTATTCTCATTCTCCACATTTTAGCCCAGTCTTCTTCTCTTATTTCTTTTTTAATATCTTGTTCCCACATTAATTTCGATCCGAGTCCTCCCCTATAATCATCTAAATCCGAAATAATTTTATATAGTTTGCTAACAATACCCTTTACTATCATTTCACTCTGAGTATCCTCATACAACAGTAAATGCTGTTCATATTTTGTATACTCTCTACATTTATTATTTTTCTTTAACCACGTATCAGTCCATTTCTTTAATTGTATAAAATTGAACCATGATATATCCCTAACTTGGAGAACTTCATTCATTTGTTCTTTCCCTCTCATCTTGTCTATCCAGTCTTTCAATCTAATCACTTGTTTATCCCTAAATACTTTTTTAAAAACTTTCAAATTTGAAGGGAAATTCTCCATTTCAGTTACAGATCTCAATGGTGAGTCTAAGGGACATAATTTTTTCTTATGCAAATACCATGCATTTAACATAGATCGAAGAAAGGGGTTGTTAATCTCATTTAACTTTGATTTCTTAGTAGTGCCAAATAGGTATTTTTCAATATCCTCCTTTATTTCCGATGATTCCATTTCCCACCATATTAATCTTTCTGGACTAAACACAATATCCCCAATAAACCTTATTTGATTTGCTAAATAATAGTTTTTAACATTCGGTAGACCTATACCACCTTTATTCTGGGCCATATACCAATATTTTTTGTTTATTCTAGCTTTTTTACCACTGTTACAATAGTTGTTAATTAAATCTTGCCAAAATTTAAGGTCATCCTTACTTAGCTGTATTGGAAGCATCATAAAAAGAAAATTTAACTTTGGTAGAATTTTCATTTTCATCAATGCAATCTTCCCAAACCAAGAAAGTTTTAAACTTGAATATTCTAACATTTTATTCTTAATTTCTTTCTTCAGTTTACTATAATTAAATTCCTTTAGTTTCTGTGTATCCTTTGCTAATTCTATACCTAAATACTTAATTGAATTACTTATCTTACATCCGTAGTTGTGGGTAAACACTTCTTGTTCTTCCTTGTTATGATTAAACAGCATCACCTGAGATTTCTGCCAGTTAACCCTCAATCCAGATATTGACCCAAATTTTTCCAGATGATATTTAAGTCTCTCCATACTCTCTAGTGGGTTTTTAATTGTCAATAAGGAATCATCTGCAAATAAATTAATCTTTACTTTATTATCAATACCTAGTCCACTAATTGACTCATCATTTCTTATTTTATCCGCTAACATTTCAATCATTAAGCAAAATAAAACTGGGGAGAGGGGGCAACCTTGTCTAGTGCCTCGGCCTAGAGATATCCTATCTGAAATCCCATCATTAATTATTATCTCAGATGTATTTTTAGAATATAATTGAGTGATCAGCCTTCTTTATAGTCCAGCTCTCACTTCCATACATCACTACTGGAAAAACCATAGCTTTGACTACCCTGACCTTAGTTGGCAAAGTGATGTCTCTGTTCTTTAGGATGCTATCTCGGTTTGCCATTGCTTTCCTCCCAAGAAGCAGGCATCTTTTAATTTCGTTGCTGCAGTTGCCATCTGCAGTGATCAAGGATCACATCTAGTTCAAATCAAAATTGAGTGGATCCAAATATAACACTCCTGAAGATTCCTTAACAACTAGGTCAAAAAGATACAGACACTGTGGGTTGAATTCAGCGTTAGTAGCTAGATTAGATTCACTGAAATGAGCAGGATTTGTTAATCACAAGAAATTTAAGTTACATTGATTTTAGATAGTATCAACAGAGTGGGGAGAGGAATAGGGGCACAGAAGCAGATACAAGTTTGTGATTGGCAGCTGTAGTGAATGGTTTCACCAGAACTTTCCAATCTACCTCCCAACTTTGGGTAAGGATATTTAAGTAATATATGGAGGACAACTAGCTGGTAAAGTCTGGTGCAATTAATCAGGTTCACCTGTTGTACTTTGAGGTTCCCCATGTGTGGACTACAATATACAGAGGTACCTCTACTTAAAAGCAGCTCTACTTAAGAGCAATTCGACTTAAGAGTGGAAAATCGTTGGCATTTTAACTGTCGCCTCACAAATTTTAGATGTCTGCTCTTACAATTTTTATTTATTTATTTTTCCATTTTTTTAGATACAGTACCTCTACTTAAGTGTTGTTCAACTTAACAGCATGCATTAGGACGAATTAAATTTGTAAGTAGAGGCACCACTGTATTGTTTGTTTTTAACTACAAGCACCTTGGGTCTTCCCGAGGTGAAAAGAAGGGTTTAAATATTTTAAACTGTTGATACTCCTGTTGATACTCCTGGACCTCTCAGCGGCTTTCGACACCATCGACCATGGTGTCCTTCTGGATAGGCTGGCCAGGTTGGGAGTCGGAGGCACCACTTTGCGGTGGTTCCGTTCCTTCCTGGCTGACCGTGTCCAGAAGGTGGTGCTGGGGGACAGTTGCTCTGCCCCATGGCACTTATGTCATGGGGTTCCTCAGGGCTCTATACTGTCCCCCATGCTGTTCAACATTTACATGGAACCACTGGGAGAGGTCATCAGGAGGTTTGGGCTGAGGAATCAGCAATATGCTGATGATACTCAGCTCTACCTCTCATTTTCCACCAATCCAGGTGAGGCGGTTTCTGTGCTGAACTCGTGTCTGGGCCAGATAATGGACTGGATGAGGGTTAACAAATTGAAACTCAATCCAGACAAGACGGAAGTGCTGTTAGTGGGTGCTTCGCCAGACAGGTTAGAGGGCCACTTCCCTGTTCTGGACGGGGTTGCACTCCCCCTAAGGGACAGGGTCCGCAGCTTGGGGGTGCTCCTGGACCCCAGTCTAACTCGGGAAGCCCAGGTGAACTCGGTGGCCAGGGGTGCCTTTCTCCAGCTGCGGAAAATATATCAGCTACGCCCCTATCTGGATGAACGGAGCCTCATGACAGTTACACATGCACTGGTAACATCCCGTATTGATTACTGCAATGCGCTCTACATGGGGCTGCCTTTGAAGACGGTTCGGCGATTGCAACTGGTTCAGAATCGTGCGGCGCGGCTAGTAAGTGGTGGGGCCGCTAGGGATCACATCACGCCGATTCTGCATAGCCTACAATGGTTACCAGTTGCTGCCCGAGCCCAATTCAAAGTGCTTGTTTTGACATATAAAGCCCTAAATGGCTTAGGACCTAGATACCTGAAGGACCGCCTCCTTCCATATGAACCTACCCGGCAATTAAGATCAAGCCAGGGGGCCCTCTTGAAAGAGCCATCCCTCAAGGAGGTAAGAGGGATGGCTTGCAGACACAGAGCCTTCTCGGTAGCTGCCCCCAAGTTATGGAATGCCCTCCCAAGTGAGATCCGCCTGGCGCCAACGCTGATGACATTTCGGCGCCAGGTAAAAACCTTCCTGTTCCAGAAATTTTTTAATTGATAAAATTTAGATTGTGGGTCTTCTGATGGCAATTTTAGTGTAATGATTTTAGTATAAGGTTTTTATTATTGTTTTAATTATTTATTGTGGTTTGATGTTTTTAACTGTTTTAATTCTTTGATTGGAAGCCACCCAGAGACCTTTGGGTAGTGGGCGGCATATAAGTTGTAAAAGTAAATAAATAAATAAAAATAAACAAAAGAGAGTATATGTTGGCTTCTCTCCAGATAAATAACAAGATATTGTCAGTCAAGCGTTTTCATATATTTGGTTTATTTCATATATATTGGAGCTTTCATGGGCAGAACAAGTGCTGATTTTGATACAGAATTCTGAAACATCACAATACAGTAATTTCCTTTTGAAAATAGAGAATCATTAACAATCTTTCCCTATTTATTTATCATGGGAAAAGGTAATTATTATCTTTCCTAAAAGAAACTATACTGTTTTAATTTGGGTTTGAGCGATAGTCAGTGGGTTAAATATATTAAGATATGTTTTGACATTCAATTTGCTGATATTTTAGACAGTTCAGGAGTAACTACAGAGTACAAAACCAATAAAGCATAAAACAATGCAGGGATATCAGATGAGTTATTTTGACTGTTCTTAACAATATAACTTATTTCAAATAATCTTAGAGTTAGGGATTGGTTTTCTTGTGTCTTATGATGGCTGCAAAAAGTCAATAAAAACAACAGCCTTTTGAAGTATTAAAGGTGAGCATTTGATTGTCTTTACTGACATGTCAATATTGATTATTCTGAAAAGAAGCATATTAAATGGACCCAAGTTGCAATATATGATTGATTTTCTAGTCAGAATTTCAGCATGCACAACTACAGCATTTGTGTTATACTTCCTTGAGTCCGAAGGGTATTTTCCATTAATAAATTCTCTACCCAAGAGACTGTTCCTTCGTCTTCATATTCCATATTGTATAATCCGTGTATTGACTGACAGTATTAATGGTGGTGCTGTATGATTATAAAGCTTACTTCCTCTATTCACTGCTGCTGAGGTTATTCTGGGTAGGCATTAGCAGCCATGTTTTGCCACTGTAGAGTAAAGGTAACGATATTTTTGTTGGATTTTGATTTCAGCGTGGTTTTGGTTAAGGTGCAAATAAAAAAATCATTTGATAAATGTATTGTGTTATATGTATCTGGCTAATCAAGCTGTGAGAAATCTGAGAGAATAATCAGATCTGAGAGAATAATCAGACCCTCCTGAAAGTTGAAAACTATCCACTGTACACAAAAATACTGTATTTTCCCTACTACAGCATAAGATGGCCCCATGTATAAGATGATCCCCACTTTTCCAACTCAAAATTACAGTTTTGCAACCATATGGTTCTCTCCTCAGTTTATGTCAGTGTATAAGATGACCCTCAATTTTTAATCTAACAATTGGAGACAAAAATAGTCTTATACATGGAAAAATACAGTAGTTAACTAGCAGATTCTCATAGACATATATATCCTTGGCACTTGGCAATCTTGCATTCTACAATACTTTTTGTTAGGTATTTGGTTGATGGATGTCATAATGAATACATTAATTTAAAGATCCAAGAAAAGCAGATAACTCCTGTCCTAAATGGGGTTACGTAGCAGCTGGTAATTCATCTTTCTTTTTCTTTTTCTTTTCTTTTTTGCTCTTCTAGTGTCACAGTAACAACTGTTTTTGTTTCCTTCTGAGTGTTTCCTGGCAAAGAATATTAAGAGGAAGAAGAAAATAAGCATGACATACATAGCCATGTGTACTACATTTTGTGTAGATTCACACAAATATGTTTACCCCTTGATGATTTGGACATTAAACAAGTAATTGCATACACAGCACATAGGAAAATTAATTTTTAGAACTATAGCTTCTAAAACTCTGTAGCTACGACTTAAAAAGTAACTTCCACTGGCTTTAGAGTTCTACAAGCGAGTCTAGAGAGACAGACCACTCATATCACTTTAAAATACAAGAGGATTTTGTTTCTGTAGATCTTCTGTCTATGGAAAGGCACTCCTCGCAGTCCTGTAGAACTGTGTCCTAGAACGCCTGTGTGAGGCATTCTTCAACTTCCCTTAGATGCCTCCCCAAATCTTGGCTTTCCCACAAAGGTTTTAGAACAGGAGGGTACCAGGTAGACCTCAAGACTGTTCACCTTTCCCCAAAAATTCCAAAGCAAAAAAGCAACACATATAGCTGCTCCTAGTCTTCAGGTACTACAGTTCACCTTGAAAAAGGTTGACCCTCTGCCTCTGTGTTTTAAACATGCACATAAATATTAGTTTTTCAAAAACTGGAAGGAGATGTTTTGCAAGTTTTAAGTACAGTACTTTATTTTTGTTTGGGGTATGCTTGACAGTCCGTGTGGTCCTCACACAATTCTGGGGCCAGAAAATCTCCCCCCACCCCAAAACCACTCAAATTGCCCACTTCTTACTATGCAGTAACCTGATAAATCCCAATACTTCTTGGAATTAAGCTGAAATACAGTACACCATATGCAAAATATGTAATCTACACTTCTATTTTCCTCTCTTTTCTCAATCTTCCTTCTCTGACTCTATTATTTATTATATAATTTCCAGGGCAAAGAACTGTACCTTCACACTGTAAAATGCCATGAACACAGAATACATCCTCTACATAAACTAATGCATAAACAAAATCAAACAAAAAATCCAGCTACCATATGTTTAAGGAAAACTGCTTGAATATAATTCTTTAGTTCCAAGGTCCTTCCAAAAGTCAATTAAAATAAAATTAGGCAACATTTGACCATGTAAACAAATAACCTCTCTGATGGTTTTGCCTTTGTATTCCCCTCCCTTTAGTAGATAATATGAAACTAAATAATCCATTACACTGAGGAGCCTCGTGGCGCAGTGGTTAAATGCCTGTACTGCAGGTAAAACTGTGCTCACGACCTGGGGTTCAATCCCAGGTAGCAGGCTCAAGGTTCACTCAGCCTTCCATCCTTCCAAGGTCGGTAAAATGAGTACCCAGCTTGCTGGGAGGGGCAATGTGTAGCCTGCACACTGTAATTAAATTTGTAAACCGCCCAGAGACTACTTAAAGTGGTAGACTACTTAAAGTTCAAGCTGCTTTACTAAATCTTTAAGCAGAATGTAATAGCTTCAGCAAGGATTACAGTTTGGTATTTGAACTATTCATAAATGCTGTGATATAGTTCTCTGGATTGTACCAACTTTCTACCTCTCTCATTCCCACTAGGATCACTAAAATATCCAGATCATAAACCGTTTATTAGGGCTTTAAAGGTTCAGACTACCTTGAATTCAGCTTCATACTAAAGCATCTGCCCGTCAAAGAGAGTGCCAGTCAAAGAGAAGAGGCATTGTACATTCAAAAGACTGAGTTCCAGTCAGTGCCTGTTTGTATCATTTTATATCCATTGATGTTCCCAGGGTAGCCCAAATAATCAGATTACGAGAATTCAAGATGGAAACAATCTAGATTACAAACAATCAGGGGATGAATGACTGGGATTAGCCATTAGACAGTGTCATACCAAGTGACCCAGCTGAACCTGGCTCTACCCTACAAACACCAATACCACCTAGCCACCTAACAAGTGCACTGAGATAAAGAACATCCTACAAACACAATTTTTTAGTGCAGGATATGGATCAAATTGTGGAAATAAGCAGGGAAGGCTACATGTGAAAGGAGTGTCACAGTTTGCCATTCAAGTTTGTTGTTCTGTGAGCATGAAGAGGATCTAAGTAGCTTGTCTCCCTAGACCCAGTGAAGCTGCCAATCCCATTTTTATACAAAGTTACGATAATTATGTGCTATCCAGTCCATTCCAATTTTTGGTGGCATTCCCAGAGTTTGCTGGGTGTAAAGTATTCAAACATAGTTTATCAGTCCCACTTTCTGGTAATTCTCTGGAACCATGAAACTTGCCAGTGCTGCCCAGGTAGCAGGACACATAATCCAGGTAAACACACATGCTCTGGAAGGTTTTTGATTCCATTTTTTTAGAAATATGATTTTCTTCCAAGTATCTCTAATAGGAATGAACACGACAAATGATTATTAGTTTTGACAAAGCAATGATTTTTTTTCTGATAAATGACTGAATCAATTTGCAAATTCTTCTCTTTTTTACCGTAAAACAAGAAAAAATGACCCCTAGAGATACCAAGATTTGAGAGGAGCTTCCCTTCCCAACATTTGAGAGGAGCTTCCCTGAGGATTTGGGGAAGTTTGGGTTTCTAGCATCTGAGTTATACACCCAGGAAAGTTTCCCCGAGCACTTAGAGAGACCAAAAGTGCAGAGATGATTCTCCTAATGCTCCTCTACAATCCCTTAAACTTTAGTGAAGATTGGGTTTTAGACATCCACATTAAACTCCCACAGATTGTGTCCCCCTGGGAAAGTGAATATAAGAACATAAGAAGAGCCATGCTGGATCAGGCCATCTAGTCCAGTTTCCTGTATCACACAGTGGCCCTGCCAAATGCCTCTGGGAGCACACAAGACTAGATATCTGTCTCCTGATACCATTCTCCTGCATCTGACCTTAGAGGTACACTTTGTTTTAAGCCTGGAGATTACACACCCCCATCATGCCTTGAAATGTGTGATGGACTTTTCCTCCAGCCATCTGTCCAATCCCCTTTTGAAGACATCCAGGCCAGATGTCATCACCACATCCTGTGGCAAGGAGTTCCACAGACTAACAATACGCTTGGTAAAGAAGTCTCTTTTTTTTTTTTTGCTCTGTTCTCACTCTCCCAACCCTCAATGTGAGAGTATGTCCCCTAGTTCTGTTATTTTGTGAGAGGGAGAAGAGTCCCTCTATACACTTTACTCATTCCCTGCATAATTTTCTATGTCTCAATCATATCCCCCCTCAGGCGTATTTTTCCAGATTAAAGAGCCCCAAATGCTGTAGCCTTTCCTCATAAGGGAGGTGCCCCAGCCCAGTAATCATTTTAGTCACTCTCTTCTGTACCTTTTCCAGTTCTACTATGTCTTTTTTGAGATGCAGTGACCAGAACTGGACGCAATACTCCAGATGCAGCCTTACTATCGTTTTGTACAATGGCATTATAATGTTGGCTGTTTTATTTTCAATCCCCTTTTTGATGATCCCTAGCATGGAATTGGCCTTCTTCACCGCTGCCACACACTGGGTAGACATTTTTATTGAGCTGTCCACCAGTACACCAAGATCTGTTTCCTGATCCATCACGGATAACTCAGAGCCCATGAGTTTATAGATAAAGTTTTGGTTTTTTTGCCCCAAGATGCATTACTTTACATTTGGCTACATTAAAATGCATTTGCCATTTCGCAGCCCATTCCCCCAGTTTGGAGAGATCCTTCTGGAGCTGTTTAGAAGCTGGCTTGGGGAAATTCAATCTTCACCAAACTAGGATGCATCATAGAGGAGAGTCACAGAAAACATCTGTTTGGTATCTCTAGGTGCCTAGGGAGAATGTTCCATGGGTGGGGAGCTTTTTGTAGGTGTATAACTTGGACATCAAAAATCCAATCTTCACCAAATTTGAAGAGACTGTAGAAGAGAATTGGAAGAAATATCCCTGCAATTTTGATGTCTCTTAGTGCCTTGGAGGCCAGTTTATAGCCTGTCAAATCAAGAAATCAAAAATCACTATAAAATTAATAATTTTGTATTGGGGGAATCAATTCAAACAAATACAAATGGATGAATTAACAATTTTTGAATTAATTTTGCAATTTGTTTTTTTTTTAGTTCATGCCAATCTCTAAACTCTATTTAAACAAGCAAGCAACTTTCAGATGGTGGTATCTGAAGAGCCTGCAACAATATCAATTGGCTAATAAAAACTGAGTATTATACAATGTGACCTTTCCCTGTGAAATACTGACATTTCATTGGGTCACTGATCTTTTAATGGTGAAGTTCAGTGGCTTTGATCACACAGCTTTGATCATAGACAGCAGAAGCAAGATAATGTTCTTGGACTCATAGGCTTCCCGGAGGCACAAAGCAAGGTTAGAGAGGCTATTGTTCTGGTCTGGGACAGAAAGAGTTGGGGCCAGTTCACCTGTTGGGGCAGGTAGGGAACTGCCTTATTAGAGGATCAGGCAATTTCCGGACTACCCATTCCTTTATGCTATATTACCATAGGCAGTATATCTTTTTACATAGGTAAAACAAGTTGAGACGTGTAGCCACCACAAAAGACAAATACAAAAGTGGAACAGGTGATACCTTTAGGCTACTATAAAAATAACAAAGCATTGCTAATATTTCGAGGGTGAAACCCTCTTTCTCAGAGCAGTACCAATACGTAATAACATGGCAAAAGATGGATTTGCCAGGAGTTGTTTCTGAGGTGTAGCTGGAAAAAAAAGCCAGGTAGTTTACTTTAGGCACGGAGCTTGGATGTTCTTAGGCTGCATCCAAATTGAAGGGAGGGAGGTGTTTTAATTGTCCCAGTCCTTCCAAAGATATGTCACGGCTCTCACGCACACACATTCATGCCTCTCTTCAATGTGTCCTGCCGAGGCCAAAAGCCCCTGATTTGTCATCGACGGGGGAGGGGGGGGTTGGTGCAGAAGGCCCATGCATTTCATTTGAGGATTGGGATAAAATTTGGAAAAGTCCACTCAGTGTAGCCAATTGGATCAAATAAAAAAGTGGAACAGGTTATACCTTTAGGCTACTATAAAAATAACAAAACATTGCTAATATTTTGAGGGTGAAACCCTCTTCCTCAGAGCAGTATCAATAGGTAATAACATGGCAAAAGATGGATTTAAATAGGTGAATCTCTACCTATCTTTGTGATAGTGGTGGGGGTGGGGAGGGAGAGAGACCCAATTTTGATTCTGGCTCTGCCCACAATTGCTTGCGATGGTTTCTGCCTCATCAGTTTGCTATGGCTTCTTCCCCATTGTAGAAGTAATACATCACCAGTAACAATTTTACATGTCAAATGCTGTTGTTTGGTACTGCAATGATTTTTAATACCTTAAATAATCGATTTATAATCTTAATGCCTTTTTGGTACGATGGGTACCATTTACTGGTTACTTTCAAAATGACTTTTTTTCAGGTGACATGAGAGACTAGGAAACAATTCAGGGACTTTTTGTTTGTTTGTTTTCACAACTAGAAAGGGCTTGTCCTTTAGGAAATCTGAGTGTCCTGTCTGTTATTAAAAGTGGTCTTGTCCTGTGTAATTTTCATGCTTTTAAATGCCCTTCCTTATATCTGAGGTATACGAAGGCAATTGTAAGACTGCTTCCATCTACAAACCAACTCATGTCTAGTTATACAATGTATAGGTTGACATACAAAATAATGCAGAGTATGAGTAAAGTGGATAGATGGAAGCTCCTCTCTCTCCCAATATACCAGAACTAGGGGACATACACTCAAATTGAGGGCTGGGAGAATAAGAATTGACAAAAGAAAATACTCTCTTTTTTTTGTTTTATTTTTTTTTATATTCACCCAGTGCGTTGTAAGCCTATGGAACTCCCTGCCACAGGATGTGGTGATGGCATCTGGCCTGGATGTCTTCAAAAGGGGACTGGACAGATTCCTGGAGGAAAAGTCCATCACAGATTACAAATGATGGGGAAACCAGGGTACTTCAAGGGCCAGATGCAGGGGTGTCGTATTAGGAGACAGATATCTAGTCTCACACGCTCCAAAATGCATCTGGTGAGGCCACTGTGAGATACAGGAAGCGGGACTAGACAAAAGGCTGCAGTAGAAAAACAACGTATTATGTAACCAGTTATGTAAGGACAAGGAGCCAACATCTGTGCAATAAACATGCCCATGGGATACCTTTTAAGGAAAAAAACAACAGCACGTAAATTACTTTTAAAAAGTTTTATCCCAGCCTCTGAGCAGGACCTGTCAAAAGAAGGACAGGCTGGTACAGGAACCTAAATATAAATATATATATTTAAAAAAACCCACAGTGATGTACTGAGACTTGCTCCCAGTAGTTTTGAAACAGCTTGTTCTCAGCCCTTAACTGTAAAATGTATATTAATTTGGTGAGGACAAAAAACGTGGGGGATTGCTCTGCATTCCACAAGCATGGAGCATCATATGTAAAAGAAAAGAGAGTGGATCTCAGCAGAGAAGCTGTTGTCAATACCTCTGGGAGGAGAGCAAATTGAATTTACTGTACGTGACACTTATGGCTATTAAGACGTGACACACTCCTGTCTTGATCTTTCTTGCTACAGTGCTTGTTCTGTTTGTGGCCAATTATCTCCTGGTACAACAATGATGCTTCCTCTGATGATCATTTAAAATGCTGAGACAAAAGATGTTGTGCGTTTGTGATACAGTACTGCTGCTCTTTTATTCCATGTGCCTTTAGAGGTTGCTCTTTCTTACCAATTCACCCCAAGCCTGGCTGGTCTCTTATGACGGGTTGGAAAGATTGGCCTGAAGCGGTGCTGCTGGTTGAAGTTAAAGTCTCAAAGGACAAATGAGAAGCAATGGGAAAAAAAGTGTCTGACAAGAAGTTAATGAAAAGATCGGCTCATTGGTTGCAAATATATTGCTCCTTCTCTTGATTGTTTATGGGGAAATAAAACTTCTCTGATGCTGTAGGCTGATGATCTCTTTCTGCCACCCTGCCTGTCTCCAATTATCTTATTAGAATTTCAACAATGCTCTTTTTTAAAAAAAGTATAAGCCCTATTTGGCTTGTAGAGATAAAAATGGGTGCAGTGCTCCGATCTGTATCTGTTTCCTGAAACTTGTTTCCTTAGATTTTATTATAAAATTAATTTAGTCCCCCTCCCCAAACAGATTTGATGTTTAAGATGTCTGTGATAAGTTTGGGAGGCAGGACAGGAAGATCTCTCAGAGCAGCGAGACATACAGTAGAAAGAGCCTTCTCGAATCTCGAAGAAGGAAAGACCCTGTGAGTAAACTTACATATTTTGTACTGTACACCTTTTTAACTTCCAAACGGATAAATGGTGTTCAAAAATTAAAGCTCACTGCCCTGCACCTAATCTTGAAGTTTATATGGAATCCATAATAAAATAAGGAAGCGAAGTCTTTCTTGGGAATCTGTGTGCTAATATGGTCCTAACTGTTCTCCTGTATACATAGCTCAGACAGACATATTTGCAGACCTGTGAGGTACATTATTTTCCCACACTTTGAATGATATTTATTGGGGTGGGGGGGGGAAGAGGGCATATAAAAGATCTGTAGAACACTTCTAACTTCAAATCCCATGGAATCTTCAAGCTTGCATGCACAGCAATGAGCTTTAATTGTCAGTTCACAGGATCAGTCTGGGGATGTATTAGCTATGTTTATTTCCAAGCTTTCCTAGTGATCATGGTTTTGGCTCCACAATATTATTTGAAATAACTGTTTTCACTATCGGTTTGTCCTGGTTCATTTAATACCACAACAACAGGTGTCTAGATGTTCAATAGTCCACCCCCTCTGGAAGCCCCCCCCCCCCCCGGAGCATCCTGGCTTCCCTGTCCTGCATCCTCCAGGCACTATCTTTTCACGGGTGCCTGCTGGAGGGAGAGGAGCACGAAATAACCAAACATCTGTTGCAGTGATAAAAGGATTGGGCCGAACACTGAATGGGCAGTTTGTGCCCAGGTCTAGTTTCCAGTATTTTCT
The DNA here is from genome assembly GCA_023846285.1 of Phrynocephalus versicolor. Taxonomy (NCBI): domain Eukaryota; kingdom Metazoa; phylum Chordata; class Lepidosauria; order Squamata; family Agamidae; genus Phrynocephalus; species Phrynocephalus versicolor. The sequence continues at coordinate 34,393,461 of JAHTLZ010000330.1, forward strand.
GCCTAATACTGCCAATTTAGCAACCAGAGTGGGTTAAAACTGCAGGCACATTCATTAGAGGAAGGGGGGAAAGAATCCAAAAGCAACTAGCACAGAACCTCTTTATAGCCAACTAAAATTTTTCAGTGTGGTGAACAACCTTCCAGGTAGAGGAGAACTCTTTTTCTGTCTGTGTAGTAAGCAAAACACCAAACAAATAAACAAAATATATGTGTTGTAGAAAGACGAGTTTTGGTGGGCAGAACAGAAAACAAATAGAAAAAAATGCTCTAAATTTGCACACTTATGGATCAGTCATCTGTCTGCTGAAGAGACAAATGACTAATCTTTTAAGAATGGAATGCAGACTTGGCTTTTTCCTCCTGCTCACTAGGTCTCTGCTCAAAAAGGACATTGGGCAGATTAAAAACGGGACTTGCTGTTAGGAAATTAAATACAGCAGTACAGCCTTAGTCAAAAATAGATATCTGACTGCAACAACATGCTTGGCTTTGGAAAAGAAAATCCTGTCTTTATTATTTCTTGGGGATATGGGAATCCATTCGCTTCCCCTTCACCATCAGAGACTTTCTCTTGTCACTCTGCTCACAAGTGCCTTGACAGCCAGCCAATACAGTTCCTTCTCACCTCTGTCAGCAAAGACAGCATATCTTATTATGCACTGACAACATTTGGTATTGACTAAACCCAATCAATGATGGGGTGGTATGTTACATTTTTATGCTTTAAAAAACCCCAACAGGTTGTTTGTCATAGTTCAATTCTCAAAAAGTGTCCGGTGCAAAAACAGAATGGGCTGTAACAAAGAGCTGTTGAATTCAATGGGATGGCTTAGTCATGGCTAGGGATGGATAAAAAATACATTTCAATTTAATTTTTATAAGCCTTTAGAGAACATTGAACATTTTTATGTTCGGGATGGAAATAACTTCCATTAAAATTATGTGAAAGAAACAAATATTAATGAGCAGGCAGATACCTTGTTAGTTTTGTTCCCATTGTGGCTGATGGGGCCGAGAACACAATGATGAGTAGCGCTAAGAGTGACAGAATCAGGACCAAAAATGGGTATTTATAAACATATATAGGTTCCCCACTCCTACCCCCAAGGCAGAAGTAAATAGGTACTGGTGGATACCCACAGCAAGATTCTGATTAACTGATTCTGATTTTTCAGAATCAATTAATATTTAAAAGATACATAAAGTATGTGCCTTGCTTGATGTATCCAGGGAAGCCACCTTGGGTCCTTTTAAAGTTTAAGGCACATAGCTTATGTGTTAGATACCATCAATACTGAAAATAAGTTGGCTTTACTACCAAATTCTTTGTGCTTGGAGATGATTCTCTCTATTTTTGTTGTGTAAACTTGTATCATCATCATAAAAAACAAGCCATCTCTGATACAAATCATAGATGTCTTCCATCCACGTAAATGATGAAAAACAAGAATTATCTAAACCCAATAAATGGAATCTCTCTAGCAAGTAGGACCTGAATTTTCAAGCTTAGTATACTGAACTTTGGGAAAGAATAAAATTGTTACATCCAGAGTCTTTTGAGCAATTTTAGGTCCACTAAGATTAAGGGCAGTGATAACTGAGATTTGATGCTGCTTTTTGAATTTTGAGTCTGCAAATCCCAGAACCCCTAAGCAACACAGCTGGAGGAGGAGTCTTCTGGGAACTGCAGTCTAAGCCACTTGGGTTACCCAAGGTTGAAAACAACTGACCAAAATGAATATTCTTCCCAATAACAACACTGATGCTGATGATGTGATGTCAACTCAATTCTGACTTAAGATGGTCCTTTTCAGGGTTTTCCAGGTAAAGAATACTCAGAAGTAGTTTGCCATTCCCTTCTTCTGGAGGTTCCCTCCAGATCTCAGTTGCAGATCTCAGAAACAGCATCATCGAACCTACAAAAATGACACCATACATACTATGTTATAAACTTAGATTTTTTTGTTAAAACTTGTATCTGTTATATAATACCAGTCAATGTTTTTATAATTTTAATTGACTGTTTTTATAATTTTGAATGACTATAAATTTGATTGACATTGATTTTTTGATGATGATGATGATGATGAGTGGTGGTAGTGAAAACAATTCCAGCCTATTTTTCTTTTTGACATCCCAGTTTTCTGTGATGTGTTTCTCTGTAGGAGCATTACATATTTGGGGGGGGGGGTCATGACCCTAAAGCTTGAAATGATACAGGCAAGATTAAAGTTTGTCATTTTGGTAAGAGCTAAAATGCACAAGACAGAGTTTTATGATTTACTTTCCTTTGTAGAAATTTTTGTTAAAAGCAGCTGAGCCTGGAAGAAGTCTGATTCCTCTGAAAATTGACTAAGCAAGATGTTGTAAGTCAGATGAAAATACATCCTGTACAAAGACTGTTGACATTTGATCATTTCTCTCAATAAAATTTCTAGAAAGGTCAGATGTGATCAGAAAATATTATGATATGAAGAAAATGATGTCTTTATGAAAACATGTCTTTTGCCAAGCACATGGAATAAGCCTATTGCAAAAACTTCAAAAGTGAGGAATAAATTTTGATTTCTGCTCAAATTCCAAGCCACAAAGAAAATGGTATGTACAAGTAATCTACCAGAACAAGTTTAAAAAACTGAAATAGAAACAGAATTAACAAAGAAATTCCAGTACTACTTAAGGGCCTTTGGCAACATTGTAATATTTTTTAGACAAAACAAAAAAGATACACACAGAAATGTGCGGTGTGAAGATTTTTAGCAGGATTTAGGTCCTGTAGCAAGGTATTCTTCAAAGAATATGTTTTTTAAAAAATAACTAGTTAAATCCTGCTATTATATTCTTCACAAAAGGAAAAAATAATTTTTGAACAAACAAAGGAACAATTCAATAATAACCTGAATGAACAATGGTCAGGATCCGAAAGAACTTCACAACTAGATCTACATAGCTACAGTAAGGTGGTTTTGCTTGTTGCTTATAAAGTATTGCCCCATGGCTTATTTAGTTTAAAACCTAGGATAGCCACAGATTCCCCACTTTTCATCTTGTGAGTACAGACAGCCTGTGTGCCCTTGGATAAGTTGTCCACTCCCAGGAGACCTCCAGAAGAAACGTACAGGTATGGTAAACTAATTCTGAGTATTCTCTACCAGGAAAAAAATCACCATAAGTCGGAATTGACTTGATGGTACAGGATTATTATTTATTGCCTAGTCCTTTCCAGTTTGCCTCCTTACCAGAGGGAGAAGGTTAGGGCCCCATCCTAACTTGTTTGTTCTCTTGTTTGAATTCTTGTTTGTTTTCTTCTGTATGTGAATGGATGAATACCCACATTAGCCCATGATATTGCCTATCAACTCTGGCTCCATCCACATGTGTTGTGTCTTCTATCTCACCATCTAAAATAGGTACCTACCACCCCTAGTATCCAGATGTCATAGGGCCAAGCTGTACCTTACAGGGAACCTGTCATTAGAAATGGAAATCTGTTAGTGTTCCAAAGCACGAGTCAGGCAGATTTTCATGACTGAGCAGTCACCCAGAGGACCAATTACAGAACCAACATAATTTGATGACTATGGGCCTTTTCACACGACCCCTAAGATCCGCTGGCCACTTAAATTCGGACCAGAGATCTTGGGGGTTCGTTGCTCTTCCTGCGTCCCCACCCCTCCACACTTCCTTGATCCTGTCTGCGTGAGGGGAGGGAGAAAAAAGGGGACAAAAGAATGCAGGCTCACCTCTGTTTGCCGGTCCAAGCCTCCCTTCGTCCTAATTCCTTCTCTTAAAGGGGCGGGAGGCAAAAAAAACAAAAAAACAAACAGAAGCGAGGAGAGCCGGGCACTCACTCCTTTACATCCGGATCTGGGATTTTTCACCCTCCAAGAGCAGGTACCTGAAAAGTGCGCTGGGACGCGCTTAGGTGGGCGCGGCCGCACTTAATTATCTGTAAACTCCGGAGCTGGTGGGGAAACAATTTTAAGCTCCGGAGCTGGGAGCCATTTGCGGCGGAGTTTAGGAGTTGTGTACAAATACCCTATGTGAGATGTGAAAGGCTTGTGTTATGACAATCATACATCCTCTGGCATTTAAGGATTTCTTCTTCATGTCATTGTCTATATATAATATATAGTTTGGGTCTAAGACTAATTTATATCCTCACCAGGGATGCTGGAAAGTCTTTGGGTCTCGGTCCCAAGATTGAGTCTTTGGTACCATGCCCCAAGTCCCAACCCCAAGTCCCAGCCCCAAGTCCAAGTCCCAATTTTTTTTAAAAAAACTACATTCCCCATTCCTAATCTTCATTATTTGTTTCATCTTTTATTCCTTACTGTATGGATTCATTAAGGCTAGGATAATGGTAGTGCATTTTGTTTCTTTTTATGGGTAGCCCTAAGAGGTATTCACATGAATTTGTTTTGAAATGGAGGGTACAATGAGATGTGATTGTGGCAAATGTGTAACATTGGCTTGCATACTTTGGTAATATAATTCTGTATGTATTTTGGGTGGGTGGGGATTACTCAGTGTGGACTATGACCAGAAAGAAACTGAGTTCAAGTCCCTTGCTTCAGTTACAGTTCTTCCATTTGCAACCTGTCATTTACACTTTTGTCATCTTCCCAGGATCAAAGGGAGGAAATCGCATGCACTATAAAAGCCCTTCGAATAAAGAGCACAAGGAAAGCAGAGTGTTCATTGCTGTTTTGTTCTCTCTTTCTCCCAATACCACTGTTCCTCTATGGCAGTGATGGCGAACCTTTTAGAGACCGAGTGCCCAAGCTGCAATTCAAAACCCACTAATTATTCGCAAAGTGCCAATACAGCAATTTAACCCAAACACAGGTGGGTGTGAAGGGGTGGTGTTGGGGGTCATTCTGTTGCTACTCTTGGGAGTTAGAAAACCATAGAAGTGTAAATTGCATAGAGATCTTCCAGGACTGCTACATAACTGGGAGTAGCCCAGTAATAGCTCAAAGCTGAGATTATGTCTGTGCAGGCACATATAGAATTGTGCTGCATGAGTCCCAATCTTTTTTCCTAATAATTTTTTAAATAATTACAGAATATGTATTTCAGTCTCTGACCATTTTTAAATTGATTGTCTGCAAGACTGATTTATGATGGAGGCTTATAAAACATCAATTGATCCTGGGAAAGCTTCCAAAATATATTGATACCCAACAAACTTAATCTGTTTACTAAATAATGCTATTTCTTCTGTTAAACAAATGTTGAAGGGGTCAGGAGTAATACAATGCAACAAATTCTACCATTTGTCATTATGTACATACCCCCAAACTACAGTGTCTAATATGCAAAATCCCCACATGCATGTGGTATTTTTCGTTAGTCCTTTCAATTTTTATTAAACCAACTACACAATGTTAGTGCTAATTGTGAAAGCTTTAGCATGAATATGTGGAATGTTTTGTTCATTCAGTGGGACTTCTCTTTTTCTATCGTGCTTCAACTCACTTTTTTTGTCCTTTGGGGGCTTTTGTGAATATCTACAGTATTTTCCCCTTTATATATATTTGTTTAAGATTGTTAGACAAAAAATTGAGGGTCATTTTATACACGGAAGTAACCCAAGGAAAGAAGTGTGTGGTTGCAAAAGTACAATTTTGGATCGGAAAAGGGGGGTTGTCTTATACATGGGGGTGTCTTATAGATGGAAGAATATGGTATATTGGTCCTTTAAGACCATAGGATGTATTAGATGACATCACAGATGATGCACAGTGTGGGACATGGTATGAGAGTCACTACTACTTCATTCCCCTAACTTATGCTGAAATTGTTAAGGATTATAGCTGCAATGAGATTTATTGATAGTATTTTAAAACATAATTTCTCCCAGTTTAATGTAATAGCTAATACCACACTAATTCTATTGTCGAATACATTGTTGTTGTTGTTCATTGATTTAAATAGAGCTACTCTTGTTGAGGGTTACTATAGTAATTCACAACTAGAGGAGGCTCATGGTACTTATAGAGGAGTTGGCTCACCAAATCTCCACTAATTTAATGGGCCCAATCTAGTTCTGATTCACTGTGCTAACTGATAAGATTCCAACCATTTTCTTATTCTCAGACATGTATATATAGAATTCTATCCCCCAATGTTGTGGAAATGCCAATTTCTACTGCTGAGATAGGAAAACTCCCTCCCCCCAGTGTTTTGAACATTTAGCTTCCATAATCATTTACTATTGGTCATAGTAACTGGAGTTCTTTGCTTTTGATGGTCCTGCTATGTGGACTGGACAGCTGTTTGAGACAAATGGTTTGTTCACGAACAGACCCATGACTATGTCATATAAGAAAGTATCTGCCATTTTGCCTAGTCCTTGCAGTTTCCTTCCATGGCAGTTTCATAAAATTCAGCGCCAGGTGGGCAAGTGAGGCAGGAGGGGCAGTAACGTTTTCCACCTCCCACCCTTCCTGCTTTCCAGCTAGCCTTTCTTCAACACTCTTGGGAAAAACAAGGAAATGGATTCCTAACTGCTTTTCATGAAAACCTGCAGATACATTGTGTGTGTGTGTGTGTGTGTGTGTGAGAGAGAGAGAGAGAGAGAGAGAGAGAGAGGGAGAGAGATGATTACCTTCAGTCTTCAGCCCAGGAACGAGAGATTTCAACTCAGCTCTTACTCAGAGGCCCCATCAAGCTAAAAATTACAGCTAGACAGGAGTCCTGGGTCTGTTAGCTATAATCCACAGTTTTTACTGTCCTTGGGTTCTGGTAGTTTGGAACAAATCTCCCATGGAGATGAGGATCCTACGGCACTGGTGGGTTAATGAAAGCACACTAGATGGTTTGACTCCTCCAAGGGAATCAGCTTCCAGGTAAAACGGAGAAGGTGCATTTTGAGGGGGAGGGAAGGCTCCACTGTGAATAGGAGAACAGGAAACTCAGTCCTTTGGCAAGACTGGGCCAGGGTGCCCTGTCTGCATCATGCATGGACACCAGAGAAGCTGCATGTAAGAGCTGTTTGGTTCTTTGGTGTGGTGGGGGTGAGGAGGAAGGATTCTGTGGCAGCTGTGGGTGAGCATCCCAGTATGCCATGATGCATACTTTGGAAAATACTTCAGTATGCTTAACTGTAGTCCTCGGATTAATATGTGTGCAGAACAAAAGCCCAGAGAAAATGGTAATTGCCCGGCAGTAGGCAGTGTATATTTGATAAGAGAGAATTTAAACATCACAACAGGTTTTGTATTGTGTTGTTATAAAAGGGAATCTTTGCTTCAAGTAACAACTTATTTCCTTCCATTGGCAGTTGATTTACCCACTTTCTTGGCCTTTTGTGTGACTGTTAAATCACCAGGGACCTTACAAAAACACTAGTGAATTGGTACACATTTTTATGGAGACTGGTAATATATTCAACTGGATTCTCTCTCCACCTCCCACCCCAATAAATGATATATTCTTTAGGACATCTTTATGCAAAAGACTTCTGGAAGCAGCTGTCCTCTTTATATTTTTGAAAACACATGACAGTATTTTAAAGGAAGATGGCTGGAGGTTGGCTGATAAAGACAAATGAGAAATGTACTCACCGAAGTGGCTGCGAATATCAGCAGCTGATTTCTTTTCAATGCTGTTGGGGTTATGTTCATTCTTCTAAGTCTAACAGCTTCAGTACCTCTTGTAAAAGGGGTCAGATGTTCATCTCTATGGAGGGTCTAAGACTGGGGTGAAATTCCTTCTGAATTATTAGCCAGTCAACTAGCAAGACTGATCTTACTAGCTAAAACACACTGCTCTCTTATTTTCTCTTTTAATTAGTCTGTCACAATTCATGATCACATCCCCAGACAGGTGAAATTAAGAACACTGAAATCAATAGGCTTAAGCGTGCCTATCTTTGTCTTGGACCATAGCCAAAGCCTTTTGAAGACATGGAGAGAAGCCCGGGACAGAATCTTCAAGAGCTCACCCTGCCACCTCCTTCTCACAATACCTTGTGTTCGTGTCATTTTCTCCCACACCCATCAGTTGGGAAAATAATAAGCGAGAATACAACACCTTCAAGAAGTACATTTGGCACCAGGATGTTCATAATTTGGGATGATTTTTTAAAGGTTTACATACACTGACAAACTACATGCAGAATAGTTTAAAAGCAAATTAAAAGAACCTCAAAAGAGCAGTTCCTCTGGAGAGAACAGATAACGGCACCAGTCTTGACCGTACCAGTGTGAGATGTAACTCATTTTAAACACAAGATAATTTGGAGAATTCTCTTTCTTTCCCACTGTTCAGCATTGACAGGCAAAAGCATAGAGCTGTAGATAAAAAAAAAAGGAAAAGTGAAGTGTGGTGCCTTATATACTGTCCCATAGCAATTAAAGTACCCTCTAGGTGATTTTCCAGCTGATTATGCAGGCTACTCATTGCCCCCAACCCAGCAAGCTGGGTATGCATTTTAGTGACCTCAGAAAGATGGAAGGCTGAGTGACTCTCAAGGCAGCTATCGGAATATGCTGGGATCATAAGCTGAATTTTGAGTGTAAAAATACAGTTTAACGAACCCCTGCACCATGAAGCTTCCTAGTTGGCTGGGGTTTAGAGAGAGAGAAAAAAACAGAAAGAAAGAAATGAAATGAATTTTTGCCAAAGTCTTGTGGTAAAGCAGCTGTGGCTTACTTCCATGTATACGTGCACAGGATTATGGCCTTGGCTTAACTCCTCCTCCACATCCTCATTTGCCGCATGGAGTACAATATATTTTCAGGGAGAGGGACGTAGACCTTGGAAGAAGTGGGCAATTGCCTTCTACAATGGCAGCAGGAAGAAATGGAGATTGAGAAAGAACCAGATAACTGTCCCACATTCCCCTTCTTTCATGACAAAAGACAGGAGAGGGAAGATGAAGATAGGTGGTAGAGGAAGGTGATAGACAACATGTTTATACACCATGGGTTCCCAACCTGGAGGTCGCGACTGACCTATCTTCCTCAACTTGGCATAGCTACAGTATGTGACTGAGGACACATTTTTTCCTATAGAGAACTCCCCGCATAAGTCTCTGACTTCTCAGCCTTTCAAAGACTTCAAGCTAGGAGAGATCTTTGGAAAGCAGCTCCTAGTAAGAGTACATAAAGGAGGTGGTGGAGGAGGAGGAGGAGGAGGATATTCCAGGCTTCTGGAGATCAACTAAAGTTAACCAACTTTAGTTAACTAACTTTAGTTAGATATAAAGTTAGAATAAAGTTAACTAACCATGAAGAAAAGAAAGCTCCCCTGAGAAAAAGACAAGAGAAGAGGAAGAGAAGGATGATCACAAGGTTCTGCTTATTTTTCTTCTTGTTGTCACTGCAGGTTACAATTGCTATAAATTATAGATTACTAGAAAGGGTTTTCAAACAATGACAGGAAAACATTGATGTTCTCCTTGAAGGAATAATACTGCATTTATCTTTCTTGACACTGAAGTATAGCCCTTTGAACTGCTTACTTAAGTTATACCCATTACAGAGTTTATGGTTCAGGCAGGGGTCTGGTTGCAGAGCCAAGACCTGTGTGGTCTTGGGCAAGCTGTACAGTCCCAGGGTGCCCCAAGAGAAGAAGGGAATGGTAAACTACTTCAGAGTATTCTCTACCTGGAAAACCCGGGAAAGGATCAGCAAAACTGACTTAACAGCATGTTGTTGTTGAGTTTAATGAGCTTTACAGCTCTGTAACTATCAATAGGAGACTGATATATCTGGATTTATTTGGAAGCAGAGGCTGGCAGGATAGCAATGAGTTGGTGTTCTGAGATGGAAGTTCTCTTCCCCACTGTGCCTACTATGAGAAGAACCGGCTTCTGTACGCTTTAAGAACAAAGACCGTGAAGCAAAACAAACCTTCCAAGACAGGCAGTTCAGAATCTAAAGGAAGCAACAGATGCCAGCTTACTCAGAGAGGGGAAACAAATAAGTTGCCCTTCTAAAATGAAAATATTTTTCAGCAGCTCTGTTGTGGATTTCAGGCTGTAATATCCACCAACAGCTTCAATTTAATCAGTGGCTGGCTGACTCATACCAGGTTTACAGACTATTCATAATCTTTAAATAAACAAAACATTGGACCCTGTCAGATGGAACTCTTGTACTTAAAGTTCACTGGTGCTTCTCACATTTTTCTCACAGTCGACAATGCAAGGCTCAACGTGGTATCAAGTGTGACAGAAGTACAACAATGAGCCCGTATTTCAATGACTTGAAAAACCACTTCTAGGAGACAAGTGGCTTGTTTCATTTTGTGCTGCTGGCAGAGTTCAGGTGGCAAGAGATTCTCTAGTTGCAACCTTTCAGTTTAGCACTACCGCACTTAAGGAAACCAGAAAAGCACAAAAACCCAGCAGAGTATTGTTTCTGGGGATTTATCCATATTTTGCAAACAGTAGTGTTTAAAAGCAGCTGATTTCCAAGGTGACTTAACAGCAGTTATCTGATACCCTAAGAACCTTTTAATTTAGTGCTTATCTAAGTGAGCAAAGGGGGTAAAAATATCCAGGACACTATTTTTTTTAAAAAAAACCTCTTTTTTCATCATGGAGTGGCATTGGCAATTCTTATTCCTCTGCCCTGGACCTTTCAAACTCAGTTCTTACATCCTTATTTCTGCCATTCTGTCTTTTTGCTGGGATCACATCTGGTACAGTACTGTGCATTTCTTCTTACCAAGGAACTAGACTTTTGATTTCTTTTCATTTGAACTTTATTTTGAATTGCTGAATGGTTTTGATTTATTTATACTTACAAGTATTTGCCTTTGATTGATGTTATATTAGTTTTGATTGATTAGTTTATTTACTATTTTAAGATGTACAATGTATTTAATTGTATTTTGTTTATGTTATAAACCACCCAGAGTAGCTTTCTGCTAGATGGTTGCAGTATATAAATAAATAAATAATAAATAAATAAATTTTAAAAAGATGCTTTCCAGTTATGATCTAAAGTGGTTGGTTCTATCATAGGATGATTAAAACAAAAAGTATAAACCACTGCTCATGTATAAATAAGCAACTGCTCTCATAGATGGGCAGGGTCCAGAATTTAGAAGTAATTAAGCACAAGTAATGTAGTTACCCAAAACGTATTACTTTGGGGGTGGGGAAATAAGCATGTAAATTCATAACTAGCACAAGTAACTTTAATGTTAAGATTTGGAGTAACAAGTAATGTTTTCTAGTCACTTTCAAAAGCTATGTTTAAAGGGAATTTTAAAGTTGCTGGTTTTTTAAAAATAAATGATTTGGCAGGAATTTTTTCAAGATTTACACCATTCTCTTTTATCCATTGTAAGTCACAAGGAATTATTGCTTTCTGTGGTCTTGACCACTAGAAAGTATTTCCATGTATTTCTGGCAGTTTGAAAACAACAAAGCAACTGATAATGTTATCTTAAGATTTAGAAATCCTGCACAGTAATACTCTGCAAGACTTTCAGGGAAGGAGAGCAATAAATCGAAAGCTGTAGGTTCACATAATGAACAACATAATTAGTTTCTTTGGCGAAAAAAGTTCTGAACACTGGGAGAGTCTAGAGTGGCATCATTGCCCATCAATTTGGTTTGGTGCTCCATGGCGCAACTACTCCCTTAGTCACACTGGGAGTACCCATTTCCTTTATGGATTAAAGGTGCCGCAGTTGCACCAAACTGGCAACAAAGAGGGAAAATATTTTTTTCCATTAGCTCTTCTTGTTAAATTAAATGGAGCTTTGTGGTGAAATGATAAAAGTTCAGTACTGCAGTGAAAATGTCTGCTTACAACCTCAGTTTGATCCCAGGCTCTGGTAGCTTGACCCATCTCAGGTTTTACTCAACCTTCCATTCTTCTGAGGTCAGTAAATTGAGCATCCACTTTGTTCAGGGGTAGGCGATGTGTAGTCTGCATAATTAAATTGTCCAGAAACAGCTTCAAGCACCATGGGACAGCATATAGGCTGCACACACTGCTTTGGCGAATAAGTGGCCTGGTCTTTGTTAGTTTAAAAGTGACCATAAGATTTTGGCAAGATTCTAACTGTATTTATTTATTTATACATATTTTTACCCACCTTTCTCTTTGTAAAGGACCCAGGGTGGCTTACATAATTAAAAAGTTAAAAGTAGGAAATAAATAAATATTTAAAAGAGAATTGCAAAAATATTATAATAAAATAGTAAATAAAATCAGTACTAAAAACACATTTCAAAGCAGCACAACTATTTGTTTAAAAAAATCTTTTTCAGGCAGCCAGTCACCAAGGGAAGGTCTGCCTGAAGAGAAAGGTCTTCATATGGCTGCAGAAGGACATCAAAGATGGCGTCAGCTTGTCCTGCCATAGAAGGGTGAGCCAGCATCTGGGAGCAGCAGCAGAGACAGCCCTCTCCTGTGTCTCCACCAAATGCACCTGTGAAGGTTGTGGGACTGAGGGAAAGGCCTCTTCTGAGGATCTTAACACCTGAGAAGGCTCATGAAGGGAGACATGTTCCCTGAGGTAGCTTGGAACCAAGCCATCTAGGGCTATATAGGTTAAAACCAGCACTTTGCATTGTGCCTGGAAATAAATAGGCAGCCAGTGGAGCTGCTGCAACAGGAGAGTTAGTCACTAACTATTAGTGGATCCTTTTAACCAGCCCCAGTTGAAGCATTTTGGACCTGCTGAATTTCTGGACATTTCCCAGAGGCAACCTCGTGTAGAGCACATTACAGGATTCCAGACAGGATGAAACTAAATTACTGAACCAGCGGAAAGCAAAGGAAACCTTCATTTCGAAGCGCATCAAAGACGTGAGGCTGGAATGCGTTCGCCTTCACCCAGCATGTGCGTGAGTACACAGGAAAGAGGGGCGGCCCCGGTTTCAGATCATGTGACCACATCCGAATTCAGATCAGAGCCAAGCTCAACGCAGCACGCGGAGGTACGTGAAGTAACTGCCTAAGACCTCTCCAGCAACAGGCAGATCAGGCACACTAGTTTTAACTGCTAAAAATGTGGGCATCAGGTATGGAGATGTTTTGTAGTGATTAGCTCAAAATAGAAACATGCTGCAATTTTGCAATTATTGCCTGTTCTATGAGAGTATCATAAAAATCACATACTGTGCTTGTTTGTTTAATTGACTGGTAGCCATTATTTTTAGATCTATAATGGAAGCTGAATAATGATAAATTGTATTTGGATTCACATTTTACATTCTAAATGGGAAAACAGTTTAAAACGTTAAATGAATTCCTTTTCATTAGCTTAATAATTACTGTAATGCATTGTGAAACACGCATTTGCATTACTGAATAAGATTTTTTTTGTAGCAAAAATGATGGAAGGAACTTCCTCCCGGTATGAAAATTGCCGTGAAGTAACCGCCAAAGAGACACCAAGCAGGGGGAAACCCCAGAACCTGACTTCTTTTTTCATCAATTAACCACTTCTCATTCAAACACAAAGTATTTGTAAGGGCTAGTTATTAGAGTGAAGAAAATTTAAGTTTGTTACTTGCATCCTGAGACATTGTCAGATATAGGAATGTTTCAGTCTCCCCCAGCATGGACATATGGTCCACAAATGGTCTGGCTGAAAGAAGAATCATAAATATTGGAGATTTTGCAGTCTTGCATACTATTTTTTATTAGGAGTGGGTAGAAGGGAACCTTTCTGTCAGTCACTAACCCAACCGTTCATTCTCTGTCTCTGAGTCCAAAGAAAGCCGCATCTCTCTACTAAGATCTTCTTTTCCCCTCTTTTGTCTGTTGAAAGTCAGGTGGTCTATTAAGGCATGTTGCCGGAAGTCAGTCAGCCATGTTTTTTTTCTTCAGTTTGCTGTAGATCTGTTCATTTGTAAGTAACGAACAGATTACTTACAGATTACTTTACTTCTAACAAGGCCTCAAAGTGAGTTATTGAAACTATTCTTGCCAGTTGATGAGAGAAAAATATGGGCTAATCTGGGGTACTTTAGGTTATTCTGCTTTGTGAATCCCTGCATGTCTCCTGCATAGCTAGAGGAATTTTTAACCAAAATTCAAAACTCTCCAACAACAATAACAGGGCTAAATACAAAATCAGCCCAAGCTGAGCAGATTCACAGATATAATTTGGATTTGTCAGTTGCTACCAATCTATATCCTATTGATTGCAGTGAGTCTGCTTTAGGTATGACTACTGTTGGATTTAGTCATCTGCAGCCTTCTTTCTGTCTGGTAACTTCAATATGATTTGAATCATAATAAAGCTCCTTTCTACCATATATTTTGTTTAAAATCAGGCTTTTACATACTTGCATAAGCCAAGTAGATTTGACCTATTGGATTTTTGTCTTTCTTTTAAATTATATCAGTTGAGACCTGCTGCCTTTTGAGATAATGGTATTAATTTGGACATTTTCAAGAGCCTACTTCAAGACAGTACAAATGGTCTAACATCAGATGAGGTTAAGAAGTTCCCTATAAACTATGACTGCTGTTATAAAATGTGATTAAGATAGAATAACAGGCAATTCAAATCGGAAGGTGTGGTGCAAAAAGATGGCAACGTGGAAAAATAGCTCTGATGTCATTAAAGCTAATTGAAAGTAAGGGTTTTAAATGAAGAGGTAATTAATGGGTGAGTGAATGGCATATTAAGATTAAGATTATCATTCAAAATGAAATTTGAAACACATACAAAGAACTAGCCAATTTTACCATATCATTAGAACATTTCAAAGTAAAACTCTTCCCAATTTGCAACATTTTATCAGTTGATAATACAAGGCTGGAACTGAAAAGCAATAATGAAATCTCCTACTCATTCACCTTCTTACTTAAGATAAATTACATAGTAATTGCCATAGATCAGGGTGGAACTAGGTAGCAAAATTAGCTATGTGAGGATCAGTCTTGATTCTTGCTGAACAGAGTCATTCTGAGGTGTCGCATGTCATCTGTAGTAATCTCTGCATCCACGTGCAAGGATTGATCTGACTGCACTTCAGGCAACCCTATTTAGCACGATCTGTCTCTAATGGGGGGGGGGAATCCTCAAGAGTGTTAAGCAGCTGGTTGGTTGTCCCTTTGGTGAAGCTGCTGAATCTTGAAAAATGGGAAGCTTCCACTCACCATTGCAGAGGAAGGGAGCTGAAGCTTTCCATTCCTTTTTAATTGTTGCTAGCTGACATAGCCCACCAGTAACACTTTGACAAGGTCTAAAAATGTTTCAAAGCATTGCTGATTTGGGTAATTTTGGACATTTCAATATTATACTACAAACAGCCTAAGAAATGCTGCTAGCATAAGTAACATTAGAATTGGGAGGAAAGAAGAACACATTACTTAATCTCTATGCTGTAGTTTGTGACTTAAGGCGGTTACTTCACGTCCTACTTTGTTCTGCGATTACGTTCGTTCCGTGACAATGTTGTTCATGGTCACGTGGTTTTGTCCCTGTTCAATCCCTGTTTTTGTTTAGCCATGGGCATGATTACTTGTCTCATGACAACTACTGGATTTCCCTGGCTTCATTTAGCCTTTTTTTATTGTCAGGCTTCCATTTTTTGATATTTCGAATCCCCCCTGCGGATGCGTGGGCTGTCTCGGGAAGCCCAGCAGGAGGAGCCGGGCGAGCCCTCACCACTTGCCGCGGGCAAGCGGTGGTGGCGGCGAGACACCCTCTCCCTGAACTCAGCAGTCTGCGGGCTGGCAGGTGAGCAGGCAATTAAAGCTCAGCCCTGGCTCCGGGACCCGAGGAGGACGGACCTACGCCTGATAGTGGCTCTCTGCCTGTCCCTTCAAGAGCTGCCTTCTCCTAGAGCAAAAGGGAGAAACAGCCATTGCCGTTACTTCATGTCTCTTGTCTCAGAACAAGAACCGGGAACAAAGCGTGACAACAGAATTCCCCAGCCCAGGGGCAGGTACGGCTCATCACGCTCTGTTCCTGGTTCAGGGGACGTGGTCGGGATGAGATTCTGCTGTCACCCTATGGACGTGAAGTAACCTTTTTTCATACTGGTCCCAAGTGTGACAGCAAAGAGCGGTGAGAGGGACGTGAAGTAACGGCCTTAGACATGTTTGTAGTGTGGGTTCACTGGTTGTGACTCCCTTTAATATTAATTTACTCACATGGGAAATGTTTTGCTTTCCTCAAACAAGACAGAGTGGTTCTATGCAGAAATCAATGCTTTCAGCTTTAATTGCACGGTGTTCAAGCTTTGACTTTTTTTTTGATATATTTTTATTAGAGAATTTTAGTATACAAGAAAAAAGAAACAAATTCAAAACATTAGTAATACAAAATCATTCTACCACTAAAACTTGGCTTCCCTCTGTTCTTCCCGCGGTTTTAGCGTTATTCATCTCCTAGCCTTCCTTTCAGACAAACCCCTTTTATATACTTATAAAAAAGATTTGAAAAATAAGTAATAATCCCTCGAGCTCTATCCTAATCCGGTAAGAGTCTTTAATTCCTTATAATGAACCTCCATGTAGTTCTTAAATTTTTGCCAATCATTTTGGAACTTCTGATTATCTTGATCCCTCAGTCTGCACGTCAGTCTGGCCATCTCTGCAAAGTCCAATATTTTCGCCCTCCATTCATCCAAAGATGGTATATACGTTGTCTTCCAGTTCTGTGCCAGGAGCATTCGTGCCGCTGCTGTTGCGTATAAAAATAGAGTCCTATCTGCTCCTTTGATTTCATTATCCACCAACCCTAACAGAAAAAGTTCAGGTTGTTTTGGGAATGTACACTTTAACATCTTTTTGAGTTCATCATATATCAGTGCCCAATATTCTTTCACTTTCTCACAGGTCCACCACATATGATAAAAGTCACCTTGCTTCTCTTTACATTTCCAGCAGTGGTCATCTTTCATCCTATACATCTTTGCTAACTTCGTTGGAGTAATATACCACCTATACATCATCTTCATCAAATTTTCTTTTATCAAGGTACATGCGGTAAACTTTATATTCTTTTTCCACAATCTTTCCCACACATCTAGCTCAATATTATGACCCAAATCCATAGCCCATTTTACCATACATTCTTTGACTTGTTCATCTTTTAGGTTCAACTCCAACAAAAAATTATATAATCTAGTCAACAGTTTCTTTTTTGGGCCCATAATTATGGTTTGGAACTTAGATTCCTTCTCTCCAAACCCAGACACCTTTCTATCTTTCTGAAAAATGTCATTTAGTTGATGGTACTGAAACCAACCTGTTAACTTCTCTTTCAACATATCATAAGATTTCAGTCTAGGACCTTTTTCTGAAAAGAATAACACATCACCATATGTGATCCCCACTCCTTCTTTATCTTTCCTCATAATCACCAATGCCTCAATTGGGGATAACCATCTCGGTGTATGTCTCTCTAAGAGAGGTTTCAACCGTTCCCAGACCTGAAGTAATGACTTTCTAATTACATGATTCATAAAGCTTTTATGTACTTTCACTTTATCATACCAAAGATAAGCGTGCCAACCAAATCTGTTATCATGACCTTCTAAATCCAATAAGTCCTCATCAACTAGAGTGATCCAATCTTTTATCCAACCGAGGCAGGCCGCTTCATAGTACAATCTCAAGTCTGGCATGGCAAATCCTCCCCTTTCCTTAGCATCTGTTAATAATTTAAATCTTATTCTGGGTCTTTTACCTTGCCAGACAAATTTAGACAATATCTTCTGCCATTCCTTAAAGTGACCTATCCCTCTAATTATTGGAATCATTTGAAATAGAAATAACAGCCTTGGTAGCACGTTCATCTTTATCACCGAAATTCTTCCCATCAACGACAAATTCAATCTATTCCATGTTTCCAGATCTCTCTTAATCGAGTTCCATACCGTATTATAATTATCCTCAAAGAGATTTAAGTTCGTAAGAGATAAGTTAATTCCCAAATATTTGACTTTTTTCACCACTGAGAGGGCGGACAATTTTTCAAATTCTTCACAGTCTTTCTTTGTTACATTTTTCAATAAGACCTTCATCTTATTCTTATTCAATTTGAAACCGGCTAGATTACCAAATTCCTCGATTATTTTCATCACCTCAGTAATACTTTCTTTTGGATTCTCTAACGTCAGGACTAGATCATCAGCAAACGCTTTTAATTTATATTCCTTATCCCCCACACATATACCTTTAATTGTCACCATGTCCCTCAGACAGAGTGGTTCTAATTGTTCATCTAATTCAGGCCTGCCCAAAGTCCGGTCTGGGGGCCAAATCCGGCCCGTCAGGCCATTCTGAGTGGCCCGCGGCTGGCTGGCTCACCCCTCCCTCCCCCTCCTTCGCTTATGGGTCAGTGGGTGAGGCTTGCAGTGGGATGGCAGGGTCGGGGAGCAACCGGCTCCTGACACATTCTCAGCCATCAAATCTGGCCCTACTTACAAAAAGTTTGGGCACCCCTGATCTAATTTTTTTTTTGCTAAATATAGACTCTGTTAAGCTCTGCCACTAAACCAGTTCCATATGACTTAGCACAAAATATCTTTACTGAAAGAAAGTGAGTCTCCTCAGGTACAAAACTGAAAGTGTTTTAAAATTTAAGTCAAAAATTGTCCAGCCCTAAATGGTAGACTTGGGGCTCATTATTTTTTGAAGACCTCCTACTATACAACAGATGGGACTTTGTTGGCTTGACTTTCTGAGGAAATTAATCTTTGCCTGGCACTTTGCCATTTTTCTAGTAGTTAGAAGAAGCTTTTGCAATGAAAATAGCAGGCTGAAACTTCCAAGGGCAAAATTCCTACATTTGCATATACACATTTTCTAGGAAGATACCCAATTAATTAAAACACACAGAGATACCAGATGATGCAGGGCCACCGACTTGATGCTTCATAATATGTATGTTAATTACAGAGTAGTGTTTGTAGACAAGGTTTCAGCAATTGTTGGACCTTCAAATACTTGAAGTAGCCTGGCACCAAATACAGCCAGATAAGGTGGCTATTTTTAATAAATCAATAGCATCTTCGTGAGTTATGAGTTACAGAAAATTAATTCACTACAAACCTCTATTTAGGCAGCTAGGCAGGATGTACCAGTGAATGAAAGGAAAACTTACCTTCTTATCAGCTAAGGATGCAAGTCAATATCCATTTAATGTACTCCACAATTATCCCTTAAATTTGTACAGGTCTAATTAATATATTCAGTTAGTAATCAGCTACAACATGTTCAAATGCTTGAGCTTTAATGAATTTTCCTTAAATATTAAATCACACCATTGCATATCAATTTCCTGACCTCAAAATAGTCTTTTTCACACTGGTTTTAACTTTGCAAGCTGGCAGAAAAGCTCAGTGAAATGGGTAAGGTCCTAACGCAGCTTGTGTAGCCCTGAGGAAGCTGCACAGTCTTAAAGTGCCCCCGGAAGAAGGAAATAGTAACATACTGTGTACTTAGAAAACTCTGAAAAGAGCTGCCATACGTCAAGATCAATTTGATGGCATATTATTTTTATTTCCGTTGCAAGCACGTTCTTACTTCAAAAGCATATGATTTTGCTTGGGTTTCCAGTGGCTCAATCCAAAGTCTAGCGAAAGCCAATGAAATTACAAACCATTTTGAATGCAAAGCTTCCTTAAAAAAATGTAACTTGTAAGATGAATGCTTTCCTCTTCAGTGACACACATATATCTTTTCTTATTTAATGGGATGCTTTTAACGGCACTTCTTATACTATACAATATTTTAAGGAAAATAAATACACTGTTTACATTTTAGAAGGAATGCAAATATTCTACAAATTTTCACCTCTTTCACTTAGCAGAATTCCAGAAACTATCATAATTTCAAATCCTTTCTTTCCTTGCAGTCTGTTTGGCTGTTATATACATCCATCTGCAAGTAAGACTCAACGAAATCATTTTTTCTGAGTATTTTTGACTTGCATGAATGGAATATAGTAATTTATGAATATAAATTGTTTGAAACAAACAGAAAGAATAGTTGCACTATATGTCAAAAATACGTATACTGTATAACAGTTTGGTTCTCCCAAATGTATATTAATGCAGAGGGTATCTGGATTAATATAATTGTGCCAAAAAAATTGGAATATCATAGTTGGAATCTACTACTTACCACCCAATTAAGAAGATACAAATTTGACATGGGCACTTTGTATTCATATCCCTAGAGAAGGAACAAGAAGTGTAGAGCCACAGGTGCCTGGCATGTCCATTACCTTCACCCAAAACTGGCTGGATGACTCACTGTTCAGCATGTGGTGCATACACCAGTCATCACCAGAGTTGCACCTATTGTGGTCAGCTCTTCCCCGTGCAGCCAACCACTCCAGTGAGGCAGCAGGACTCAGCTGTTGAGTAGATGACTGTGTGAAGAAGCTGGGCTGCATCCACACACCAAACAGTGAGTTGACTGTCCAGTTCTCAGGGGACGGAAAGGACCTCCCTGGCATCTGTGGTGCCACAATTCATTTCTGTATTCTCAGAGATATGAACATGAAGTGCTGATGTCTAATACAGATGGCCCTTCCAAGTCATTCCTGGTTTGTGTTGCCAGTCATTTTATCCTACAAGAAGTGAAGGAAGAAATTGGAGGATTAGTTATCCTCTAAGTTGATTCTAACCAATAAAGGTTATTTGGTGTAAGAGGCAGTAAGGGGGACACTGGGAGTAAGTGACCATGCTCTACTTCAGGCCTGTCCAAACTTTGGCCCTCCAGATGTTTTGGACCACAACACCCAGAATTCCAAGCCTGTATTTCCAATGGCAAAGGGCTATGGGAGTTGTGTTCCAAAACATCTGGAGGGCCGAAGTTTGGACGTGCCTGCTCTACTTGGATTCTTGATTTCTTTTTCTTCTACTTTTGCTTGGTGGAAAAAAAATATTGTTTCAATCAAGGGCTATTTCAAACTCAATTCACAGCTAAACACTGTTATTGACTGTGGAAAAAAGCAAGCTTTCTCAAGAGATACACATAAAGCAAAAAAAATCAATTTCTAAATGCATCCTCATTGTACTCTAGGTGACATGATTTTAATTGTTCCAAATTGGGCAACATTGCCTGCCCCCATTTAAATATAATATGACCACAGTATATTGAACAATTAAGTTTGTTGGTTAATTCAGATTTGTATTAATACAGGTTAGTGTTTGCCTCTTGTAAAGTATTCACTTTGTTTGTCCCTGCAGTTAAATTACTAAATTGTAATTTAGGTGCTCATTAGCAACGGTAATTGTCTGTATCTTGCTAAATAGCCTGTGCCTCCTAGAAATTAGACTTGCATATATTAGAAAGAACTTCTGTAGGTAGTGAGCGCATCAGAATAATTTATGCTATAAATAAGCACCTTGCTATGGTTAGTGGTGTTTTGATGGCTATTAAGTATCCCTAGGGTAATTAGGAACCGCATTTTTGTGCCATTAAGAAACTGAATGTGAATTTAATGTGGAATGATTGCAGGTGGTAAAACAGGCATGCCATAGCATAATATTGTCTGACACCTGCATTTCTTCTGAACACTTTTAGCAACTGTGCATATGCAATTTTGTTCTAAAAATAAAGAGCAAGAGCTTAGATCTAATTATTAGACCTAATCAGAGTACAAGATCTATAGATTCTATGAAACTCACAGTGACTGTTGCCCAAGGTGGGTTTGTCAGGGAGAGTTTCTTTGGCCACAGGCTACATGAAGACAATTGCTACTTCTTCATCTCATCATGACTAAAATGGGGAAATGGGTTATAAGACCTGGTTGGCTTCCTGTTGCCCCCAATCCTGTATGTCTGTAGGAGGGATGAGTTCGCTCCACTAACCCCTTGCTATGTTCAGTCTTCACTGGCCCTGAGTTCCTGTCACTGGGCTCATGCAGTACACAGTCTATGCCCCTGGTCTTGTCTTCCACGTGGATCCCAGCCAACTAACATCCTTTAATGAGTGCTAGTAATGGCAGGCAATCAGAGGCTGCTGTATCCCTCAAGCCCTTTATACCTCCAATGGCTTGACTGAAGGCTTTCCTTCTGGTGCTTCCTCCGCCAGTGCTTTCTTTGAACTGGTGCCCAGGAAATCTCCTCAGATGAGAAGGATTGGAGTTATGTGCAGTGTAAAGCATGACACACCTCCTCCAAGCCCTCACCCCTTGGAAGGTTGAAACTGGACCAGCTCCAAGGGTGCAAAACTGGACCTGCTTCTTTCCCAAGGGTGCAAAATATGGAGTTGAGTTTTTCTGCTGCCTTTGCTTGATCCTCTCCTTGCAGTTCAGTTATGGTGATGAGTTCCTCTTCCTTTCCTCCTCATCCTTTTAGATTGGTTTCTGCCAGTTTCACCTGGCCTCAACCCCTATAAGAACATAAGAACATAAGAAGAGCCATGCTGGATCAGGCCAAAGGCCCATCTAGTCCAGCTTCCTGCATCTCACAGTGGCCCCACCAGATGCGTTTGGGAGCGCACAAGACTAGATATCTGTCTCCTGATACCATCCATGTCTGCGTTGTTCCTCCCACCTGAGACCTTCCTCTCTCAACCCTTGTGCAGTCATAAGAACATAAGAACAGCCATGCTGGATCAGGCCAAAGGCCCATCTAGTTCAGCTTCCTGTATCTCACAGTGGCCCTGCCAAATGCGTCTGGGAGCGCACAAGACTAGATATCTGTCTCCTGATACAAATCCCCTGCATCTGGTCCTTGAAGTACCCTGGTTTTAAGCCTGAGATTACACATCTCATGGTTTGTAGCCTGTGATGGACTTTTCCTCCAGGAATCTGTCCAATCCCCTTTTGAAGGCATCCAGGCCAGATGCTCTCACCACATCCTGTGGCAGGGAGTTCCACAGACTAACAATGCACTGGGTGAAAAAGTATTTTCTTTTGTCTGTTTGTATTCTCCCAGCACTCAATTTGAGTGTATGTCTCCTAGTTCTGGTATTTTGTGAGAGGGAGAAGAGCATCCCTCTATCCACTTTACTCATGCCCTGTCCTGTAACTAAGGTCTCCAGTGAGTCCACAAGTGGGACCAGGATGAAAGCAGACAGCCAAGTAGGGGTGAATGGAACATCCCTCTCATACTCACATATGAGTTGATTTAGCAAACTCCTATCATCCAGCACATCTGCACTGGTTTGAACTAGAAACTGGATTTAGCCTCTAATTTCTTAAGAGCAAAACTCAGGAAGAAATTTCTTCCTAGCACGAAAGGTCAGTCAGTGACACCCAAGTCCTAAAAAAACTGAGTTTTGGCAATTGATTTTTCAGTTCCCAATCTTCTATTTCATCTCCTTGTCCTTTAGAATGACAGATGAAGTCGCAAATGCCAGGTTGAAAGAGGATACTGAATTAGCAGGAAATCCTTAGCACAACATTTTCAGAACTGCACACCATAGATTGGTGAATGTACAGCAGAGACATTTAGCATGGAATATATATGAACATCAACACTGAATCATCTTGACTACACTATTCAGTCCATAACCTCAGTATGAAAAATTTGATGACATCATATGGTAAAGACTGTGGAGCCATATACAACGATAGTAAGACATGGCCATTTCCAAAGACAGTCCCATTTTTATCCTTATTTAGCTCAGAATATAGATTCCTAAGTACAACACATGAATCAGTACAATTTGTTGTTCATCAGTTTTCAAGTGTGAACTTAAAACAAAAACCTCTCCCCACCCAAGTATATAACAATATATCATAAAGGGTCAAACAGTTTGCCTGCTGGTTTCAGTAATGCACTCAAGAATTATAAAATGCATTGGCTCTAATACAACTTACAATGTGGATTAATCCACAGAAATTTACAATGTAATATAAAAGTTGCCCTGATCAACTCTTACAGCAGCACCCTGATAGAGCTATCACTTGCCTTCACCTTCATATGACCTGGTGATGGTCCAAAGGGAAAGGAAAACGCCATCAGCCCCTGCTGCAAGAGCTGACCTTAGAAGTACTTTGCACTTCATAGCAAGTGTAAAACTATCCAGGGCAGGCACTCAACATTCTTGCAGTTAATTGCTGCTGTTAGTAATGACAGTGCACCCTATGCACTGTCTATATACATATCTAACTTTATTTCGCTCTAGTATGAATTTACAATGTAATATAAAAGTTGCCCTGAAAAGTACCACCATGTTCATGCCCAAAGCGATAGTACTGTGAAAGGGATTAGATCGGAGTGTCCAAACCTTTTGCAAGGAGGGCCAGATTTGGTGAGGTGAAAATGTGTGGGGGCCGACCATTCAGCTGCATTTGGCCCTCGGGCCAGACTATGGACAAGCCCCTAGGACAGGCATGTCCAAACCTCGGCCCTCCTGATGTTTTAGACCACAAGTCCCAGAATTCTAAGCTTAGAGTGCTAATGGCAAAGGATTGTGGGAGTTGCGGTCCAAAACATGTGGAGGGCTGAAATTTGGGCATACCTGCTCTAGGGCATGCAAGGAGGCGGGGAGGATACTGTAGCAATGGAGCTGGGGGTGGGTAAGCTGGACAGGTGCAGGTGGGGATGGACAGATGCAGGGAGGGCAGGCAAACCATAAAACTGCAAGCTGACATCTCCATCCAGTATGGGGAGAGGCTAGCTGGTGGGGATGCGTCACAGGCTGAGCTGGTGGGGAGAAGAGGCTGCGGGCCACTCAAAATTTGAAAATGGGCCGCATTTGGCCCCTGGGCCTGACTTTGGACATGCCTGGATTAGATTGTCTTAATTCTAGGGCATCCACTCCCAGAAATAATCTAGAATCTCTGAGAGGGAGATCTGAACTGGGAAAGGCAATGAATGGTCTTCACCAGGAAGACCCACTTGCCAAGCCATAAGGAAGTTTTTACTTTCCCTCTTCACTTCCCCCCCCCCTTAATCTTTTTTTTTCTTATACAGTGTGTGAGGGTTGGGAAAGCCAAAAGGGCGAAAAAGAGAAGAAATGGGAAGCGGGAAATGGGATTAGAGGGGAGAAGAGTACATGATTTGCTTTAACATCTTTAGGCATAATGCAATTAAATCACTTTAGTCCTGTTACAAACAGCTTGTAGCTTTATAAATTAAACTGACAATTTAAAAAAATTTTCTTTAGTTTCTTAAGTTTTCTTTCAAATCTTAGTACAAATCCCTCTATACAATGGTACCCAGATTTCACATGCTTTTTAAGTTGGTTGATCCTTTAACTTTTCTGATAGTATGTCCAACTCCATGTCGGGCAAGGAAAACCCTATAGCAATGGCTGCAGGCTTGCACCTTCCCACTGAAAAGGTCCCACTGAAGCCTAGAGGTGCATGCAGTCTACCTAGGAGCCAGCGAGCCTCAATATATCTCATGCCTTTATGAATATGAATAAGGATCCTACGGAGGACCGGGGTAAGCAATCGGGTTGACTTCGCGAGAGGGCTTTCACTTGTTTGCCTTTCCTTTTTCGAGATAGGGATGGGAGCACACGCCACCTCTTCTCAACCCCAGCTGGCCATGGCCACGCACATGCACCCTGCCTTCCTGTCCTTCAAGCACGGAGCCAGGGGCGCGGGCTCGGACAGGAACTCGGACTTAATGTCGCCACGAGGGGCCTCTGCGGCTCCCTTTCCCTGGACCCCAGGGGCCGACGCCATCCGCCTGGGACGTGCCTGCCAAGTCGATTGCAAACACTTGGAAGGAGAGGTTGAGGCCGCGCAATTCAACGCTGCCGGGAAAGTTGACTCAGGATAAGCGCCCCGGGTGGGGTGTGTAATTCCCGGGGTCGCGCGGGAGCTACTTTCGCCCCCCCCCCTTGGGATTTTGACGCCTGAGGCGCCCGCTCCGCTTCGCTTCATTGGGAACGCCCTCTGGCTGCAACTGAGCCTAGTCGGAAGTTTCCACATTGACAGTTCCGTGGAGCGCCACGCAGGAAGAGAGCGAGCTTGCTTCTGGACTTCAGCATTGCGGGACACGAGGCGCGCGCGCGCGCTTCTTGCCTGCAATGGTGAGAAAACCCTCCAAAAACCTCGACGGAGAGGGTTGTTGGGTGGGGGGAAGCCCTCCGCCTCGCTCCCGCTTTGCGCCTTTGCGCAATCCCTGACGGTTTCCTGCCTCGCCCGAGGCAGACGCGCCACCTGCGCTTTCGGCGCCCGCGGAACCCTTCCGCGCCAGGAAGGAGGGACGGGTCACTTCTCGCCGTCCCTCCCCCTCTTTCCCCCCATCCCTTTTCTCGTTCTTCTGCCTAAAAGCCGGTGGCCTCCGGGGGATCAGCCTCTTTAGCACCGGCCGGACAAACGGCGGAGAGGGCGCGCCTGCCTCGCTGTGCGCCGGGCAAGGGTTCTTCTGCTGTCAAGGCTTGCGCAAAGTCGGTGACGACGACGACGCCCCAGTTGCGTGAGTTTATTTTGATACAGAACAAGCGAAAGTAAAAAATAAGCGAGGAGCAACCAGTCAGGGCGTCCTGGGTGCCGATTTTCGCTGCACAACCTGCCCCCCCCCCATGTTTTTTCTTTGGGATGGGCGCCTCTGCTTCGGCCGAAGCCTCTCTGCTAGTGACATCCGGGAAAGTTATAATTCTTGGACTTTATCTCCCCAAGAAACTTGGCAACACCGGCCATTGTGAGGCAGACCCGGATATCTCGCCATTCGTTTACTTGTAAGACTTGCAGTGAACTATTGCAGGCTGAATCGCTTCTGTTTACTATTTCAGGCAGGCAGCCATGCCCTCCTCTGATGTTTTGCTTTTCTGACCCAATAGATGAGCTGCACCCTTCGCCTCCCACTAGGC
This sequence comes from Phrynocephalus versicolor, assembly GCA_023846285.1. Lineage (NCBI taxonomy): Eukaryota > Metazoa > Chordata > Lepidosauria > Squamata > Agamidae > Phrynocephalus > Phrynocephalus versicolor. Next base: position 34,420,138 of record JAHTLZ010000330.1, read on the forward strand.
TGTTTTCCCCTCTCCTTTAAGTAGCGTTCTCTCTCAAAAGCTAATTGTAGTTCTGCAAAAAGTGGGGTCCTGCCCCCCTCCTACTACCGTAGTAACTAGTCTGAGGTGTGTTTTCTTGTACCATATAGGTGCTGGCTACATACACAAGGATGCCCTGTTGAACATCTGAAATACAGTACTGTATAAGGGAAGATTACACTGATGCTGTACTAAGGACAACCCTGCCCTGTGACTGTGAAGATTCTCAGTTATCCAGGTGAGGTTATTCAAAAGTTGAGTCGTGGCAACTGGACTTCTTTTCTTGCGAGACAGAAATGTTTTGCTGCTCATCCAATCAGCTTTAATTTGAGGAAAGTTAGTGGCAAGACCTCCAATTTATAGTTCACCTTTATTTTCACATCACCCTGGTCTGAATAGTCTCTTTAGGTGAACAATAGACTGAATAGGCTCCTTAGGTGGACAATGACCCAATAAGCTTGTTAGAGGTACAATAAACTGGGGTGGGTGAAAGTCCCACCTATGCAACTCTTCCCAACACCTATTAAGTATGGATCCTTAGCTGTGGCCTTCCTGGTGGAGGTGTGAACTGCTTCTGATTTGTCTCAGGATTGATGAAAGGGATGCATGATAAGTGGCAGACAGATTGTGCCAAAGTCTTCTCTGGTCCTCTTCTTTGTCCAATATGTGTACATCCTCATCTTTGAATGAGTGTCCTTTGTTCTTCAAATGAAGGTACACTGCTTATTCTTGTCCTGAGCTGATGCAGCTCCTGGGTTGGGCCATCCTCCCATTTAAAGGCTGTTTGGTTTCTCCAATGGATTTTATTTGTTTGTTTATTCAATTTTTATACCAGCCATCTGGCATTGAGGCCACTCTGGGCATTTAACAACAATGTAGAGGTCTGCACATTCCTCACTGAATTGGATCTTCCTCCTCTTGTGTTTTGGTGTTGGGTCCTTTGGGTGGACGACTCTCTGCCGTAATGTGTTTGTGACAGTCCTGTGACTGTGCTCCCATTTTATTTGATAGAAAAGAAATAGCACTAGAAAAGAGTTTCAGAGAAGGAGACATGAGAAAGAATATCTCATGGAGATGTTCAGGATGCTTTTCTATGACATGACTGGGGAATATGCAGGTATGCATTTCCGTACAACCATTTCTGTGGCAATGCCCAATTTCCATAACTTCTGTGTAAGCCTAGGGAAAAATGCTATAAGGTCACTCCTTCCTCAGTTTTTCTTTTTCAGAACAGGAGGTGTTGGCAGCCAGGGAAGCTGCAAAGTGAAGGTGAGATGTGCAGTAGATAGAAGGGGTAAGAGTGATGCACCTTGCCATGTTAGGGCATGTTCAGAAATATAACGGGGGGGGAGGGGCATTGAAATGACAGAAAGACAGAAGCCTCTTTCATGGAGAAAATAAAATTGGGCAAATTATGGCATTAGCAGTAATTGTCACCTTTTTGTTGGCACTGGAAATACCACTGCTGTCTTGCAAGCTTTTTAGAGAGAGAAGATGGATTATTAGTCTCTGTAATAGAGTCAAAATATACTTGCAAGACCTTTCAAAAATAAAACATTTGCAAGTCCTGGGGAAGGTATACAACCCTGAAGAACGACGACAAATGCTGAGTCAACATTTCTCAGAAATTTTGAGTATTTATTTATCTTACTTAATTAGAAATGGAGGCCCACTACAGAATCATTTCCAAAACCTCTTCACTATTTACATGTGTGTGATTATCTCCTTGCCATTACCATCACAAGGCTCTAGAATGGCTGCTTAGGAATGTGATGGGGAGGGGCAACATGTATGTGTATATGTGTGTGAACACAAGCCCCTATTCTGTCCACCATTAGGAGTAGTGCTATGTGTCTTGCATAGCTCCAGCTATCCATTACAACGCCGCAATCTTGGTGCTGTGGAGCGCTTCAGTTACCTGTGCTCAGAAACACTCTTGTTCTCTGGGTTTGGAAGTTGTTCTTTCTCAGAGGCTCCATCCTTACTTGCAGGGGATGGCTCCTCTCTGGAAGGGCCTGATCCTTTCTCAGCCTCCACCACCTAGAGCAGTAGCGGCAAACCTTCAGCTCTCCAGATGTTTTGGACCACAACTCCAACGGTCCTTGTCATTGGCAGTACAGGCCTGGAAATCTAGGAGTTGTCCAAAACATCTGGAGTGTCGAAGGTTTATCACCATTGAGGGCCTTGAGCCCCTCTTCTGCTTCTGATTCCTTCAACTATGGCACATACTGGCCATCATCTTAAAGAACACACTGTGAAGTATAACATGGCATGACTTCCAACTTCTGTGGGTACTTCGTTCTCACTGTATTAATGGTCAATTTATCTGATACTGTATATAGTTCCTTGGTGATTACACTTCTTTTTCTTCATGTGGTTTTTTTTTTTACATATGCAAAAATACAGCATTGCTTGAGCTCACGGTATGTGCTGAATATGTATAAACGTCACCACTACTTCAAACAGAAAAAATAATCATTGTCTGGCTGTAAGTCAGTACTTTTGTGTTTATTTCTTGCTGTTTTGTCTGACACTAACAATCGATTTGGCTGTTAACCATTATGAAATGACTGTCTTTAATAGCATTATTCTAGATTAGTGGGATTAATATGGATTCTAAATAACTGTCAGGAATAAGTGGTTCCTTTCCAGTCTACTGATTGTGTAATGGAGGGAGAAACTCAGTCAAAGCAAATACCTGCTAAAAGTCAGACAAAGATATAATTAGCCTTCCTGTGAGATTGTTATCAAGAAAGGATGGGCAAAGTGCTGTCCTGAGATTTTGTTCCACTGTAGTTCCCTGCAGTGTTTGCCAGCATCTCCAGTAGTGAGGAACACCAGCCATTGTCTTCAAAACAAATACCAGGGGCCACACTTGGCCCACTCTGGTTGTAAAGAAAGTCATGCAGAGTAGGTTAAATCCAATTTTAGTCCTGCCTAAAGAAGGCATAGCAAAACTGCAGAGTCTTAAGTTACTTTTGATTTAAATGGTCCATTCATTTCAAAGAAACAAAAACCAGCAACACAACATCTTGTGACAAGTTTTAAATGGACACATTTAGTTCAGTATGAGATTTCGTCAATTGCAATCCATTTCAGACTAACAGGGCATAGTATTGGGTCCTTATGTTTATATATACTGTACAGTGTATATTCATTCATTCATTCATTTTATGTTATTTTATCTATCTATCTATCTATCTATCTATCTATCTATATCTGGCCTGGAGGTCACTCTGGGTGGTTTATAAAATGTAAACATAAATAGTACAATATACAGTGCTTAAATAAATATAAAGGAATATAATTAAATAATAATAAAATTAATGGATAACAAACCAGTGACAATAAAAACCAAAAGCATATCCCATATATAGGAAGTAGGGTGAGATACAGAAGATTGAAGTTGCACTGTTTGTATTGGTAATGAAGCGTCTGTAAACATGCTGGCAATATGCAAGTAATTAGCTTCTGCAAAGCGTCTCTAGTCCAAAACATAGTGGTTAGGTTTTTGTCTTTGAAGCAGTGAGTTATTCTAGGAAAAGTCTGGTTATGCTGAGGTCAAAGTTTTGCCAAAAAAGTTTTTTTTTTTTTTGAGGAGGGGAAATATTCATTTTCTTTGTCTATATTCAAGATAATATTGAAAACTTTTATTAATGCACATATTATCTGTGCTGTTGTTGCTTCCCAAACTTTGTGTTTGATGGTCATTTCGAGTGAATTGTGGCCATTTTCTATTTTTTTTAAGGCTTGCAAAATAAATGGATAAAATGGTCCTTGGGACTGAGTTATTAGTGATCAGCTTTCTATATACAGTGGACCCTTGTATAACAAACAGCTTGTATAACATAAAACTTGTGCAACATAAAACATTCCGGAGATAGGGGAAATTTGCTTAACATAATTGCCTATGGGGAGAATCCGTACAACATAAAAATGGGATCACTCCGTTTTCAATGCATTCCTATGGGCAATTTGTATAAAGGAAAATTTGCTTAACATAATTTCATTTGGAACGAATTAATTCCTTTATACAAGGTACCACTGTAATGAATAACGTGAATGGGAATGTAGAATAAACATTTTAAAGTGGCAAGGGATGCAAGCAAAGTTAGGATGTTCTAAATACAGCTCAAAACTCTAGCAGCTTTAAGGTGGTTGCTTCAGAGGTATGCCCTGGGCCTATGCAGCCTTCTTCCCTTGCCCCATTAGCCTTCCATCTTCAGACTAGTTTGCTGGCCTCAGATGAACTGTCCCCTCAGCAGTGCTGAAATAAAGCTCATCTGCCCATCCAGTTGGCTTCTGCAAGGTGGGATTTGGTGGGGAAAACAGTTCACCTCAAGTAGCAAAATATTTGGGCCAGGCTTGCATTGCGTGTTCTTGAAAGAACTTTTGAAACAGAGACACCATATCTGCTTACTTGTGTTTTCTAAAATAAAAAAGATAAATCAATTAATTAATTAGTTCTAGTGAACTCACTTTATAAATAACATAAATGTCTTACCACTGTACTTTGACATAATCAGCAGCTTGCTTTTATTTATATTGTATTTAGCATTGCAGCAAAACAATATAAACCACTTCTTTTACCATTCCTTAGGGATTTCTTACAATATAACACATGGACATTTATTCTTCACAAGTAGAGAAAGAGCTATTCATTGCTAGTAATTTTACCAGTACAGTAGGACCCCCACATCCACTAATTCAGTTATCCATGGTTGACAGAGGAAAAAAGTAAATAAATAATTTAGCAACTGCAAAGCAAACTACTGTTACAAATAGCACCTGTAAGGTAAGATGCTGTCATAAAACAGAAACCATAAAGCAAGCTACTGCCACAAACAGAAGCTGTAAAGCACACTACTGTCACAAAACAGCAGCCGTAAAGCAAGCTACTGTCACAAAACAGCAGTTTTTTTGGGAGGGATTTTGGTGTTCTCTCTTATCCACGGTTTTCATTATCCATGGGAAGGCCTGGAACCAATCCCCAGCGGATACTGGGGTCCTACCGTACTGGCACTGTAGATAATCGTGAAACTATTAAACCGTGGATTGTGATTTATAATGTCCATAATGGCAACATTGACTAATAAGTGACCGCTCTGTACTGTCATTGAAAATGTGCCCTACTTTCTTGCAGCATAAAATACAGTACATTGGGTTGTAATGACACACATATCTTGTTACCTGCTGGTAATAAGCTATCAACAAGGATAGCAGTTTAATTATATAGTACATATCCTGCTGGCAAATGACTGACCTCCAGAGATATCTGCTGAGCTTCACCAATGTCTTGGGAAAATGTAACTGCAAAACATCGGGTACCTTAAATTGCATTCATGCTTTGTTTAATGTGCTGAAGATGGGCTTTGCTAGCTTCAAAGCATTTCACTGGTAAATTATTTTTTAAAAAAAGATTTCACATAAGAGAAGCAATCATTGTCATTTTTACAGGGTTTAGTCATGTTACCCTCTTGCAGCAATAACATCAAAGACATCTTGTGGTACCTTATTAAGTGACAAGGCAAAAAAGCCACAGAATGAGCCTACCCAAATATTGGGAAAGCATTTTGAGTAAACCCAGGAGTCCCTCGAGCAAGGAAGGGCATGCAGCTGGCCAGTCCTTCAGTTCCAGAAGCATTGGACTGGAACATCTCTGAACCCACCCACTTCATGGGTGCTGATTCCCAGGAAGATTTCTCATACTGGGGCTGCTTCTGGTCAAGTATAGTTTGATTGTCCTGACATTTTAATTTGTTATTTTTTAAATTTTGCCTATATTTCATGTGTGTCCATGATTATTAATCATGCAATGCTCTGATTAAAAGAAATAAAAACAGGTTTCATGTGAGAGAAGTATAGTTTTCATGTTTATTTTCAGCCAGGAACACATAAAGCAAGGCGCTTTAAGTGTTTTTAGAAACTTCAACGAGTAATTTAAGAAGCTGGTGGTGGCGTCTTCTCCCCATGAACTTTCCCTTCGTAATAGGAGCTGTTTTCCTTCTGGTTGGGAGAATTACCCCCGCCACCATACAGATCAAGTGAAGTAAGCAGGGCTGTGGAGTCGGTAGGTAAATGTTCCGACTCCGACTCCTCTGTATTAATATGCGAATGTATTTTATACATTCCTTGGGGGAAAGAGCCGACCCCTGTGGGATCCCACAAGGGAGTACCCAGGGAGCCAACAGCTCCCCCCCCCCCAAGCTGCACACGCTGGGGCCGGTCTTCTAGGAAGGACCGGATCCAGCTGAATGCTGTGCCCCCGATCCCCACCCCGGAAAGCCGGTTCAGCAGGATACCGTGGTCGATGGTATCACAGGCCGCTGACAAATCCAGGAGGACCAACAGGGTAGAGCAACCCCTGTCAGCCCCCTGGAGGAGGTCATCTTGTAGTGCAACCAAGACTGTTTCAGTCCCCCGATACAGCCTGAACCCGGACTGGAATGGGTCAAGGACTTGTTCTTCCTCCAGGAACGACTAGATCTGGACGGCGGCCACCCTCTCGATGACCTTGCCCAGGAAGGGGACGTTTGCAATCTGACGGTAGTTGGCCAATTCGTCCAACACCTGGGCAGATTTCTTTAGGGTGGGCTTCACCACCGTCTCCTTCAGGCGAGAGGGAAAGACCCCCTCCCTGAAGGAGGCAGTGGAAATAATGGAAGCCCACTCAGTCATACTCCCTCCCGCAGATTTAATAAGCCATGCAGGGCAAGGGTCGAAGGGGGAGGCTGCCAGCCTGCAATAAGCCAGGGACCTGGAGGCCTCAATACTATTCTCACAGTAGATAAGTCATTAATTATAACTTTTTGTGAATTGGGACATTTAAACTTGCTTTTTTAAAAAATTCCAATCTAAATTTAGTAGGAGTCGGTGCATTGTTTGCCGACTCCGACTCCGACTCCAGGTACCCAAAATTTCCTCTGACTCCGACTCCACAGCCCTGGAAGTAAGTCCTATTGCTCATTCTGATAGCTATGGGTTGTTGAAAGGCTTGCATACCAGCCCTGCCTGAGGTCTCAGTTTTTCACTATGAAATCTCAGGGAATGGAATGCTGTACCCCTGGGAACCCAGTGGACCAAGCTAGAGAAGGACCAAAAATCCAGAGGGCTCAAATGAGTTTTTTTTTAAAGAGGGGGAAATGTGGAGGCCGTGATATGGAGGGCTTTGCTGCTTGTTTGATGTCACCCACTTGTCTTGTACAACAGAAGGAGGGATAAAAACACCTCTAACCCTTAGGATGAAAAGGAAGCAGTCTAGGAAGCTTTGCTTCTCTTTTGTATCATTCCATGTTCTGCAAAGCTATTTTAACACAACTTTCTCCTAGGAACCCAGTGTCAGAGACTGATGTAGGGGTAGAACTATACCAAATGAGGGTAGTAAGATAACTCCCTGTATTTATATTCAGAGCCGTCCTCTGCAAATATTTTGCTTCCTTTACAGAGGGTAGAATTTAGGATGCTGGGACTTACATTTGAGTAATATCAATTGCACCCTTTTGACACACACAAACACAGAGTTTTTATGGGGGAAGGCATTGATTGCAAATATGTAATTTTATATGGATAACTATTGTTCCTTTCCAATATACAGTAATACCTCTTAAGAGGAATTCCCCGTAAGATAAAAAAATTGTAAGAAGGAAAAAAATTTCAGGAATAGGGTTGCTTCACATAATGAAAATTCCCTATGGGATGCCTCACAAGATGAAAAACAGTTACGAAATTCAAGAATTTTTTTAAACAAAAACCTCTGGGGAACCATGTTTCGCAAGATGATTTTTTTTGGAAAATGAAATGACTCATAGAATGAATTAAATTCATCTTAAGAGGTTTTACTGTACTATGTCCTCAGTATATAATACAGTAGGACCCCTGTATCCACTGATTCGTTACCCACTGATTCAGTTATCCACAGTTGGCAGGGGGGAAATTAAATAAATAATTCAGCAGCCGCAAAACAAGCTACTGTCACAAACAGCAGCTGTAAAGCAAGCTACTATTATAAAACAAAAGCCGTAAAGCAAGCTACTGTCACAAACATCATCTGTAAAGCAAGCTATCATAAAGCATCATCTGTAAAGCAAACTACTGTCACAAACAGCAGCTGTAAAGCAAGTTACTGTCACCAACAGCAGCTGTAAAGCAAGATACTGTCACAAAACAGATGTTTTGGGGATTTTTGGTGTTCTCTCTTATCCACGGTTTTCATTATCCACATGAAGGCCTAGAACCAATCCCCAGCGGATACCGGGGTCCTACTGTACTGCAATTACTGGATTAGTATATTTTGTTTTTTAAATAGATATTAAGTAGCAAGTCAAGCTAATGATAGCCACCTGTTTTCTTGTAAGTGGAAAATATAAATATTAACAGAAGATGGCAGCCATGAAATACTAACTGGTAGCCCTTGTAAAGAAGAATTGACTTGATTTTTAGTAATAAGGTTAGATTAACTTTGCTTGCTTTTTCATTGTGGGCTTCTAGTGATTAATGATCAGGAAACAAAAAGATAAATCAGTACTTTGTATGGGAGCTTAAATCTGTTGACACTAATGGACTTGAAAAAGTTTCATTTGCTGGGGAAATTTAAATGCTCTACTAGGATTTATGCATAGTTAGTTTGGGGGTATTTTCATCTGTTCATTCCACAACAATTTTATTTGAAAGTACAGACTGAACAAGGCCTGAAAATTATGATTTCCTTTTTTCTTTTAAAAAATATTTTAAAAATCTTTTAAAATCTTTTAAAGTCTTTTTCTTTTAAAAGTGTTTTGATCTATTTAAAATGCTGAATTCAGGAAGATGTGTGGCAGAATGTATGGTTAAACCTCCCCCCCCCCAACTTTTGCATCCCACATTTTCTGTACTTTCTTTCAAAATGTTGTATATGTTTCCATTTGGTTTTGTAGATACTCTTAGGATTTGGTAGCCATCTCACATAGTTTGTACAGAGGAAAAAATAACTGTGCATGTAGAGTGAAACACAGAATCACACACTGCAAGCTTTCGCATCACTCGAAAGCTTGCAATGTTATTTATTTTTTATTAGTGGCCTATAAAGGTATCGCCTGTAGCCTAGTTTTGCATTTGTGGTTTATGATGGCCACACGGCTCACCCCCCCCTTTTTTTTTGCTTTGACGAATTCAGCTACTTATACCTAAGTGAATGTGCTTGTGAGTTTAGATGAGTTTAACAGGGCCAGCTGAAGATGTTTTCCTTTGAGGCAGAGAAGCAAAGGGCACTCTTTATCAAATGATGTATAGCACCCAAGGCCAACCAGGTTTTTATCATGCCTGAAGCAAAACGTTCCACAGCTAACTCTCTGGCAATAAAAATGCAATTATAATAAATGAAACAACTGATAATTTGCTGCCCTTTGGTGACTCTTCTTTGCTTGAGGCTGCTGTTTCATTCTTCCTGATGATACTTCAGTAGCTGATATAAATCTAAACACAAAAGGCCTTGTTTATATTAATAATGCAGCCTTGAGGAATGAGTGTTTGAATTTTTACATACCGAATAGCAAGATGATATACTAGAGCTTGACCCTAATATACGTTTTCTGTTTGCTAAACAGTTTCCTTTAACAAATACTGAAATTTGAACTTGGCAATTACCTTTTCATGAGAGCTAAAGCACCACATGCTATAAATAAATATTTAGGAGGTATATCCACATTCTAGCAGGAGAGGGAACATCTTACTGTGCCCCCTCATGTGTTATGCTGAACATATTTATTTATTTAATTTTATTTTAGAGTATTTTTGCCCCACCTTTCTCTTTGGAAAAGGATCCAAGGCATCTTACAGTAATGACGGCCTAATTGTTCCCTCTAATGAGGGATAATATACAGTCCAGTACAATTAAGACATGTTAAAGTATTGAGAACAGGGAATTGAGAGACATCTTACAGCATTAAAAGACAACATTACATTAAAGCTACAAGAGAATGCGAGCAGTTAAAAAGAGAGTAAATTTCCATGTAAAAGTTATGAGTGATGGAAACTAACATTGAAAACTTAGTGTCAAGGCAATCACACAAGGTTATAAGTAGTTATAAACAGAAAGTCTATGTGATTATGCAGATTCATATAAAAGACACATAATAGGTAGTCCATCATTCGAGGAAACCTTGCCTGAAGAGAAAGGTCTTTGCCTGTTTTGGGAAAGACAGCAGAGATGTGGCAGTCCTGGCCTTTACTGGGAGTGAGTTCCAGAGGCTGGATACAGCAGCAGACAAGGCCCTTTCATGTGTTCCCATGAGACGTACCAGTGATGGAGGGATGGAGAGAAAGGCCTCTCCTGGTGACCTTAACACCCGAGTTGATCTTTGAGGTAGCTAGGACACAGGTCGTACAGTGCTTTGCAGATTAAGGTCAATGCTTCAAATTGTGCCCAATAGCTGATTGGTAGCCAGTTGAGATGCTTAATAGGGGTGTAATGTGATCTTTGTACTCCGCCCCAGTCAGCAATCTGGCTGCTGCATTTTGGACCCATTGAAGTTTTCATCGGTAGTCCCACATAAAGTACATTACATTAGTCTAGCTGGGACGTCACTAGGTCATGGGTCACCATGGCCATGGCTGGTTTCTCAAGAAACAGGCGTAACTTGTGTACTAGCCTTAATTGTGCAAATGCGCTCCTGGCTACAGCCGTGACCTGGGCATCTAGGCTCAAGGATGAGTCCCAGCCTCCCACCCACCCCTCCGCAAAAACCTGCACACCTTTTTTCAATTGGAGAGTGAGCTCAACTAGTACAAGTTGTATCCCTATCCCTTGTTCTTCCTTTTGACTGACCAGAAGCATCTCTGTCTTGTCTGGGTTTAGTTTCATTTTGTTCATCCTCATCCAGTTCATTATTAAATATATCACTGTTCTATGTCTCAAAATTTGAAAGCTGAGTGCAATAGTAATAAAACATACAATATTAAACATTGAATAAAGTTGATGGATATTATCTGTACTACCTGTAAGGTTAAAATATATCGTAGACTGAACTACATCAGAAAAGTTGGCAAATATAAGTATGCCTTAAAACATATGCTTAGATAAAATTGCGGGCTCACATATAATAAAAATTGCCAGGATCATATCAAATATCAGCCTGGTACCTGATCTCAGATGGCCCATCTTTCATTGGAAATATATTGGCAGAACTATCTGTGCAATAATACACTGTTTGTTCTTTTGCTGCATTCTCATTATCTATTTTCTATATGCAAATTCAGCCCCTGCACTTTTTTATACAGTGCACTCCTAATCCCTCTTTTTCTTCTTCTGTCTACCTGAATTTACTGAGGTTTCTTCTTGTATGAGTTCATTGTTTAATCAGGGGTTTTTTTATACCATTCTCAGATACTCCAGCATTCCAAAATTAAGCAGATCTTGCAATTGCAGGCAGAAAAGCTCTTGTTTACTGCTTTAGAATTTCAAATATCTTTGTCATGTTCTTTGAACAAGTATATTTTTCACTCAGTGTTTCCCTCCTCTTAATCTGAACAGAAATACTGTACAGTGATTTGCTGATCTCCTAGGCCAGAACAATTTGTGAAGAGTTTCACACAGGGCTTTTATCTATCTTCTTGAATGACCTAGCTTTTATGGTTTTACTTCTTATATCTTGGCATTGCTTTGTTGTCCTTAACTCTTTGTTTTCCCTCCCTAAACTTTCCCTGTACAGTATGTTGAATGTGAACCTTTCTTTCCTGTTTCCCCCTTTTCCTCATTGTTCTGTAATGGTTTTAGTAACTGTGCTGAATGTTGTGAAGTACTTATCATTGTTAAAGCCATGCCCTGTGGCCACCCCAAAGAGGTCACTAGTTATTTTAGGCAGGCAGCAGCAATGGTAAGACATAATTTTTTAAATAACAGCACTGGGTGCAAGACGCTCAAGGCAGTACAAAGCTTATTGGTTTTTTAAAAGTGTCTTTGGAGGCTTATTACTGTAGAGACTGAAAGGTGAAAATTCAAGCCCACGCTGATTGAGGATGCGAATGGCCATAACTGTACTTTGGTTTAACCAAGGGAAAGGTTATTACAAACCATGGTTAGAATGTAAGATGGGAGGACATGATAAAAGAAAGACAGCGAAGAAATGCCTAGACAAATGATTAAATAGCTGAAGTATTAAGGCATTTACTATCAATTATTTACTTTCCATTCCTATTTTCTCACCTTGGCGCAGTGGTTAAATGCCTGTACTGCAGGTAAAACTGTGCTCACAACCTGGGGTTCAATCCCAGGTAGTCGGCTCACAGTTGACTCAGCCTTCCATCCTTCCGAGGTCAGTAAAATGAGTACCCAGCTTGCGCCGGGGGGGGGGCAATGTGTAGCCTGCATACTGTAATTAAAAACTGTAAACCGCCCAGAGACTACTTGAAGTGGTATAGGGCGGTATATAAGCAGAACATTTGGCTTGGCTTGGTTTTTTCTCCATTGTTTGACAAATCTCATAAATCTAGGCAATGAAGAGAATGTTGTTGACTCTTAACTTGGATTTTCTTTTTACTCCATCATTTTCCACAGGTGATGTTTTAAATCCTACCTTTTATTAATGCTTTGCTGAAAGTACTAGAACTTGAAAATACTGTACGGTTAATGTCCACCCTGAAATGTAGCATTACACAGATTTCTCCAAAACTGCTGCAGATTCCTGTTAGAAACTTAGGTTTCACACCTTTACAGGTTGAGAACATACAGTATTTATGTAGTATATGTTGTATATATAGTTGTATATGTACTTATACCTAGATAAATATCAAGTGTATATTTTTAAAATGAGATGAATACTTCAAATGTGAGAATTTTTAATATTGTATATTCAGTTCTACTTCAGAGAATAAGGTCCACTGGATTCAGTGGAGTTTTTGTCTGAGTAAACATGCTTAGGATCCTGCATAATAAAGGGTTAAGAATTTAACTTGCATTAGTAGGAAAGCATGAGTAGCTTTTATAATTGTTCTCTTGATGCATTCCTAGAGATCATCAATGAACTACCCACCTTTTGATCTGGTAAACAGTGACCAGGATTGTTCACTCAAGTGAAAATATGCCCTTTTGCCTTAAGCTCATACAATACCTCTTTAATGCTCAGGTTCATACTTGATTTATATCTAGGTCCCACTTCTACCTAACTTCCATTCTATATATGTCTCTTCCAAGGTAAGGCTCGCTGAATTTATTAAATTGGTTCCTTAGTAAGGGCATAAGGCAGTGGTTCCCAGCCCTAGGTCTACAGATGTTCTTGGATGGCAATTCCCTGGGATTGTGGTCAGCACAGCTAGCGGTGAAGTCTTCAAGGAGTTTTAATCCAAGAACATCTGGGGATTGGGGTGGTTACATGTTACTAACTTGTCAATATTTATATAAGAATATGCGATAAGAATATATAATGTGGGGCACTGGCAAAGCAAAGCAAAGTGTGCTGCTTATGTACTGTCCCACTCTACTCAAAGCACACCCTGGACAGTTTATAAGTAATTATGCAAGCTACACACTGTCCCCCACCCCAAGCAAGCTGGGTACTCATTTACCAACCTCAGAAAGATGGACACCTGAGTGAACCTTGAGCCATCTATCTGGAATTGAACCCCAGATTGTGTGAGCACAGTTATAGCTGCAGTACAGCATTTTAACCACTGGGTCTGTCAAAAGGTGTGCTGAAAACAAGGTAACTTCACCTCCTACACCATTTTCCTCATTTGAAAGGTTATAAAAGAAAGAGAAGTTTAACCTGTTGTTACTTGGTTTTGAGAATCCCATGCTGGATCATAGCAATTGCTTTTCAATTGCTTCCCCCCCCCCCCCCCAGACTGTTTAAGCTGTTTGGATGAGCAGGGAAAGGTTTGCATCTCTCTCTCAAAAAAAGAGGTCCAGTTGCCATGACTCAACTTCCAGATTTTCTAGTATGTTCTTTTCTATGTGTCCACAGACTGACTGTTCAATTATTTGCTCTAGAACATTTCCTGGTATTAGCATCAATTTGACTTGTCAGTTTGGTGCCTCTCTTTCATTCTTTGGAGGTGGCATGACGTTGATCTTGTCTAGTCTCCTAGAATTCTTAAATATCATAGATAGAGATGCTGAGGTTACACTTGCATATTCCTTCAGTAACTTTTGTGTTCATCTGGTTTTGGAGACTTTGGACCTGTCTTGACAGACGTATAGATCAGTATATGGATCACTGTTGATATGGTTTGGCTTGAACCAAATGATGGCATTCACACATTTCTCTACCTAAATCAATCCATCCTACTTTGTGAAAGAGCTGTCACATATCTTTCTGGCACACTGTAGGGGCTTGTATTATTTTTCTTATGATTTAGTAGGATCCCAAATATCTCATTGTGTAGCCTGCGTGGGTACCCAAATGGAGCCGCGGGGCAGCATTATCTGGGGTGCCAAGGTGGGGAAGGGAGGGTACTCAACTCCATGGGCTCTGTCCCCGCAAGGCAGCACAGCCTCAGCAGGGTGCTGACGACTCCTCTCTTCCCAAATTTATTTATTTATTTATTTATTTATTTATTTATTGCATTATACTGCCTGATTTCCCGAATAGGTAGTAAAGCTTTCTCAAGTAAATTTATGCATGCTTAAACTGGGATTGAAAGAGACAAATAATGAGATTGTGGGCCTGTCCCATTCCATGTTCAGAAGCCAACTATAGTGGCAACTGGATCTTTTCCTCAAACCAACAGTTGGGAAGTACAGTAGCTTCCGCAACCATTTCTGAAGTTAACAAGTTGGCTTTAGGTTGCTTGCCTCACAGCCCTCACCTCTACATTGCTGTCATTTACCAGAACAGGCTGCCTGATGTCACTCCCTATAGTGGTAGGGATAGCTTTATAGGTAGGAGTTCTTCTTTAACTGTGCCTACAGATTGTATAGCCGCTCCCTCCTTAAACAATGTTACGTGTGTTCAGATACATTCAGCATAACTAATTTCATAATAGAACAACCATAACAGCAACAATCATTCTTTCGAATGCTGGTTTTGAGCAGCTAAATGTTTAGTAAAAGCAATTTTGGTAACAGGCTAAAACAGTGGTTCCCAACCTGGGGTTCGGGACCCCTTTGGGGGTTGAACAACCATTTCACAGGGGTTGCCATGAGGCAAGTAGAAAAAGGCACAAATGGCTTGGGTCGGGGGGGTAAGGGGGGGAGAAGAGTGAGTTACAGCTTGATAGTTGGAAGGGATGTCAGTCAATGGTACTGGAGGCTGCGATTGGCTGAGGGTGCCTGTAGAGGGATGTTCTCTATGGCACCTGTGACAGTGGCCTGCCAAAGGGGGCTTGTGACCTTTTCCAAGCAGGGCAAGGGGTCACCACAACATGAGTAACTGTATTAAAGGTTTGCGGGATTAGAAAAGTTGAGAACCACTGGGCTAAAATGAGCCAGCACATTACAACAGGTTTCACGAAGCTTTTTATGACAATTTGATTCTATATATGTCTGCTCAGAAGTCTGCTCCTTTGAGTCCAATAAGCTTTAATCCTTGGCATGAACAGTATTCAAGATTTTAGAGAACAGCTTGAGAACATTACTTTAAATATTGAAAATCAAAACACAATAAGGAATATAATATTGGATCCTGTCCAGATGGAGGGCACGTGATCTGCCAGAAATACTGGGGGAGGGGGGGGGCTGGGAATTAATAATCATACAGCAAAAGAACAAAGTGACATTCTCCATTTCTGCCACTGGGAGTTAGTCCTTGTTAATTAATTGGGTCATATATTGAAGGGATGCAGATGCCCTCATTTCTTCTTGACATGTCTTGGAGCATAAAGTGCCAACAACTACAATTAGTCAGATGTCATTTCCAATGATTCTGGGCAAGGCATTTGAACCAATATCTCAGGTTCATCAGGCAGATAAATCATGCTTGCCACATGGATGGAATTTAATTTGTAGTGAAAGAATTCCTTCCCTCCCATCTCATACATAGCTTCAGAAGGGGCAGAATTAATCACAATTTAACCCGACTGGCAAAGAACCATATTTAAAATGCAGATAATATTGTATTCACAATGAAACAATAGGGTGTGTGTTTCCTTGCCTTCATCCGATAGCATTTGCATCAAGACTGCTGCGGTCTAACAGTGCAGTCCTAACTCAAAAGGCACTGGTTATAGCAGGTTTGGAAAGGGGATAAGCCCCTTATGGCAGCACAGCTGCCCTTGGGCTGCCAGAACTATCCATGTGCTAGCAGCCATTCCTTTCTGCAAGTTTTACCATTCTTGTCGTCTCAGCATTTGGAGGGAGGTTCTGGAAGTAATTACTCCTTTGGCTTTGAGCTCCCAGAACAACTTCTAGCTGCCTGGCCAATGGCCACACTCTGACCTGTGAATCTGTGAAGATTCTCAGTCATCCAGGTGAGTTTATCTGGAAGTTGAATCATGGCAACTGGACTTCTTTTTGAGAGTTTGAAACGTTTCGCTGCTCATCCAAACAGCTTTGTCAGTCCTATAAAGGTATCGTCTATAACCCCTATGCAGGGGACTGGTATCAGGAGACAGATATCTAGTCTTGTGCCTTCCCGGGCACATTCGGTGGGGCCACTGTGAGATACAGGAAGCTGGACTAGATGGGCCTTTGGCCTGATCCAGCATGGCTCTTCTTTTGTTCTTTTGTTCTTATTTTTGCAACTGTGTTTTGTGATGGCCACATGGCTGAACTCCCCTTTTGCATTTATGCAAACTTGTATAAAATGCTCACATTTGGAGGATTTGAATATAACAATTCTATATTTGGAGCAATTAAAAATGAGAGATGATCCATAAACTCTTCCAGTTTAAATTCTCCCTCCAACTCACCCCCCCTCCCTTGTTGCTGCTGCTCCTCACCAGTTTCTTCTTTCTCTTTATAAATTGTCAGAGGCAGCTCCTCCTTTTCTGCATCATCACTGGTGTTGCTACGTCACCGCCCACTGCTATTCCTCAGGGAAGGAGAACGTGTAGAAACAACAAAGTAAAGAGCAGGAGTGGTGAGTACTGGTGGGCACTGGTGAATATAGAGAATGGTCCGAAATCATGTATGGTCTCAAGAAAATATTTTATTTAATGTCACAAGATACTGATGTTATCCAGTGAACCTGAACCTGGCAGGTTCAAGAACTGCAAAAGGAAGTCCTTTCTTGCAAAATACATGGTATTGTGGAATTAATGGCCAAAATATGTGCGATAATAACCACTAAAATAGTTTAAAGTGGGATTAGACAAAACCCTTCTTTAGGTGTCTTGCGATAACAATAGCTATAAAAATCTAGGATTGAGAGGGTGGAAGGAACAGGCACTCCAGTCACACCACACTGTCCCCATCCCATTCAGAATCCCCACAGACCTTTACATGTTTCACATGAGCATCAGCAACAAAGCCTAGGCTGATGCATGCTCATCATTATAGTGAGTATTAGTGAGCTTCCCCTGGGGCATGGTGGCTCAGCGGACTAAGGCTCCGAAAATTGCCAGCTGCAAAGTTGGCAGCTCGGCGGTTTGAATCCCAAGTGCCACACAGCAGAGCAAGCTCCCACTGATAACCCCAGCTCCTGCCAACATAGCAATTCAAAAGCATGTAAATGCAAGTAGATAAATAGGCACTGCTGCAAAAATGGAGAAGGTAAAACAGTGTTTCCTTGCAGCTATGCCGGCCACATGGCCACAGACTTGCACAACACTGGCTCTTTGGCTTGAATACGGAGATGAGTGTCGCCCCTAGAGTTGGACATGACTAGCACGCATGTGTGTGTGTGGGAACCTTTACCTTTTTTAGGGTGCTTCCCCATCTGAGGCTATCCCAAGCCAGTCCATTTCTCAATCACATATTTAGTGAAAGAGGCAAATTAATGGCAACATGTTATTATTTTTCATTACGGTAAGCTCTCTTTTACTGTCTTCTTTCTCCTTCTCACCATTGTTGTTCTTCTATGTCCACAGGTGTCTCCCAGTCCTATACGGGCCCAGTGGAAATCAAAGAAGCAATAACTTGACAGTTGTTCTGGATGCCCATCAAAATGCTTTGCTGTGGTCATTTTCCATCCCCACTGCTGGTGATCACTGTCACATCCACTCTTGAGATTAACAATTACAGAAGGTAGCTGGACATTAATCTTATAATTGCAAGGGTGTTTTGTTTTTGTTTTGTTTCCGTGTTTGAAATATTCTCTGAACAGGAACTGGATGCTTCCCGTGCCTTCTGCTTGCAAGGATTATGACTAAGCTAGCTCTGTTTATTTTCCTGTTGCTGTAGCCTGCAGTGTATGTGCATAGTGGGTGACTTTCATTGAGCAGCTGTAGATTTGCTATCAGGGAATGGCTAGAAAATCTACCCCCATCACCCACCCCCAATTTAGTGACTGGTGGCTACTCCCTAGGGGAGTGGGTAAAAACTCTGAAGGAGAAGATTGCCTTTGCCAAAGAACTTGAATATACAGGGAAATGTAGGAAAATGGTTTTTTTCAATGAGAAGTCATTATTCTGCCATTGTTTTCCTGCCAGAAGCACACCCCATTCTTTGAATGGTGCTCACTCTCAGAATATATGTATATTGTGCACCCCAGAAAATTACTTGTGTGTGTGTGTGTTTCTCTTCTTTTTTGCCCCCCAATCCTTTTTCATTCTTTTATTTTGGGGAAGCTGGGAAATTATACCTTCTTGACTCACAATCCTGTTTCACCTGTTTCATTCAAAGGCACAATGAAAAGGTTACAGAGAAGTTTGCAGTGCTGTAAAATGTGCTTCTCTGTTCTGTCTGTCCCCCCCAAAAAAGGTTTTATGTTTATTTTAAATATTTTTACCCCTTATTTCTCCTTCAAGGGACCCAAGGCGCATTACAATAATTAGAAGACAATATTTAAAAATCTAATACTTCCAAATATTTTAAAAAGAATTAATCTATTACAGTAGGACCCCTGTATCCACTGATTTATTAACTGCTGATTCAGTTATCCATGGTTGGCAGAGGAAAAAATTAAACAATTCAGCACCTGCAAAGCAAGCTACTGGATGGTGAGGGAGGAAAAGGGGAGGTTAAGGAAGACTTGGACATTGCAGAGAAATTGAATGAGTTCTTTGCGTCTGTCTTCACGACAGAGGACCTTGAGCGGATTCCGCTGCCTCAGCCGCCCCTCTTGACTAAAGAATTAAATCAAATACAGGTTAAAAGAGAGGAGGTTTTAGGACTAATTGATAAATTGAGGATTAACAAGTCACCGGGCCCAGATGGCATCCACCCAAGGGTTATTAGGGAACTGAGAAATGAAATTGCAGATCTCTTAACGGTTATATGCAACTTGTCTCTTAAAACGGCCACAGTGCCGGGGGACTGGAGGATAGCAGATGTCACACCAATTTTTAAAAAAGGAAGGAGGGGGGACCCGGGAAACTACAGGCCAGTTAGCCTTACATCTGTCCCAGGGAAGATGGTGGAAAGCCTCATCCAAGAGAAAATCTTAAAACACATAAAAGAACAAACCTTGCTGAGAGAAAATCAGCATGGCTTCTGTAAGGGTAAATCTTGTCTGACAAACCTCTTAGAATTTTTTGAAAAGGTCAACAGGCACGTGGATTTGAGTGAACCGGTTGATATAGTCTATCTGGATTTTCAAAAAGCTTTTGACACAGTCCCTCACCAAAGGCTGCTGAGAAAATTGCACAGTCAGGGGATAAGAGGGCAGGTCCTCTTATGGATTGAGAACTGGTTGAAATCCCGGAAACAAAGAGTAGGTGTCAATGGGAAATTTTCGCAATGGAGAGAAGTGAAAAGCGGTGTGCCCCAGGGCTCGGTCCTGGGACCGGTGCTTTTCAATCTGTTCATAAATGACCTGGAGACAGGGATAAACAGTGAGGTGGCCAAGTTTGCAGATGACACAAAACTTTTCCGTGTGGTAAATACCAGAGAAGATTGTGAAGAGCTCCAGAAGGATCTCTCCAAACTTGGGGAGTGGGCTGAGAAATGGCAAATGCGTTTTAATGTAACCAAATGTAAAGTAATGCATATTGGGGCAAAAAACCCAAACTTCGTTTATCAACTCATGGGCTCTGAGTTATCCGTGACGGATCAGGAAAGAGATCTTGGTGTGTTGGTGGACAGCTCCATGAAGGTGTCTCCCCAATGTGTGGCAGCGGTGAAGAAGGCCAATTCCATGCTAGGGATTATCAAAAAGGGGATTGAAAATAAAACAGCCAACATTATAATGCCATTATACAAAACAATAGTAAGGCCCCACCTGGAGTATTGTGTACAATTCTGGTCACCGCATCTCAAGAAAGACATAGTGGAACTGGAAAAGGTGCAGAAGAGAGCGACTAAAATGATTACCGGGCTGGAGCACCTCCCTTATGAAGAAAGGCTAAAACATTTGGGCCTCTTTACTCTGGAAAAAAGGCGCTTGAGGGGGGATATGATTGAGACGTACAAAATAATGCAGGACATGAGTCAAGTGAATAGAGGGAAGCTCTTCTCTCTCTCCCAAAATACCAGAACTAGGGGACATACACTCAAATTGAGGGCTGGGAGAGTAAGAACAGACAAAAGAAAATATTTTTTCACCCAGCGCGTTGTAAGTCTATGGAACTCCCTGCCACAGGATGTGGTGATGGCATCTGGCCTGGATGCCTTCAAAAGGGGATTGGACAGATTCCTGGAGGAAAAGTCCATCACAGGTTACAAACCATGATGGAGATGTGGAGTCTCCAGGCTTTAAACCGAGTTACTTCAAGGGCCAGATGCAGGGGAGTGGTATCAGGAGACAGATATCTAGTCTCATGCACTCCCAAACGCACCTGGTGGGGCCGCTGTGAGATACAGGAAGCTGGACTAGATGGGCCTTTGGCCTGATCCAGCATGGCTCTTCTTATGTTCTTATGTTCTTATGTTACTGCCACAAACAGCAGTTGTAAAACAAGCTACTGCCATAAAACAGCCGTAAGCCAAGCTACTGTCACAAGACAGCAGTTTGGGGGGTGGGGGTGGCATTCTCTCTTATCCATGGTTTTCATTAGGCACAGAAAGCCCTGAAACTAATTCCCAGCGCATACTGGGGTCCTACTGTATATTAAAAATGGTAAATATAACAAGACTTTTTTTAAAAAAGCAACCCATTAAAAAAAACCTTGGAAGGAAGGAGGAGACTTTTCTCAGTTAACCCTGTTACAAGTACACTTGTAATGAATATGGGATGGTGAAATGAGAAAATGACCATTAGTGAATAAGCAAATTGCCAGCTTTGAAATCAGGCAGTAGGTAGGAACATTTCCTTTTTTTTACATGCTACTGTAGTGAATGAATTAGAGAATGGATTTCAATGAATACCTGCCTCTCTCTCTCTCTTTCTCTCTCTCTCTCTCTCTCAATCTCTGTGTGTGGGTTTGTGTGTGTTTGTATAGTAATGTCTACAATTTTCCTGGCTCTGTTGATTGTTGACGTCTTTTCCACTTGCCTTTCCAACCATGATGGCTATTAGCCACCACTGTTGTAGCTCCATGAAATTAGGTGCTTGCAGTACCTTCATGATCAGGAACACTTAAAAGGCTCAAATCACATGCTGCTAAATACACTAGTACCCCCATATCTCTGGAGAAGGTGTTCCAGGCCTCCCTGGAGGATTCTGAAAAATGTGCGAAGCAGTTTTCACAATGAACACTATATATAGCATGGTCTCTAGTGGCCAGCTCTAGGAATGACATGGTAGAAATCTATTTCTCTCTCCTATCCGTTCAGTCATGTCTGACTCTCAGTCACTTTGTGGCTCAATGCTCTCTGTGCCTTTCTATCTCTTACAGCTTCTTTTAGTTCCTTCAGAGTCACCCCGTGTCCCTCCTGATGGTGTCAAGACAGCAAATCCTTGGGCAGCCCCTTCTTCTTTTACCACTGATCAATCCCAGCGTGATCATCTTTTCAGGTGAGTTGGCTTGCAGAACATGACCGAAGTATGACAGTGTTGTTTGGTGATCTTAACTTCCAGAGATATTTTGGGTTTGACACTAGGACTTCCTTGTTGGTAATCCCCACTGTCCATCTATCTTTTTTCCCTACCTGTCTTCCTCAAAGTCCAAGTTTCACAACCATATGAAGCTGTTGATCAAATTAACTAACCTGCATTTTATTGGGAAGCTGATGTTTTTATTCATCCAGATGTTATTCATACGGATGATCCCTGTTCTTCCAAATGCTTTACATCTTCTGTTCTCTGGACTTCAGTCACCATCTTGATTAATTTTAGAGCCAAGGAAACAATATCTCTCTAATGAACACTGTACATAGCATGATCTCTGGCTTCCTCTTGTGGCCAGTTCTGGTAACAATATATATAGGGATTTTTCTTTAATATTTTTAATATTTACAGACCGTTGATTAGTGGATCAGTTGATACTGATCCTGCAGACAAAGGCATCCTAGTATACATTTTTAAACACAGCTTCTGACCACCATGTTAAGCATGCAGGAATCTTCTTGACCTCTGGGTGGAGTGGAACGGGCAGAAGGGCTTACGTGTGATCTCAGCACACTTTTAGTGCCACCGATTGAGGGCTAAGGAAAGAGACAAGGTGTGGATTCTTCCTCAGTGGTTCTTGGCCATGCTTGTCATTTGATGGACAGCAGTGGGGACGTGTTTAGACAGACAGGAAGAGCAGACTGACCTGTGACACTGAGGAAGGTGCAATCTTGAGAGTGAGGCAAGAAATGAGCGGGAAAGAACTTGCTCATTCTAGTTGTGCCACTGGTTGAGTAAGCTTTTTCTCAGTGATACCTCAATAATATTTTATTCAAATTGCATGGTATTTCTGAATTTTAATTCCTGAATTTTAATACATGAAAATTTGATTTAAAAATAAACCTTTAAAGGCTTAAGATAAAAAAGAATTTATTTATTTATTTATTTAGAAGAATTTATTTATTTCAGGGAAAGTCTTATTTTCATTTGGCCTTCCATCCAACACTGATATAGTCCTTCTGTTAAAAAGAAAAATCACTCTTTCTTCGTAGATTAAAAAAAAAATTCAAAGGAAAAACGTTCTGAAACTTGAAATCTTTCAGTGTTGCTGGAATCTGCAGCATTGTGAACACATATGTACCTCCTAGTCCCTATTTATCTCGGTGTGATGCTACGTCTGTGCACTGACCAGTGAATCAGAGTACAGTGGTACCTGTAGATACGAATGCTCCTAAATACAAAAAACTCGAAATGTGAAGGGAAGTCCGTCTGGGGCACAATGCACCGTGATAATGGAAGTCTTCCAAAACACTTCTGCAAAAACTCACTATGGGAAAACTTGAGATATGAACATTTTGTGGAAGACTTCCATTCTCAGGTTACATTGTGCCGTACACGGACTTCCCTTCGCATCTCGAGTTTTCGTATCTGGGAGCATTCATATGATACGAAAATTTTCACGGTAGGAACCGTCTCGGGCAACAAATTGATTTTGTATCTAGAGGTACCACTGTGCTGAGCTTCAGGCCCTGAAGCAAATTACTAACAATTATTTAAGCATATCATTATTATTTATTATTTATTTATTTGTTATATTTCTAGACCGCCAATCTTCCATACGGATCTCTGGGCGGTTTACAATTAAAACAAGACAACAGAAGTACAAAAGGGCAAAAAGAATAATAATAAAATAAGGAGGGACAAAACCCTCCACAAAAGATGGCGCGGGCGGCAAGGAGGAAAGAAAAAAAAGTGAAAAATTAAGTGAAAAGGTTGCCATATGCCTCCTTGAAAAGATGGGTTTTCAAGGCCTTTTTAAAGGCGGGCAGGGAGTGTGCTAGGCGCAGCTCACTAGGGAGATGATTCCACAGTGAGGGGCCCACCACAGAGAAGGCGCGGTTATGTGTAAGCAATTTCTGCGCCTCCCTGGATGTAGGCCACCCTAAGTGAGTGCGCCTGCGCCATTCTCGTGGGCCTGACCCCAGTTGACCTCTGGGAGATACGCTCCGACAGGTACTCTGGTCCCAGGCCGTGGAGGGTTTTGAAGATCAAACCACATTCTTCTTCTGTGCTATGGATCTAAATGTTTCATTATTTCTTCCTCACAGAGGATGGCAGAGGATGAGGCATTCTTCTTGTCTGTGAATGCAAGGAATTTGAATATGTTTTCTGTTCAATCTCACATTTGCAAAAACAATTTCTTCTACTGCCCTGCTGTGAAATTTACATTAACATCCTTTCTCCTTGAGAACAAAAAGACCTTCAACTCACCCCCTCCTCGTGGCAGGAGGAGAAGGATTTACCTTTAAGAAAGAGGAAACATCTCATCCTTTGATATTCCTAAATATCCACTCTCTGTTCTGTTTTAGTCCCCGTTCCAGGGGAAGAAGCTGTGCATGGCAGCCTTCCTTCCTTACCTCACTGTGAGCGAGGCACCTTTCATTCTAGGTGTTACACAGCTGAAGCCTGAATGCCCAGCCACCTGGACATTAGATAAAATAAAAAGCATGTGTAGACCCCAACCCACCACCCACCCCTACCCCAAAATCACAGTGGGGTCTATTTGCTAGCTAGGAACAGACTGAGAGTGACCAGCTTCTTCTAAGCAACAGATAGTTTCAGCCATTAGGCCAAAAATATCTCTAATAGTAAATGTGAAGTGAAACATTTTCAATAGCAGCAATCCAATAACTGTACCTGCAAAGAAGTTTCCATGGACCAAATAATCCCAGATTTACTTTGAGCGTAAATCAATTCATTAGTTATTTAGAAACACACTGTAAAGCGAATCACACGTTTTTAAGGGTCAGTGTCATCACATGGCCTATATTTTCTGAAGCCCTGTTTAGTATAACAAATTACAACTAAATTAGGCCAATTGGAACAGTCGACTTAAAAAGGAGTTGACTCACCAAGTTGTCACTAGTTCAGGGGGCTTACTCGAGTTGTGCCTTACTAGGCTAAACAACAGGACTTCAGCCATTATATTGACTAAATGAATTTCCTAACAGTGAAGAAAAATAAATGCAGTACAAAGCATCACGTAGAGTAATATATTCATTCACCGATTAACCTTTTTTCATAACCTTTTTTCAATGAATTATGTCTTTCAGAAAACACTCCTGAGAATGTTTGTCTTCAGTAGCAAATATATGCCATTATGAACAATTATTTCTGGATTTCTTTAATTAATGAGCCTGGAGTTACCATCTTTGTTCTTTGGTAATTATAATCTGAAATAGTAGTCATGTCCTTATACAGTATGTTTGTAT
Source organism: Phrynocephalus versicolor (assembly GCA_023846285.1). Lineage (NCBI taxonomy): Eukaryota > Metazoa > Chordata > Lepidosauria > Squamata > Agamidae > Phrynocephalus > Phrynocephalus versicolor. The sequence continues at coordinate 34,445,363 of JAHTLZ010000330.1, forward strand.
ACAACCACTAACATGTAAAAAGCCTAAAACAGCAGGATAAATTGCCTTTGCTGTTATAATAAGGGAGTTAAGTAAATATTGTGGCCCTTTCCATTTCCGTGAGTCAAATCTAGATTGCAATAGCACTGTAGTTTTTCATTTTCAGCTATAATAACTATTTTATTTTATGTTATTGCTTTTAGCATTGGATGGTTAAGGAGAAAAAGGATTCTTGTAGATATTTCAAATAAACATAAGCAGAGATAGCTGTGTTGCTAAAAAGCAAATTGTATACGGCACTGATTATATACATTTATAAGCTAGCCAGAAATGGAGAAAAATATGTGAAAGGCACCACCACTAAAACACCAAGTAAAACAATGTTAAATGAAACTTGTGCAGACAGTGGAAACATTATATTTATTACAATCCGTTATATAGTGGAAGAAGTTCAAGACATTTCAGCATATTTTTTTTACCATGTTAAAAATACTGGTGTTCTGTATGTTCAGCAAATGTGATATCCTAATAACTGATATACAACTTGAATGGAATATATGCAGGCTGCAGAATGATAGGAAAATCCATTAACAGGACAAACCACAAAACCATTTTCTGTCTTTGATGCTGTCATTCTTCCATTGAACAGCCTCCACCAGGGCCTAGGCATATTTCTGTATCACCTTTTTGTAACATCAGCATCTCTTTACAGCCTGCACAACATTTTTCACATATTCTCCTACATGAACATTTATATCATTTTTGTGTTCAATTTTCCCTCATGCTTGTATTTTTCTATGCATCTCTCAGCTGGAGAACAGTTTTCCAAAATTGGGCACAACGCAAAAACCACTGGATGACTTCTTTCTAGTTTGCATATCGTTTGGAAAGTGCTAATAAAGCTTAATATATATTAAAACAGTCAAATGACCTTCCCAACTGAGAAGGTGAATAGCACAGTGAAGAGGAGAGAGTTTCTTCAATCAGAGATAACTGGAATTACCCTTTCCTTTATATGTTCCAGATTGTGAGGCGGCACGGATACCCAGGGATGGGCATTTAGGGGTGGGAGGAGAACAGGGACTAAAGACAAGGTGTTAGCATTTTTCTTTCACAAGTGGAAATAATTTTGCACTGTGGTCATCCTAGGGCTATGTTTCAATCGAAAGTGAAAATACAGTAATTTGCTGAGGAAATATCCTTAGTCAATCAAACAAGAGATGGGCACAAAGCACCAGCTGGGTGGTTTGTGCTGGTTTAGCCAACAGTCCAAAATGGGTTCAGTGCTTCGTTCACTCCCGTGGGCACCCACTCAGAGGCACCTTCCGGAGAGGTGCAACACTGAAGCCGGGGCAATGTCTCTGAGTGGGTGCCCATTGGAAGGGGTGCCAAACCAGAAAGCACCTGTTGGACTGTCGGCCAAACTGACATGAACTACCAAATCAGCAGTTCATGCCCATCTCTAAACTAAACACACATGAATGTCATGGTCTGATTCTATGTAGCTTCACAATGTGTTATTATTTTTTTGATCACCTGCTTTAGCATTCTAGTTAGTTGTTCTGATAATAAATGATGCATTTGTTAGTTGTTTACATTTAGCATTTGTTATTTTACAATAGCAGTAACAAATAGCATTTCTTATTTTTGTTATAACCCAGCTTATACCTAGTGCAAGTACAGATCAGTGCTGACAGTGTTTGGGAGGCAGTGCTCGCAGACTGGGCCAAAATTAAAGACGCAAAGGTAAGCAAACATAATAGAAAGGAATTGACTTAAAACTGCTCAAAACAAATGCAGTGTGCTCATGTGGAAGGGAAATGGAAAATGCATTGTGTTATGACTTCTCTAATTTAGAAGATATGAAATGTTAGGAGCTGCCTTAATTAATATTTAATTAGCAGCAGCAGCAGCAGCAGCAGTAGTAATAGTAGTAGTAGTAGTAGTAGTAGTAGAAACCCAAAGTGAAAACATTCTTGTTTTCAGCACACCATAATTTAGTGGGAAACCTTATTTAATTGGATACAGCAGTTACATATTAGAGCGCTTGCATTTTTAAAGACACACAGACTCCTTGAGAGGAGCTGGACTTGATAATCCATAGGGTTTCTTCCGGCTTTGCAATTCTAAAATAATCAGCTAAGATCATAACATACAGTACGATCCCCTTATTTGCTTATTCATTAACTGTGGATTCAGTTATCCATGGTTGCTGATCACCTGGTGGGGGGAGCAAGGAGGAGGGGAAATTAAAAATAAAACGTAACAATGCCCGCCGCCCTCCTCCTCGCCACTGCCACCAGCATGGGCCAGTCAGGCACCCTCCGGAGTGGTGATGTGAGGACATAGAATCTCCTGCTCAGGTCCCAGGTGGCAGATCGAAAGTTCGAGTGGGAAGTTCAAAACTTCTGATCCGCTGCCTGGAACCCTACCCGGAAGTTCAAAGGCGGGTTGGCCAGGCAGGTGAGTTCCTGACTGGCCCGTGGCAGTGGTGAGGAGGAGGGTGGCGGGCATTGGGACGGTAAGTTTTATTTTTCATTTTCTCCCCTCCTGCCACCACCGCTGTGGCGGCAAGGAGGGAATAAAGTTTCTTTCTTTCTTTTTCTCCTTGCCACTTGGCTGCGGCTAGGAGAAAGTGGGGAACTTTATTCCCTACTTGCCATTGGGGGGGGGTATCAGGGGCGAAAGCTTTCACCCTGGCAAACTTCCACCACTGGAACCGATCCCCCGCAGATACGGTGGTCGTACTGTATACTGTATCTTGCATTAATTAGGCAGTGCACAGTGAAGCAAATCCATTCGTAGTTCTCTATGAGTCAAGCTGTCTTGACACTTTTACAACAGGCCACACACACACATAAACACAGATGATTTTCTCACCTCTAGCATAAGAAGAAAAACAAGGAGTGCTTTCTCTTTCACTGATGTTACAGTAATTAGTTTGGAATGGCTCTGTTCAAAACAGTTGTCTTTTGTCTATGTGAAACAAAAGTTGAAAGAGAAAGACTTGTCACTTGATCACAAAGATTCACATAACCCATTTGAGACTTCCAGTTTTAAAAAGCTGATGCAACAACGCAGCAGCTGTCACAGCTTTGCACACTTGCACAATGTGTTCTTGCAGGGATAAGTATGTTCATCCACAATAGGAGAAGATATATCAGTGCCCAACAGGCAAAGTGAAAAGTTTATCTTCCATGAGTTTGAGAATGAGTCAAATGAGGACTTTTACCCCAATTACTACCTAGAGTGGACTGATTAAATAATGAGGATTGTCAATCACAGCTCATGTAAATCCCATTATCTCAGGTAGGACCAATATTAGGCTTAATATGACTATCTGTAGCTCTGACACTGAATTTAGCCCATTGTGTTTTTATTCAAATTAAACACATTGCGGTTGCATTTTTTTTTCACACGTACTTGGAAATAAGGTCCACTGAATACAGTGGACTGTTAACTGAATAAAAAAACTAATACTGTATTGCATTCTTTATTGAAGTTGGGTTACTAGCCATTACTATGTTAATATATAACTAGTAATTGAAAGAGAAAGAAACAAATGCTCAATAAAGCATAAAGAGTAATGGTAATAAAGAGTAATGGTAATGTCTCTCTATAGTTTCCTGAAAACTCACAAGCCTGAAAACTCACAATTTTGATTGTATTCTATATGACTGATTGTAGCATTTCCCCTTTGTGTTCAGGTATCTCTTCTCCAATGATACTTTAATTTTTAAAGTCAATTCAATTTTTAAAAATATATCTTCGTATTTATGTCAAGCAACAGACAACTGTTAATCTAAATGCATGGTTCAGCTATGGTTCAGTTAGCAGTTCAGTATAGACATGTTGAAAGAACGCCCATCTTCAGCTTTCTTCAGTGTGAGACAAATAGCAGATTTTATTTCTAATTTCAGCGGCTGCCAAATCACACCTGCCATGTTAAACATTCTCAATGTGTTGGTATTATAAAGACTTCAAATCTGGCCTTTTGGGGGGAAATGGTCCATGTGTTTATCATCATCCTTCAGTTCTGCAATTATTGCTTACATAGCCACATCTTCTGCTTTTTAGATGGATGTCTTTTTATACACTGCGGATGCACCATTTTCGGTAAGTACATTTTACAAATGTGGACATTTGCATATAGCTTGCAATTTTTATTACATGTGCTCTGGTGACATATGCCCTAGCTATGTGATGCCTCAGCTAGTTTATTTGCTGCATTATTGGGCTGCCGTTGAACAGTACTGGGAAACTTCAGCCAGTCCAAAGTGTGCTAAATATGAGTTGCTGACACCGTACCTGTTTGGAAAGAGACGCACTGGCTCACAATACACTTCTATTTGAACTGACAATGATTTTCAAAGTGCCTGGGACCAAGAACTCTGGAAGAGTCTCTCTCTCTAACTTTACTTGCTTATCTAGGGATCAGAATTTGTGCCACATTTGTCCTCACCCCCCACCCCACTAACAGCAATATGTTTTGTGGAGTTGTGGATTTTCCAAGTTGTAGCAGCTGGACTGTGCAGTGCTTTCCCCGTGGGGGCCCAACTTTGGCACTGCTTTTATTTTAGTGTCTGCTTGAGACCTGGCTTTTCACCCACAATTCTGGTAATGAGATATATCATGGCTTTGTTTCCTCACCCCCTCCCACCCCACTTTTTGGCCTATTTAAGATATTAAACTATTACAAAGTGTTCTTAAAATGTTTTAATAGCTTTTGGTATTTCATTGATATTCAGTTTTTTTAACAGCCAAATTCTCTTACACCGTTGTAAGGGAAAGGCAACACTGCAATGGCAAATTGTTACTCTTTGGAGTCCCTGCTGTGATTGCTTATGGGGTTTCTTCTTCTGTGTGAGTTAGGTGGCTTCATATACAACCTGGAACCCAGCTGGGGACCCTTTAGTTGGTGGCAGCCAGCAATTAACTATTCCAGCTTGGTTTCCAGGTTGTGCAGGAAGTCACCTAACTCAAGCACACTGGGGAATCACACAGCAGGGACTCTCATTACCTGTAATTTGCTGCTGTACTTGTGATATATATAATTTCTACTATGCTGCCTACAATATGCAAAAGGATTTTCACTAGTGTGATGTTATTGATTGTGAGATCTACTGATATAAGGCGGTCTACAAATATTTTAATAATGTGGGGGAAGCCTACAATAACTACTTGTTGAATCATGTGACTCGATTGGTGAAAATAACTGTACTGTTTTCTGACTGTCATATGCTTAATTTCCTCAAGCAAGTTCAAATTGCTGGTCCTAAAGTTTAAAATCCTACATAGTTTGAGACTAAGATTTCTGAAAACTTCCGCAAGTCTGTCAATTCCTTAAGATCATCAGCAAAGATCCTCCTGTGGTTGTCCCAATAACTTGTGAAATGCATCAAGCTGCAATGAGAGAGAGAAGACATTTTCCATAGTAGCTGTACCAAACCTTTGAAATGTCTTCAAAGGGAAATGTGCTAGGAAACATCAGGGAAACTGAGAGGCATTTTTAAAATATCCAGATTGTCATTTATAAGAAACAAATTTATTGCAGTACTGATGGATCTTGACATTTCATACTTTATTTCCATTGTCTGTATTTAGTTACAAATTACAGTAACAGGCAGCAGCTTCTAGGGGTTGTGTGCTGCTGTGTACCCAGGGAGGTGTCCTGTCTGACCACTATGCAAGTAACAAGTTGCATATTCCCCAGGTAGTCTTACACACATCTCTGGCAGCCTAAACCACACCCTAAACACAGCTGCCGCCTCTTTAATGCAGCTAGGTTAGGTTTTACAGCAAGGACTAATCATCTCCACACCTTTGGGATTGCCCCTTTTATTGTGCTACACTATCTGCTTTGAGCTGCCTAGATGCCCTGATCACATCCGATCTCACCTGATTTCAGAAGCTAAGCAGAGTCGGCCCTGTTTAGTACTTGGATGGGAGACCTCCAAGGAATGTGCTGTAGGTGCCTGGAGCAGGAACTGGCAAACCACTCCAGTATTCCTGCCAAGAAAACTCCATGGACATGAGATCACAAGGACTCGGTCACGACTGTAACGACGCAACACACACACACAACACATCTGCGTTAGTTTGCCCCACCAAGTATTTATGGTTTATTTGGTTGCTGAGTGAAAAAAAACTACTTTAGTGAACACTCCGGCTGCTGCTGCTGCTTCTGGTTTTCCATAGTGTGCACAGATCAGGGCCTTATATTCTTTATTATTATTATTATTATTTGGACCACTAATGTCTTAAAGTTCCACTAAAAATGTGTTTGGTCTTTATTCTGGAACAGACAAAAGAGCGGGCATTTTTGATAGACAACTAGAAGAAAGAGAAAAGTAACTTGTCAAGTATTTAAACTGAAATGAAAGCTGATTGTAATATATTAGTATTCAACACACTTTCAGTGTTTTTGTATTTACAGTATTTAACACTATATTTAATATATAGGACTTTCCACTGCTGACTACCAAAGCAGACTTCCTGACTAAGACCTTAGTTAGATGGCCAAACTGAACTGAGCAGGACCAGGGTTAGGGTTGCTTAACGCTGGTTAAGGTCAGACAGAAGTGTGTGGTGCAATCTGCGCATCTATATGCAGTTCCGTTCAGGAAACCACACTGCCTCTCAAGTAGGCTGGGTAATATGAATGTCCTTTTTCCCAACTTGTCTTACCATGGAGGTTTTTACATAAGAAAAGGTCCATTGTATATGCCTTCATAGAGCAAATGGCAGACTTGGATTCAAGCAGGTTGATGCAAAAACGATGAAGCATGGCATTTCTGAATGGGACTGTAAAGCATTCAAACAGTAAATGGACTGAAATCCTCTTTCTAGTCTCATTGTAGCATACCTGTGAGGAGATGTTTTTTCGATGAGATGCAAGTAATTATGTATGAATCTCAGTTTGGAAACAATTCAACGCTTTACAACACCGTGAATAACATTATCAGACTTATTAACTATACTTTGAAAGGCACACAGGTAAGTGAAACACCATGTTACGCTTGTACTAGGTTGCAGATAATTTGCTGCAGCAGCCACATTCTCTCTTACTATCCTTCTCACACCCTCTTCTCTCTGATACTGATGTCACAATTTCCTTTGTCTTGTCACTTGACTATTGAGATGATGGTCTCTTTAAATCAATACAGGAATAAACGTGCTTTCTTGAATAATCTTCATGATTTTGCCTCATGGGCATGTATTTGCCTTTCACATTCCATATACCTATCCTTAGGTGGCCAAACTGAGCACCACTTAGTTTGAAAAGAATAAATAAGGTTTCATTAAAATAAATGTTAAAATAAGCTTGTTTATTCCTAAGACTTGACATTCGCTTAGTACCATCTTTTACTGTTTCTGTTATCTCTTTCCTCCTCTCTTTTTCTCTCTTTCTAAGGCTGCTGACTCTGATTTCTCTCCATTAATCTTGATCCAGAAATTGCAGTTCCCAATCAAGGAAGGAATACTAGGAAGTAACCTTAAGAGCATTGGAAACATTCAGTGAAATACTGAACCTCCAGGTAGAAGCTTCTGGTTTTGTTTTGTTTTTCATTGTCTTCCTAATGGGAGTTTGTAAAACAAACAAGCAGAAGCATTTAGCCGAAGTTCTTCATAGGCTGCTACTGTTGGCAACAAAAGAATACAATGATGACACGTGGTTGTGTTTTTCAGCAGGCGGTAGAAGCGGGCCTGATAGTAGGTGTCTCTCTTTCTTTAAATTCCATTTTGCTAACTTCATGAATCCTTTGTTTTTGCAGAGCATAGAAACATCCCAGTGCCAAAAATGTGAAACATTTCAAGAAAAAGAATATAAAGAATTTATGAAAAGCTTCGGGAAGAATGTAATACGATGGAATAGAGAAGCAACAAGAGATTTTTAAACAACTTTTGTATCTTAAATGCAATTTCTTGTGTCAGAGCTAAGATTAAATTTCTGTGGAGGAAATTTTTATAATTTGTGCTTAAGAGTTACTGGTATTTTAGCATTTAGATCTGATTTCCATGCCACTTGAGAGTCTGGAGCAACTATGTAACTTTTTCTCATAATAATTCATACATGATGTATGTACAATGGTAGACATTTGACCCTTGTCTTTATTTATGGGGTGATACCCATTTCTTCATAGTTATTAAGGTGAGAGCTGGTACCTTGTTTGAAAGGGCTGTCCTGTCTTCTTCTCTTCCATGATGGCCTACCTCTGGATAAGATAGCTTGCTAGTCACCCATTGTGTGCAATCACAGATGCCACAAAGAAGAAATGGAAGTTACCCACTTGTAACTCTAGTTCTTCTAGCGCACATCTTTGAATTCACACTTCACATTCTTCCTTCCCCTCTATCTGTCACATCTCTGTATGCTTTTTCCGCAGCTGTGGATAAGCAGGGAACTGAGCCTCGCAAATGTGGGAAAGGAGGAGCATGCATGGTGGTGAGGAGGAGGTCCCTACTGAATACAAATTCAGATTGGAAGAGACCGGCTTGTTCTGTGCAGGCACAAAACACCCATTGTGTACATTCACAGATGCACAATCAAAGAACTAGAGTTACAGGTAGATAACTTCCATTTTTGGCTTGATCTCCGGCTATAAGTGCCTGAGAAGTATTTGGAGCTAAACCAGTTCCAGTAGCCATGGGGGTACTCAACATATAGAATAGAATAGCAATTTACTGTCATTGTACACACACACAACATTTACAATGAAATTAGGTGCTGTTCACAGTACTATACAATTTAAAAAACAAAGAAACAGACAAAAACAACCACATGGAATCCCACTCTATTTAACATAACACTAGACCACAGCATTTAACCTAAATACTGCTCTAGGCTAGAAACTGTACTTTAATCTGTTTGTTGTTGTCCTAATTGTCCTGTATCTCCTGCCTGATGGCAATAGTTCAAAAAACTGATATCCAGGTTATGATGGGTCATTCAAGATTTTAGAGGTCTTCCTTGAACACCTGGAGCTATAAAGTTCTTCCAGAGAAGGAAGAGGACAACCAGTGGTCCTCTGTGCAGTATTTATGACCCTCTGGAGTGCCTTTCTATCTGCCACTGTGCAACTCACAAACCAAACACAGAGGCAGCATGTTAGAATACTCTCTATGTAGCTATGGTAGAAGGTCACCAGCAGTTTCTCAGTCAGTCGCTGCCTCCTGGGAAGTCTCAAAAATATAGTCTCTGCTGGACCTTCTTAACTAGTGGTACAGTATTAGTGCTCCAGGTCAGGTACTCCTTCATAATATTTTGGCAGATAGAGTAACAAGGCAGTGCCTAGTATCAGATGCTTAGAAAACATACCCAGGTCAAGAATCAAAGCAAGGAGAAGCCAGAAGATGATTCAATGGAGTGAGTCAAAGGTCAGTGTTCCCCAGGTACCAGTCGGACAAGCTTCAGGGAATGCAAGGATCTGGAATCAAGCCTGGTGACATTTGCAGTGCTCTCAGCAACCACCCTGAAGCCAAAAAGTGCTTTCAAACACCTGCAAATGGGAGACTCCCTCTCACAGCTGCAGCCACTTGAGGAATGCTACTCCTGGGGTGTCTTCTATCCAAACCACACACTCTTTCTCCATCAGATCAGCTTACTGCTAAAGGCTGCCTATACAGAGTAGAGGATAGCTTTATATAAGGAAAGCTTGCATACACCCTTGGTCAGGATCCTGCTCAAGATTTATACTGTATATGCAAAAATTCAAGGGCACAAGTTGCTGATTATGCACTTGTGGTAGCTTGCTCAGTTGGAGCTCTACATATCATCATCATCATCATCATCATCATCATCATCAAACTGCAGAACTGGAAGGGATCCTATGGATCATTGATTCCAGCCCCTATCAAAGAGGCATAATGGGGAACTGAATTCTGCTCCACAGCCAGATGCCTAAACCACTGAGCTGCTCAGCATGTAAATATTGAGCAGAATATTGACCACAGAAATAAAAAATGTCGCCAAGGAGCTCTGTTACATGGTTATTAGAGAGGATAATAAAATATTGTTAAAATTTTCATTTTATTCTAGTTAGAATAAAATTAAGGCCTAAAATGTGAACTATAAAAATATATATTTTTTGAAAGATTCTGAATGTATCTTTCAAATACAAATGTAGAAAATATATTTTTGTTTTATATATGGGCTGTAAATATTCTTCATAGAAATGCTAAGCCTTCTAGTGTGTAAAAAGAGATGAGGACTTAGTAATGGTGGCACTAATCTTTTGAGTTGTATTAATTAGATGGATGCAACTCAACTATACCCAGAGGTGTTCATTGCCCCACAAAGTTAGAGCACAACATAGAGTTAAATAAATTTAAAATATTTAATGTCAGTGGTTATGTGACTTGACCATGCAGGTGCTGAGCAGAGTAACTACCACTGTGATCTCTATATAACACACGGTGTTATTGATGCTAGATACAAGAGGCTGTGCTGCACAAAAGAATATGCTTGCATTTTCTCCGGCTTTATTTATACTTGCGCTGTCACCTCCAGCCCTTCAACAATCACGTAAACTGCTGAGTGCAGATGTAGGAGACATTAACTTTTCACCCTCCTCAGCGACTTCAACCAGACAAGAACAACTGCAGCTGTTGATGAGACACTCTGAAAGTGGAGGACTAGAAATGTGTACACACGATTTGACCCTTTGCATCTTTTCAGCACAGCATGATGTCACAAGGCTGCAGCTGCCGAACAATGTTGGCTTGGCACAGTCTCAAGACATTTAATCAACAAAACAAAACAGAAGCTTATTGTAGACCACAGGGTTTTATTTATCCTGTAAAAATCTTCAGTTGTCTCACAGATTATCAACCACTTGCACTGTTGTTGTGTACAGTCAACCGCCCATTGGGAGCATGTTTCCCTTACCAACTACAGTCTTTTATCTCCTCATATTTAGGAGCCAGTGGCAACTGGCATTTCACAAAGGGTTCTTGTGGTTTGGGGGTCCAGATTTAACACCACAAGACAGTGAGTTTCCTGTCACCCAGTTATGATGTTACTAAAAAGCCAATCCCTTGGATGGAAGGTGTTTGCCTGGATCCACCTGAAAACTAGTGCAGACTTCCAGAAGCTAGGTGGCCCCCCACCTGTTTACTCCATTTGAAACATGTTGAGGGGAAATGCTCACATCAGCTATCACAAAGGCAATTTCCCTGCCAAAAGAAAGGTGTAGAACTCCATGTCCCTCTTGAGTTGGGAAGGGGTGAAAATACCTTAGGGAAGTGATAGGCCTCAAATGGTTTAGGAACAGGGGGTAGATCTTCTGGCAGAGCTCCACTCTTTGCCTCATTTATTTATTTATTTATTTGTTTGTTTATATACCACACCGATTTTCCCATAGGAACTCTGGGCGGTTTACATAGAAACCAGCGCATAAACACTAATTAAAATTGCCGAATGCTTCTTTAAAAAGCCAAGTTTTTAATGCTTTTTTAAAAAAATTAGGGATTGAGCTTGGCAAATTTTGCTAGGCATTTTTTTCCTAATTTCTGGCACCTGGTGAGTGAAAGGCAGAATAGTCTGATATCTATGTTTGTCTCAAAAGAACGTTTAAAATAGCTGAACTATCCTTCGTTCCCCAATCACAGTCTGCTTCCAGGTGGATACCTTATTTCCCTGTTCCACTAGTGTAGCCCTTACTTGTGGTGAGGTAAACCCAGAGGGGAACATGATCTGTATATGAGGGTTCCCCATGCAGCTAGCAGATCCAGAAAAACAGGGTTACTGATCCCCTGGAGATAACTCCATTTGTAATAATGGCTGTCCTCTTTGAATTGAGCTCTTGGTATGTAATACTAACGATGGAGAAGGGCGCTCCTGGCTTAAGGTTAATTCTTTTATTGGATGCCTGATTAGTGCTGATATTATTTATCAATGACAAGCCAAGAGGGTTTTGAAGATGGCAACTATACCTGTATTAGGAAGCAAACTTCTAAATAGAAACATGTTAACTTATTCACTTGATAAAAGACCATTGTAAAGATAATAATGATCCTTCGTGATTAAGAGCTGGGAGCATGTTTCCCTTACGAACTACAGTCTTTATCTCCTCATATTTAAGGAGCCACTGGTAACCAGCATTTCACAAAGGGTTTATGAACCTTTAAAATTAAGAGCTGACCAAGAGGCACATGTGTAAAAATGTCAAAACACTGCACTGAAATCCACCTTTTACAGGTTCCTGTTTTTTGAAATTCTGTGACTATTTCTTTTTCCCCTCCAAACTTTCTGTGAAGGTCGTTGCTGTGTCAGTGGATTGCAGAGTCATGAGCACTGTCAAAATATAGGAACCCTTTTAAAGGAATCATAATGGCTTCACTGTGCCTGTTTTCCATTTTAAGCAACAGGGACATCTGTTTGATAGCCAATAGAAGCTGATAAAGAGCTTCAGGTTTTTATGACCACACGTGCATTAATACTTTGCAAAAATATTATCTCCTTGTAAATGAAAAGATAAGTGAGGCAGTCATTCTGTAATATTCTTCTGGAATGCAGGCACAGCCTTGCTGAGCTGTGAATAGTCTCTTAGTGGTACTTAGTGACCAACATGGTCAATTAAGCAGACTTGACCATGTGGAGAGCCACATAGTTTGTCCATGAAATCAGAGGTCTGGTCATTTCAGGAACAAAGGATAAACACGCAATTTGTAACAACTTTTGTTCCTCCATAACTGACCAGCAGTTAGATATTAGCCACCTAATAGTCTGTGATTGCTGTTGTGAGTTTTTGGGCTGTTTGGCCATGTTCTGGAAGTTTTTTTTTCCCTGGGGTTTTGCTAGTCTCTGTGGCTGGCATCGTCAGAGGGCAAGTTGCTCAGGAAACTAGGAGTTCTCACTGTGCTCTTTGGCCATGTCCATGGCCAAACAACTGAAAAACTCGCAACAGCTATCAGATCCAGGCCATGAAAGTCTTCAAGAATAAATCTGTTTGATTGTATGTTTCTTTTCATTTTTGGGAAGATAGTAAGTTTGCAAAATTGGCAAAAAAAAAAAATCTGAAGAGGAAAAGGTCATACAATCTTTCTACTATGTTTAGCCTTCATGGGTGTCCTTGAGTGCCGTGTTCACAGCATAGCCAAACATGCACCAACCTTATAGTGGTAAGGAAGGCATATTCATTTCTGCCTTGGAGGCTGCAGAAAGTGCGTAGCAAATGTGCATTTTCTCTTTGTGAAGACATACTTTTATATTATGAATGTACATATTTTTGTAATACCAAGTGGACCTTGAAGCAGTGTAGAGCTCCATTTGGAAATGGCAATTTTCTGTCTTGGTTGCTTGAAAACTGTTGGTGTTACGTGCCATCAGGTCATCTCTAACTTACGGGGACCTTATGTCTGAGTGAGTTCCAAACTATCCTGTCCTCAGCAGCTCAGCTCAGCTCTTATAAACTCAAAAATGGGGTTTCCTTTAGGTAACCAATCCATCTCATACTTGGCCTTCCTTTATTCTTGCTGCCTTCAAAATTTCCCAGTGCTATTGTTTTTTCCAGAGAATCTGCTATTGTTTTTTCCAGAGAATCTTGCCTTTCCATGATGGGTCCAAAGAGGGGCAGCTTCCATTTAAACATGTTTGTTTCTAGAAATAGTTCAGACTTGATTTGGTGTTATCATCTGCATCTCTTCAATTGATAATCTGGAAATTGAGTCATGGCAACTGGACTTCTTTTTCTTGAGACGTTGAAATGTTTCGCTGCTCATCCAAACAGCTTCATCAGTCTGAAGAAAGCTAGTTGCGAGTCCTCCATTTTATAGTTCACTTGGCCTCTTGTCACCCTGGTCTTAAATAGGCTTATAAAATGAACAATGGCCCGAATAGGCTTGTTAAGTAGACCACAGTCTCAATCTCAGTCTCAACAGTCTCAATCTGGATGACTAAGAATCTTCACAGACATATTCAATTATTAATGTTTCTTCCACCAATTTTCACTCCTTCATCTGAATCTAGACTGGCTTTGTGTGTGAATTAGATGAGGGGATACACTGGACCTTTGTCTGACACCTTTACCTATAGGAAACCACTCAGTATCTCCATATTCTGTCCTAATGGTTGCTTTTTGTCCCCAATGCAATACACATCAGGGCAATCAAATGCTGAGACACACCCATTTCTTTCAGAGCAACCCATACATTTTCATGCTCCATGCACAGCTGTGCTGTAATCTATAAAGGCGTTGCTGTAGTCCATCAGGCAATCACTGACCTTGTAAAATTTTCTGGTGCACTCCAGTAGCCAGCAGATATTTCCAGTATGAGCTAATGTGCCTCTTTCTTTTTGAAATCCAGTCATTTCTTGCTCCATATAAAGTGTTATAACAACTTGAGCATTACTTTGTTTCCATGAGAAATTGGAGCAATAGTCCTACAATTATTGCACTCCATGACATCTCTTGGGGATAGGAATATGTCAGTCTGTGACTGTTTTCCTGCAGGTCCAATTTTTGTGATACTAGCAGAAATCCTGTTGCTCAGTTATGCAAATAGTGTGACTTTTAGAAATGTAGAGACATTTGTTGCATGCTTAGTTGTATATCAGATGTTTGTAGAGATATCTTACCTTAAGACAATTTTCATCTAAAATCAAACTATTTGTATAATGGCACATCAAGATTTTAACCACTGTAATATAGGTCAAAATAGTCATAAGTCATTTCAAAGTTGTTAAAAAGATCTGTGGTGACAATAGCTTGTACATACAGCCTGGCAGTTATTTGGCATTGATTGAACTATAATGCAGCCTCCCTATCTGTGGAATCAGCCTCCATTGATTCACTTGTCCAAGGTAATTCTTAAATAAAAAACAAATACCTATTTAGACATATTTCCACAGTGTATTTACCAGAACTAGCCACTAGAGGGAAACAAGCCACATTGTAATTGGTGACTTTCTCAATCCCCCCCCCCCCAAGTATCTGATCTGGAAGTGATCCCCCCTGATACCGCTGCCCTAATGCTTGTCAAATGGATGTTAAAATTTAAATGCCACTATTTCACTGGGTTCTTTGCAGAAAAGGGAGGAACACTGACAGTAGAAGCACATTAATCTTTCACTTGCAGGCACCACGTTAGTAGTGAGAAATAAAGTATAACCTCATTATCCAGATGTTAGGTGAAACAAAAAGCACACTTCCTGTTTTTGATCACAAGAGTGCTCAGACTCTGGAGATTCTCACTGCAGTTTTATACTTACTTACTCCAATACTTTTCTACATTCATAGGTGAACATTTGTGAATGTTTGTCCCTTCATAAGTTTTTTCTCTAAAAGTCTGGCAAATTCCGTATTGACATTGAAGGCCACTATACCATCCTGAAGATGTCAGTCTCATAGCATTCTAGAAATTAATCACAGATGGTGAAGGCTTCTTTAGGTAGGACTAGAGAACAATCTTGCCTCATACCGTGGGGAGCAATTGAGAACAGGACACATGGCAAAAAAAAAATTTACTCTGTTCATTTTCCATCCCATGAAACCTGCTGCCTTGTAAGGGCTGCATCGCTCTGGCAGGGCATCATCATCATCAATTATTCTTTACCTACAGTGTGAAGAGAAAGCTTAACTCTCTTGACTTGTGCTCCGTACATATTATCCAGTCAAGAATCTTTTCTGCTCGTGTAAGATAACAGGCAAGAACTGAAATGCTTCCATGACTATCTCACTTATTCTTCTAGATCTGCTGAAACTTTCTCTGCTGCTGAGGTACCAAGAAAATATATTATATAACTCAAATTATTTTCTAAATCTTCCAGATAAATGATAGTTGTTCATGATATGGCTTTTAATGATAGTAGCAGCTTATGCTTAAATCTAGCAGTCTGGTACCGCCAGATTATAGTGATGCATCAGTACGCTGTAGATACCCTTAGATATTGCTCTCCTTTCCCTGATTTTGTTCATCACTATCACTGCCTTGCAGAAAGTAAGTCACGTTAGAAATTTTGCCATGGCTATCGTCTCCTCCTCCTCTCCGTTTTGAAGGGCATTCCCAACAGATGCCAGTTAAAACATGCTGTAAAAATAAAGGACAAATTATGAGCAAGAAAGGAAGTTACAGCTTTTCCTTACAACTGCTTCCGTCCATTCAACTTTATACACATTATTTTATTTATATGCTTGGGTCTTGTTCTAGCTGTGTCAGCATGGAGCTACCCTCTTTAACACTTTAGAAGTTAGTGATGCTTAAAAAAAGGTTCATGGTCCCATGGTGAGGAACAATACCATGTAGTGGTTAGAGTGCTGTCCTGGCCACTTGAGAGCTCTAAGTTTAGGATTCCACCAAGCCATTCAGTGTATGAACATGAGTCTGAAATACTTAAAGGTTTGTGGTGAAGATAATGTGGGGAGGATGCAAGTTGAGTAGATTTTGTTGAGCTAATTGGAAAAGGGCATGAATGTATACAACTAATGAATGTGAAAATAATATGAGCTTCATGGCCTGAACAGGGATTGGAACTGAAGTCTGTTTAGCACTCTCACTGCTACACATTACAGAACTGGCTCAGTGCTTCCTTGACAATTGAAGGTATATATCACCTATACTTTGAACAGGAACTTCACTGAAAACATGCATCACCAATGTCATTTGGGCTCAGTTCCCTTTACTGCAGCCCATTCCATCCATCCATCCATCCATCCATCCATGTTCAAAAATAGCCAGTTAGCTCCTGTCTTCAGAACTCTTTACCGTAACTACCAACAGCTTTGACTTCACTTCAACCAATTTCCCAAACAGGAGGAAATGAAGCTCTTCTGACTCTTGGGAGCCATTTTGTGGTGGGTCCCATTGGTGTGAAATCCAGGTGGAGCTACTTTGTTAGGCAAAATGTCTGGTTTTGGTTTCTAACATACAAATAAAACCCCTTTTGGCCCGTCCTACTCTTCACATAGACATGCGCTTTCTGATGTTCCTGTGGATGGCATTCCAACTGGCCCAGTGACTTAGAGCAGGGGTGCCCAAACGTTTTGTAAGGAGGTCCAGATTTGGTGGCTGAGAATGTGTCAGGGGCCGGTTGCTCCCTAACCCTGCCACCCCACTGCAAGCCCCACCCACTTTCTTTTAAAAAGACATGGGGTGAAGGAGGGGGAGGAAGGGGTGGGCCAGCCAGCCGCGGGCCACTCAGAATGGCCTGGCGGGCCGGATTTGGCCCAAACCCTCCGGGCCGGACTTTGGGCAGGCCTGACTTAGAGGAAGGAAGGAAACATCAGTAGTGTATCAATAATCACATCAATCTAAAGAAGATGAGTAAAATACACCCAGGGTCTTTCTGCCAAAATCTCAACAACCTTCCCCACCCAGACCACTTCCTACATGCACTGGTACTCAGTTTTGTTGCTACTTCTCTTAACCTTTCCTGTACTTATTACATGCAAAGTTATACATATTTCTAGAGGAATAAACAGAAACTACCCAGACAGAGGCTGTTTTGCGTTCTTCAAGTACACTTTTGCCCCATTTTTATCTAGATATATTATCTATTGTCCTAAATCCTGTTTAAAAATACATTTCGCCTGGAAACGGGTTTTAGCAGGACAAAGGCTGTCCTCTGAACTTTATTATGCTTGTATTTAATCTAAAGCTTTGATTTCCCCAGTGCACCACCCAGAATGAATTCATTTCAGACTTGTGTTTCACAGGATTTAGTATTGGTGATTATGTCATCTTCGGTTCTATTGTTCATGCTGTCTCTTATGGTAGTCAAAGCAAATTGAGTGTGCATTAAAGCAATTATAATATTCTAATTGACTTTCTTTTAAAATGATAAAGCTTTAATGAATCTGATATCTATCGCAGAAGCACCTATTTCCTGAGATCAATAAATTAAATAAAACTCCGTGGGAGGGCTAGAACTTTTGAATTAAAAAACTGGAAGCCAGAATGAAGGAAATGTGTTGCTCCCTAGATGACTGTGGATTCCAGTCCCCCTCAGCTTCATCCAGTCTGGCCAGTGGTGAGGAGTGAAATGAGCAGCCATTTATAAGCATATGGTTGCCCAGCCCTGCTTCAAATTAAGTTATAGAATGCATCTTATAGTTTCCTATTATCCATTTGTTTGGCTACAAATAGTGACTGCTTATAGACTGATAGCAGTTAAAAACGTAATAGATTTTGGAGCTGTGTACCTGAGTTGCCACGTCTGAACCTACTTATGATTTCAGATGTATTTGTTTGGTTCATTATCAAGCGACCTTTCTTCTAGTGAGGGAGATATTTAAGGAGTGGTTTTGTCAGTGGCCCTTGATCCCTGTCAGTTCCCATGGCCGAGTGGGGATTGGAACCCAAGTTTTCTGAATCCTAGACGGTCTGTCTATCCACTACTTGCTTGCTTGCTTGATTTGTATCATAGAATTGTGCAGTTTAAGTTTATCATGCCATGCTTCTGGAAGGACTGAGTGGCTGCACACTGCTGCCAAGAGGATACCTGAGTGTGCTTTTGATGCTCTTTCCCACTCTTCTATTAAGCTTCAATGTCCCACGCAATCTGTTACTGCAGTGGTTCCCAACCTTGGATAACCCAAGTATTCTTGGACTGCCATTCTCAGAAGCCTTCAGCACTAGCTATACTGGCCAAGGTTACTGGGAATTGCAGTCCAGGAACACCTTGGTTACTGCACTACTGGATATCTTTTGAGCCATACTATATTTTTGCTGTTTTCATGACCATATAGATGTCAGCCACTTCAGGAGACTACAGAATTTATGAGTGCCTCTTTGAGCAGGATCAGAATATAGTAAAATGATGGAGAGGCATCATGTATTGTTTATGCATGGCTCTGAACCATACCATTTCAGATAATTACCTTTCTAAGCAGCATATGGTGAAAAAAGGATATATCAACAGTTCCAACACCTGAACAATCCTGTTCAAAAGTAATCTGAAAACACCAAATAATGTCAAATACTTCAACAAGCTGATCACTAATAAGTACCTTATAACAAGGCCTGTAGCAGATCTTGTCTGTGGTATCTTTTATCATAAAGTCTTACATTCTGAGGGTGTGTAAAACTTGCAGCCATCAGACAAGACAAAAACATTGCCATTTAAATATCACAGCTGCTCACACGGGATTAAGGAACATACATTGCTGCCAAATTCTAGCAAAATAACAAAGGGCAAAAATACTGAGGCAGAATAATTTATTTATCCTAACTAGGGGACTTATTGAATAGTGGCTGCCTTTGTAGTGCCATGTTTTTTCTGTGTAACATATAGACCCTGAATGGTTATATGTGCAGGATTTGCTCAGAGAGCAGAAGCAATTATTGTTTATCCCTAGCATGCAGAGAGTCCACAAGTTGAGCTGGGAGCATGTTAGTCCTGGAGATCTGTGCTTCAGACAAACTTTCATGTTAATGAAAAGGACCCTTTTGCTTAAGTCCTTAAGGCAATTTAGAAAAAGTCAAGCTAATTTATGTGAATGAGAAAGGTTTTGCTGTTTACTCAGACACTATTAGCTGTTTAAAGATTTCTTCCTTCTAATCATGGGCTGTCTAGAATGTCTCTTTTGGCTTTCATTGGCAGTGATTGCTTTGAACACATTATCAGATCCTTTTACATCAAGTGCATTTTAGGCTGAACCAGAACTGATATATATGATGCACCAATTTCCCCCCTAAACTGTATTAATTAACCGGTACATGGGGCTGCAAACCATACTGGGGAGGTAGCACTCCAGAAAAGGTTTTTCCTCCCATATACTTTATCCAATATAAATTGGCAAATCCACTTTTGGTAGGGAAGAGGTAAGGACCATGTTAGTACTGAAGCATCAAGGAAGTGGGGAGACTTATTTCAGAACAAGAGCAACTAAGGAAAGGGTTACAAATCCCTTTTGTGAAGATATGATTTATCCAAGTTATATAAGGTAACCAATATCAATAGGCTGTATTCTATATAATCAAAATGTATCCAATTTAAATGCATTAACACAGGACAGGAATAAAATGAATGAGAGTAAAAACCAGTTTCACTTCTGCTTTTTGGAGAGCTATCTTGGGTGAGAGCGCACTCCCTGAAGAATGAGAACATAGGGTCACAAGCAACCTATTTTGTGCTGAGCATCTAGGTAGAGCTAGATAAATATGCTAACGTCAGCAATAATAAAAAAGGTAAAGGTAAAGGTTCCCCCTACACATGCATACTAGTTGTGTCCGACTCTAAGGGTGGTGCTCATCTCCGTATTCAAGCTGAAGAGCCAGTGTTGTGCAGGTCCGTGGCCATGTGGCCGGCATGGCTGCAAGAAAACACTGTTTTACCTTCCCGCTTTTTTTACAGTGTACTTATCTATCTACATGCATTGACATGCTTTCGAACTGCTAGGTTGGCAGGAGCTGGGGTTAACAGTGGGAGCTCACTCCCGGGATTCAAACTGCAGTGCTGAGCTGCTGACTTTGTAGCTGACAGTTTTCAGTGTTCTAGCCCGCTGAGCCCCTATGCCCCCCACTGCAGTAATAAAAAGGGGGAAGTAAAAATGGAATTTTACAACAATGCCCCTTCAGGGTCAAAAGAAGGCACCTGAATGTATAAAAGACCATGAAGAAGTATGGTTGGGGCTGCAGACTATTGGAGAATGTACCGCCTCGTGTCTCCAATAGCTTGGGTACCCCAGTTGACGGAGTTGTGTGTGTCTTTGTCTTTTGTCTTTTATTTGTTCAATAAAGTTGCTGCTTTGCATTGATATTTAGCCTAAGTGTGCTCTGTGTTACGTGTCCTACTGGGCAACAAAGTACAGTGGACCCTCATATAACAAACGGTTTGTATAACATAAAATCTGTACAACATAAAAATTCTAGAGAGGAGAAATTTGCTTAACAGAATCACCTATGGGGCAAATCGGTACAACATAAAAATGGTCACGATTAGGGATTACTCTGTTTTCAATGCATTTCTATGGGAAATTTGTATAAAGGAAACTTTGCTTAACAGAATTTCATTTGGAACGAATTAATTCCTTTATACAAGGTACCACTGTACGGTACCATCTTTTCACTTCCCTTAAGAGTTATCTCCTGCAATGATAAGACATAGGCTGCCCAACAACAAACAAACACAGGCTGGATATAATAGCTTTATAGTTTATTTAATTTTTATATTATACAGGTATATACATATTACCTCCCACACTAGAAGTCTATGGAGCGATAGTCTGTTCCACTTTGAGACAGTCAGGAAGATTTTCATAATGTTTAAAAACAATCCACTTACTTGTTACTTGAATCAGTTCGTTTGGGTTCTGCTTTCTGGAGCAGCAGAATCATCTTAGCTATATATTCTACATCATGGGTGCCCAAACTTTTTGTAAGGAGGGCCAGATTTGGTGGCTGAGAATGTGTCAGGGGCTGGTTGCTTCCCAATCCTGCCACTCCACTGCAAGACCCACCCACTGACCCCTTGCAACCCCACCCACAGGAAGGAAGGCGGGGACCAAGGGAGGGAGGGATGAAGGTGGAGGAAGGAAGGAAGGTGGGGAACAAGGAAGGGAGGGAGGGAGGGAGGTGGGGAACAAGGGAGAGAGGGAGGAAGGAAGGAAGGTGGGGACCAATGGAGGGAGGAAAGAAGGAAGGTGGGGACCAAAGGAAGCACAGGGAGCCGTGGGCACAGGTCGCCCCTTGGAAGAGGCGATCTGTGTGACCTTGCACGCCCCCAAGCTCCCCAGCGGTGGTAATGGCTCGCCCGCCAGCCCACCCCAAAGCTCCTTGGTGGTGGCAGAGGCCCGCTGGCCTGTCCGCCCCCACACATTCTCCTGCGGTGCCGGTGGCGGCAGACTGCCCATCCACCCAGCTGCCCAAGCTTCCCAGTGGTGCTGGAGCCGCAGCCCGCCTGATCACTGCCCCGCATGTGCGCCCAACCTCACAATGTTCCTGGGTATGCCGGTGGCGGCAGCCTGCCCGTGCACCACCCTGCGCGCACACACCGAGCTTCACAAGGTTCCCAGCAGTGCCGGTGGCAGCGGCCCGCCTGCGCGCCCAACCTCACATGGTTGCTGGCGGTGCCAGTGGCAGCAGCCCACGCGATGGCTGGCCGGCCGGCCCGCCCAGCCCCACAAGCTTCCCGGTGGTGCTGCTGGTGGTGGACCACCCCCTCACCCGCCCCCCCAGCGGGTGATTTTTTTTTTAAAAAATGGGGCAAAGGAGGGGGAGGGAGGGGCGGGCCAGCCAGCCGTGGGCCACTCAGAATGGCCTGACGGGCCGGATTTGGCCCCCCCCCCCGGGCCGGACTTTGGGCAGACCTGTTCTACATGGACAGCACATTAAACATAGGAGGGTCACTAACAAACCACCTCGCAGTCTTCTCCTACTCAGTCTAAACATATCTTGCTTCCTAATCACTCCGAATGAGGACCAAATAAGGGACATCAAATACAGGTTGCTCTATATATGCCTATAGCAGTTGGTTATGTGGGAGGCACATAAAATACCTCCCCCCTGGTGCATCGTTGTAAAATGTACTGAATAAAACTGCTGGCCCATGCTTATTCATATTCTGAGTTTTTATCAAAATGCACACTTCAGTGTGTGTAACAACATTATTAAGTTTTAAAAATATTTTACTTTTAGCTCCTTCTAGGCATCAAAAGCTATTCTAGTTATGAGCTTCACAGTTGAAATATGTGCCTGTCCTTTTCCCTTCCTCTGAAATCTATTGTCCATTCAGGGCTGCCAAACATTAACACTTTTTTGGGTCTTCAAAGGTAAAATTATTCTATTGGACAAGGTAATAATAATTTCACTGGATATATGTGGCTTATACATGGATATCAATCTTGTAAAAGGGTTATTGGCACCATGACATTTTCTCATTAGCAAAATCTCCAGAGGCTTTGCTTTTTAATTAAATTCTGTTAAAGGTAATAATGCTAGCCCTGAGGAAATCAACTAGTTATTTCATTTGGAAGTCTTTTTATTATTATTATTTATGAATTAAAGTACAGTAATTGAAAGTGCAATAAACAAGTCCTTATTATTCAGATTTCAACCTTAAGGAGATTTCATAAGCATTAGGTGTTCATGAAACATTTTATTAGCTGTTGTGAATTTTCCGGGCTGTTTGGCCGTGTTCTGGAAGTTTTTCTTCCTGATATTTTGCCCTTCCTAGCAACAGTCACATTGCAGATAGGATCTCACTCTTGATTGCCAACAGATCTTGCAATCATTGCGGCCACATTTAGTGGCCAGTGTAAACAATTTTAGAAATCATTTTTTTCATGTATTTTTGCACAGCAACTCTTCCTTTTCTTCTCAATCCCAAATTCCAGAGTAATTATTTCTTCTCAGTAGTCAAAAGCTCTGCATTAGACTATTATAATCTGTAAGTGTAAACACCAAATTATCACAATATCAGCACTGCTTCATTGTAGAGATTATTCTGCAAACAAAAGACCAACTTTTTCTATGTAACACCTCTATGTAACACCTACGGTAAGGGATGGCAGAAATGGGGATTAGGAACAAGTTACTACTAAAGATCACAGATGGAGAGTTAGTACGAGACAGCATGCCATGATTGCAGAAGATCAAGTGAATTCTGTTATTGTTATTAAGGGTGTCAACCTGATTTGAACAATCTTCAAATTCCAAGTCAAGCTGCCTGCTTTGAACTGATTTGTATGAAATGCACAGTGTATCACAGAAGTGAGTACACCTCATCACATTTCGTAAATATTTTAGTATATCTTGTCATGTGACAACACTGAGGAAATGACACTTGAATGCAATGTAAAGCAGTGAGTATACAGCTTGTATAACAATGTAAATGTGCTGTCCCCTCAAAATAATGAAACACACTGCTGGCAACAAAAATGAGTACAGCCCTAAGTGCCAATGTCCAAATTGAGCCCAAGTAGCTGTTTCCCTTCCCTGGTGTCATGAGACCCGTTAGTGTCACAAGGTCTCAGGTGTGAAGGGGAGCAGGTATTCTCACTCTCACTCTCACATTTTGTGGGAACCTTTCTTTGAAGGCTGTGTTCCAGAGGGCTGCAATGAAGTGCACACACTCCTGGTTGATGTGGCATATCTGGAAATGAAGTGACCTTCTATTTCCCCTGACCTATTGCTTTCAGGAAGGGCTAAAGGGCACCTGCCCCCATCCGAGCTCCTGTTTCTGTGAGCTCTTTAATCTATTGCTTGTAAACATAGATGAGATGAATAGAGGTGGGCACAAAACAAAAAAACCATGGTTCGGGTTCATCTGTTTTGGGCTCACCCTTGGTTCGGTTCGGTTCAAGTTTGTACGAATTTAAAAAAAAAATCGTACTAACCCAAACCAATCCAAGCTGGTTCAGGTCAACTTACCGGGTGGTGGCAGCAGGGGGGTGATCCTGGCCCTGGCAGCAAGGGCTTTTTGAGGCGCTTTTCCTTTAAGTGCCGACTGCGCAGACCCTGGGGCCCGGTTGGTACTGATTCTTTTTTTTAATTTTTTTTCTTTATTTTACAGCACTGACCCGACCACCTCTGGGACCAGGTTGGCACTCCTTTTTTTTAAAAAAGCGCAGACCGCGCAGCCCCTGGGGCTGGATCGGCACTGTTTTTTTTATTATTATTATTTTCTTTATTTTACAGCACCCGCTCAGCCACCCCTGGGGCTAGGTCAGTGCTCCTTTTTAAATTTTAATTTAATTTTTATTTTTGGGGTTTTTTTTTAAAAAAAGTCACCAGTAGGGGCTTTTGAGGTTCTTGGCCCCAAGCCAGCACCTCTACAGGCCTACTTCCTGCCTGGAGTAGAGGACTGTGGCGATGAGGACAAGGTAGGAGGGGTAACGAAAAACAAAGCGAACGAAACGGAAATTTCCATTTCATTTCATTTTTCTTTAATGGATTGGTTCGTTATTTGTTTCATTAGCTAATGAAATGAATAACGAATAACAAAACAAATTAAAAGTTTGTTTATACCCATCTCTAAAGATGAATAAAATCAAGCCTTCTGGGAGGAATGCAGCAGTTTTGCGTGTGCATGTCTTCTCAGCATTTGTCTCTGTTTTAAATTCTGTAACCAAGGTCAGCTTGGCTTCAAAACCTCTCCAGGGAATTCCCAACACGTTTGGTGTTATCACTCTCACTCTGACCTACTAATCACTTGAAGTTCCACATGGCACCTCATGGTAATGAATAATCTGATCTGAGGATCTGAAAAAACAAATTGCTGCTCTACATAAATATGGCCTAGGAGGCTATAAGCAGATGGCCGAGACCCTGAAACTGAGTTGCAGCACTGTGGCCAAGGCCATACAGCAGTTTAACAGGACAGGTTTCACTCAGGACAGGCCTCACCATGGTTGATCAAAGAAGTTAAGTGACTGTGCTCAGTGTCATATCCAGAGGTTGACTTTGCAAAATAGACATATGAATGCTGCCAACATTGCTGCAGATGTAGACAGGGTGCTCAGACCATATGCCACACACTGTATCAAATTGGTCTGCAGGGTTGTTGTCCCAAAAGGAAGCCTCTTTTTAAGAGGATGAACAAGAAAGCCCTAATACGGTTTCCTGCAGACAAGCAGACTAAGGACATGGACTTCTGGACTGGAACCATGTCCTGTGGTCTGATGAGACCAAGATAAACTTATTTGGTTCAGATGGTGACAAGCGTGTGTGGTGGCAACCAGGTGAGCAGTACAAAGATGTGTTGGGCCTATAGTCAAGCATGCTGGTGAGAGTGTCGTGGACTGGGGCTGCCTGAGTGCTGCCCACACTGGGGAGCTATGGTTCATTGAGGGAACCAAGAATGCCAACATGTACTGTGACATACTGAAGCAGAGCATGATCCCCTCCCTTTGGAGAATGGACCAAAGGGATGTATTCCAACATTATAACGACCCCCCACACACCTCCAAAACAACCACTGCCTTGCTGAAGAAGCTGATGGACCGGCCAAACATGTCTCCAGACCTAAAGTCCATTGAGCATCTGTGGGGCATCCTGAAATGGAAGGTGGAGGTGTGCATGATCTCTAACATCCACCAGGTCTGTGATGTCATCATGGAGGTGTGAAAGAGGACTCCAGTGGCAACCTGTGAAGCTCTGGTGAACTCTATGCCCAAAAGGGTTAAGGCTGTGCCAGAAAATAATGGTGGCCACACAAAATATTGACACTTTGTGCCCAATTTGGACATTGTCACCTAAGGATGTACTCACTTTTTGTTGGCAGTGGTTTAGACATTAATGCTTGTGTGTTGTGTTATTTTGAGGGGACAGCACATTTACACTGTTATAAAGCACAAGCTGTATACTCACTGCTTTACATTGTAGCCAAGTGTAATTTCTTCATTGTAAAACTATTTACGAAATGTGAGGGGATGTACAAAGTGAATTTGCTTTATCTCATGTAAGGGGGAAATAAAGTGAGTGTACAAAGCAACTTGTGACTAGAGCACAAATAGAACCAGATGGGGGCACAAATTACTTCAGCCTCTCTCTCCCTTTCTCATTTCTGTTTTTGAAAGACACAATGTTTAAAACTTTCCAGTACACAAGCCCTCTTCTACTTCCCTAGTTATCCTCTCTCATATCTGCAAATGTCATATACCTCAGTGCAAAAACAAAATGGTGACAGCCATTCAGGTTTTCCAACACAAATTAGTGAGAAGCTTCCATATGGACTTGAC
The DNA here is from genome assembly GCA_023846285.1 of Phrynocephalus versicolor. NCBI lineage: Eukaryota > Metazoa > Chordata > Lepidosauria > Squamata > Agamidae > Phrynocephalus > Phrynocephalus versicolor. The sequence continues at coordinate 34,471,960 of JAHTLZ010000330.1, forward strand.
AGAAAGTGAAACAGGTGGGGCACAAATCAATCAGATGTTTTCCAAATCCTGAGTGTTCTCCAAATTGCATTGGAGGACATTTGCATTTGCCCCAAATACTTCAGTTTCAATATTCATTGAGAACTTTTGAGAATTTAAGCTCTAAAAACCACCCGACTGTCCCCAGTTCACGGGGAGTTTTCAGTCCCTTTCTGTCACTAAGGAAATAAATAAAAGAGATTCAGAATCAATACTGGAGGGGCAGGGTAGAATAAATGTCATCCAGGAAATAGATGTTCTATATTTGAATGGAAAGGAAGCACATTCATGGTAAATGTCTATGGATAGCTCGGGACCAATTAATGCACAGACAGGCTTTGCTTCTTGCCACAACTAATTAATTAATGAGATTTTGCAGGAAACCTTACTGAGGTATTCCAGGCTTCTCTTTCTTCACCCTCTCTTTCAAGGCACAAACTCCCATAACACTATCTTTCTTAAAGACCCCCAAACCAAATTGTCATCACTTCTCATTACGTTTTTTTTTTCAGTTCGCTGTGCTTCTGACTTCACAGTTATGGCATACAATTTGAAGTGATGAAATCTAAAGGGAGAGACCAATATGCAAAACATAGTTTTACACAATTAAAATGAAACCTGACTTCAGGATTTAAGCTAGAGGCTATTGACTCAATGATGCAGCGCAATGTATGCTGTGTTGCATTTCCTTATTTACACAAAGGCTGAAAAGACATTCCGATGAATACATTTCACCAGAGAGAGGTCTAATGCATGCAATTCTTGACTAAGATTGAGGTCCAGCAAGATATATAACATAAATTCGTGCTTGCCAGGTGGAATTTTAGGATTATTTTGTCTCAGCAAGCAGAGTAGAAGGTTGCACAGATTTTTTAAAAATCAACAAGGTTGTTTTTTTAAAACCTAACTTTTCGGTTTCATAGAATCTTAGAATAATTGGAAGGTGAATATAAGGCTTAGTGCCGGAATCCAGATCAAAGCAGATCTGACAGATGGTTGTCCAATTTTCTCTTGAATGTTCCATTATTATACTGCTCTAATAGTTAAGATGTTTTTCCTGATAGTAAACCAAAATTGGGCTTCCTGCAACTTGAGTGCATTACTACATGTTCAGGACAGATCCTATATCTCCTTGGTAAGAAAACCTTTCAGGTATTTGAAAAGGGTGTTCATATCTCCCTTCTGTGTTCTTTATGCCCAGTTCTTTCAGACTTTCCTTGTAAGGCTTGGTTTCCAGTCCCCTGATCATTCTTGTTGCCTTCCTCTGAACTTTTCCCAGTTTGTTTGCATCCTTCTTAAACTGTAATGTCCCAGATGGGAGTCGGTACTCAAGATGATGCCAAGCAAGTACTAGAGAGTAGAGGGGGACTAATACTTCGCAGGATTTAAAGATTATGCTTCTATTAGTCCAGCCTAAACTAGCATGTGCCTATTTTGTTGCCCCATTGTACTTTTGACTTATATCTCAGCTTGTGTTTTCTACAACAATTCCAAGATCTTTCTTGCTCATAGCAAGAGACAGGTTTCCCCATCTTGTAACTGTGCATTTGGGTCCCCCTCTCCAGTTGTAGAACTTTGTACTTATCCTTGTTAAATTTAATTCTGTTATTTTCAGCCAGTGTTCAGACCTATCAAGATATTTTTGAATTTTGTTTCTGTCTTCCAATGGTTTAGCTATCCCACCTAGTTTTATGCCATCTGCAAATTTGATAAGTACTGTATTCACTGGATGCTCTCATCCAAATCATTATTAAAAAATTTGCAGAGCACCTGACACATGACTGAGCCTTGCAATAACCAACTTGTTACCTCCTCCAACTTGAGAAGGAGCCATTGATAAACACTCTCTGAGTCTGGTTAAGTTTGGGGGTATATTCATCCAGCAAGGGTTCTGAGCCTGAAGTTTTCCCATCTCTATTCCAGAATACCTGGCCGTATTCTAGAGCAAACTTGGTATGAATTGCAAAACTAAAAATGACATTTTAATATTTTTCTTTGGACTTAGAAGCTGCAGTCTATACACAGATCTGCGAGTAAGCTGCACTGAATTCAGTGGAGCTTACTTCTGGGCAGAACATATATAATATTTTAATGTGAACGTCCTTTTCACAATATTGCTTATTTAATATTTTATCAGCCATATTGCTTTCTTCTATGAATGTGCAAGGTTTTCAATCAATTTCTGAAACAATAAGCAAATCAGGACTCTTCCTGCATTTCTGAAGTAATTAAATAAACTAGTAAAGATACAGTACCAGGAGGAAACCCATACCCACCAGTAAAATAGTTACCAAGAGATTTGAGAAGTGATCAGATTATGAATGCATAGTAATTAAATGGGAGCCCTTATTTGAGGCTCATTCTTGACAGCATTCAGAGAGAAATTAATTGAACTGATTCAGAAAAATCAATCAGATAATACCACAAGGAATGATTAAATCTTCTGTAAGAAAATACAAAAATAACATACATCAAAATAGATAACTTTTTTACAATTATCTCTAATTAAAACAGACCTTAGGAATAAGTTTGCAAACTGGAATGAAATGCTACTTAGGTACTCTGAATCAATGCCTCAAGCAATGGGATTGTGCTAAAGTCCTCTTCTTGTTCATTCTACTCTACAGCCTTTACTGTTCAAACAATTACTCTTCACCCTGTGATCAAAAGCTGTGCCTTGTAAGGACTATCACCCCATGCCATCACAACTGCATCAAAGGACATAAGCTGCTATACATCATTCTGGCGTTATATGACTTGAAAACAAACCTATCAAACTGTTCTTCATTAGCCTGATATGAATGCAAGACTAGGACAGGGAACATTGGACCCTAGGACTGCTCTTGGACACCTAGTCTGTGGATGACATGACACTTTTCCGTGTGGTAAAAACCAGAGAAGATTATGAAGAGCTCCAGAAGGATCTCTCCAAACGGGCAGAATGGGCTGCAAAACCATGATGGAGATGTGTAATCTCCAGGCTTAAAACCGGGGCATTTCAAGGGCCAGATGCAGGGGAGTGATATCAGGAGACAGATATCTAGTCTTGTGCGCTCCCAGACGCATTTGGTGGGGCCACTGTGAGATACAGCTAACTGGACTAGATGGGCCTTTGGCCTAATCCAGCATGGCTGTTCTTATGTTCTTATTTCATCCTTAACAATCACCACTAGTTGTTTCCTTCAGCCCAAAAGTGAGATCACTTATATGCATCAAAAATGATCCTCAATCCATCCTTGAAAAGAGTACTGTACTTCATTGTCCCAAGCCATTGGTGGCAGACCTATGCTGGTTTACAGACAACTCACTCTACTCAAGTCTTAAGCAACTATTGTCATACAATGGTTTGCACAACGCTGATAAAGAGATGGGGATTAAACCCTTCTCAAAAAAAAAGAAAAGAAAAGAAAAAGAAAAGAAAAGAAAAAAGAAAAGAAAAGAAAAAAGAAAAAAAAGAAAAAAAAAGATGCCAGCTCTGTCCCCACATCTACTCTGGCAACATGATTACAGGCCTCAGCCATGTCACACACAATATCAGGGGCATATTTACTTGTTCCTCTGCCCCTTGCCACTTTACATAGGACAAACAAGATAATCCCTGTTCAAAAGCATTAATGGACACCTATCAGACACCAGGAATGGCAGTACACAGAAACCAGTTTCAGGAATTCCAGTTTACCTGAATATCCCTTACAACATTTGAAAATATGGGTCCTGGAAAGAAACCATACTACAGAAAAATAGGGAAACAGCAGAAATAAAATATATACATATGCTGGGTACCTATTTGAAAGGATTAAGTATCAGTCAAGGGTTCTTAAGTCTTTGCCAAGTGTTAATCAGTACAGTGATTTGGTCAACTCTGCTATTGTGGCATGGTGTTTCTTTCTCAAGAAACCATTGTCACTTTGTACAGAACAAGGTCTGAATATATTCCACATTATTTCATGCAATCTACAACTTGTATCTACAATAGTAACTATTGCCACTTTCTCCTGCATCCACACCTGATGACAGTGCCATGCATAGATAATTGTCATGTAGTCTTATTCTTATATCTGACAAGGTGGGCTTGATCCACCAAAGCTCACTTTATAGCATCTTTCCAAAAATCTGGGAAGGCTGACTCAAGACTTCAGTCATATGCTTGCATTAGGCAGCTCTTCAGACAACATCTCCTGGAGAGGAGGGAGCAGGGGTGAGCTGTTCAAGGACAGGGCTGTACATGCATCACATGTATGCACATCAATTGCCACCAATGACCTGCTGGCCTGGAACACATCTGAGAAGGCCAGCACTGGCCATTGCATCAGGCCTGCCATCTAAAGAAGAAAGTAAACAGTGGCATAGGATTCTGTTTTAGCTGTCACAAAACCTATCTTTGTTCTGGGTTGAGGCAATCCTCAGAGCAAGGCTGTTCAGATATTTATAAGCAATTTCTTCTGCAGAATAGCAAAACTATCCTCTTTTTTGATGTGCAAATATTTGTCCGGCGATTGAATGGCTTTTTGGCTGCTCCACAGACATAGCCACAGCAAAAGTCCTCCCTGGTGTATGTGTGTACGTGTATTTGAAATTTGTGGTAGGATATATTGCAACGGGGAGGAGAAAAACCAGCAGACATTAAGAATTGTGTTTTAAAAAGAGCTGAACAGAATAACTGCAAATGAATAAGCAAAAAAATTGTGTTCTGCTTATATACCACCCCACAGTTCTTAAATCACTCTCTGGTCAGTTTACAATCTAATTATGCAGGCTACACATTCCACCCTCCCCAGCAAGCTGGGTATTCATTTTACTGACCTCAGAAGGATGGAAGGCTGAGTGAACCTTGAGCCGGCAACCTGGAATTGAACCCCAGGTTGTGACCACAGTTTTAGCTGCAGTACAGCAATTTAACCACTGCGCTAGGAGGTGCCATCAAAATTTCCATCCTCTGGAATGATGGGACGTACAATACAACTCCTCGTGCCATTTTAGAGCAACATGTTCAAAAATGAGATTGGGACCCAGCCACTGCATTTTCACTTATCTGGTAGCTGCTGCTTAAGAAACAATCCAAAGTATCCAAAAAGTAGGGTGGACAATGCATTTGTTAGACTATCAAAGTGTGTTTTAAAAAGCAGTGCTTTGAATCTTGCATGACTTTGGCTATGGCAGTACAAGTACCTAGAGTAGGGTTGAGAGGGAAGGGAAACCAATGTATCTAAATCATCCTTGCCAAAGAGTGAGGTTTTGGAATCTGTAGCAAGAATAAAATCCCAAGGCAGAGGCTGCTTTCCTTCTTGAAGTAGCTTGAAGTATAGATTTCACCTCAGAGAATGTAGAATCAATTGTCTTTCTCCGTTTCTTTAATCAAAATGTTGCCTGTTACTTATTGCCTTCATCATGGCCTTTCTCTGGCACTAGAAAAAAGGCAATCTCTGTATTAGAAAATTTATAGGCCAAATTTAGTTGGCACAGCAGGAAAGCACACACACACACACACACACACACACACAGAGAGAGAGAGAGAGAGAGAGAGAGAGAGAGAGAGAGAGGAGTTGTAGAGTTGTACAACATCCAAGATTAAAAGCAGGCAATACGTTTATTAAGGAGCCTTGTGGCACAGTGGTTAAACTGCTGCACTGCAGCCAAAACTCCACTCATGAACTTGGTTGGGTTCAGTCCCAGGTAGCCAGCTTATGGTTGACTCAGCCTTCCATCCTTTTGAGCTCACTAAAATGAGTACCAAGCTCACTGAGCAAGGTGGTGGTGGTGCAATGTGCAACCTGCATAATTTAACTGTAAACTACCCGGAAAGTTTCTGATATTTTGCTGGCCTATTAGGCCAGCAAAATATCAGAAACGAGCAAGGTTTCCTTCTGAACTCCTCTTCAGACTGGGCATTACATTTATGAAGCACTATGTCATGCATAAAGTCTGAATTATTTTCCAAGGTTTATTTTTGCATGGTCTGTTACCATACAGTAACGATAGATAGATAGATACAGTGGACCCTCGTATAACAAACAGTTTGTAGTATAACATAAAATCTTTGCAACATAAAAATTCCAGAGATAGGGGAAATTTGCTTAACAGAATCGTCTATGGGGCGAATCCATACAACATAAAAATGGTTGCGATTAGGAATCAATCCATTTTCAATGCATTCCTATGGGAAATTTGTACAAAGGAAAATTTGCTTAACAGAATTTCATCTGAAATGAATTAATTCCTTTATACAAGGTACCACTGTAGATGATAGATAGATAGATAGATAGATAGATAGATAGATAGATAGATAGATAGATAGATAGATAGATAGATAGATAGATAGATAGATAGAT
>JAHTLZ010000330.1:34483693-34503886 GCA_023846285.1 Phrynocephalus versicolor
GTGTGTGTGTGTGTGTGTGTGTGTGTGTGTGTGTGTGTGTGTGTGTGGTAAGTGGTAATGTTACAAACCACTCTACAGGTATATGAAAATAAAGACAGCAAGTTGTTACCAGAAATACCATGTGTCTCATAGTGAAATTGAAAAACCCAAAATTCTCCAGGCACCTTTAAGCCACAAAGATGCCAGGGTTGTGTTAGATTCAGGCATTAGAATCTTTAAGAATAGCAACAATGTCTACGACTCTCTTCCTGTCTATGGCTTAGCAAATGAGTGTCTCTGTTGTCCCAGCAGACTTCCCCGTCCCCCGTCCCCATCTTGCAGTCTTATCCCTAGACTATAAAATACTTCAAGAAGCTGCTCTGAAATTCCATCCCCTCTTGAGGAAGGCAAACAATAAGTCATGACATTCTGATAGTTTACAGCGAAGGGAACTCACTCCCGGCCAGCTGCCATTAACTGTTCTCTGAAGGTTACTGAGCTACAACCTCTTTCCTGTGTGTATCGATCTGTAAACGAGCTCAAAAAAGAAGCCCTCCAAGAAACCTTTGAAGAAAGAGAGAGGACCATGGCTTTCCCTGAGGAAACAATATTGAAAGGCTAGCTGACAAAGGTCAATTGAGAAGAGTCTCTGAGGACACTACCCTCACAGTTTACACTGACCTGGGGGTGGAAGACACTGAGAAATGCAGGCTACGAAAGCTAGGGTGTGGGAATTGGCCTGGGCTCAAGTTAGGCAATCAAAATATTTATTTTACTGTTCCCCCCCCCCATCCATTTAACTTAGAGTTAGCTCATGGGGCAGTTTAAATAAATATAAACTTTTTGATGAAATTATATCATTAGGATGATCCCACTCAGAGATAAGTGTTTTCAATCTGCTGGACTGAAAATAAGCACTGTGTTATCCTTTGTCTGGTTTTCAATCCTGTTTTTCCAATTCCTTGAAAATCCTGAGTTTCAAGAACTGATTCCAAAATTCAGATGCAACAGAGACTGGGGTTTAACAGACACTACCGTTATTGCATTAAGGAAAATTTAAATCTTAAACTGTGGCTTGTCCGAATAAGGCTGTTGCATTTAAACTAGGCTTGTTATAGCAAATTGTTTTAAGCATGGCAAAAAAAAAAAAAAAGACATGCAAAATGTAATTTTGTACGAACTGCAGCAGCAAAATTCAGCATTCTGTTTTTGACCTGTCAAATGCTCTCAATAATTTTGGTTCAGAACACCAAAGGCAGAGCTTCAAAACATGACTCTGTAAAACTATAATTTCTGGAACTCCCCATGTCAGTCAGCAGCCATGCTGCCTAGGACAGTGCTGGCAAACCTATGGCATGGGTGCCAAAGGTGGCACTCGGAGCCCTTTCTGTGGGCACCCAACATCGCCCCTTCACAGCCACCTTTATTCAGGTTAAACTGCTGTATTGGCACTTTCTGAAAAATTAGTGGGTTTTGAATCACAGTTTGGGCACTCGGTCTCTAAAAGATTTCCCATCACTGGCCTAGAAGAACTTGAGAGCACTTAAAAAACCTGAAACTTTCCCAAGTTCTGAAAATGTGAAGCTTTGAGTCTTACTTGTGCAACACGTAAATAGTAAGACCAAACCCTCAAGGATATGTGTGTGATTGTACCTGTACAGGTGTATGCATTCCTTGTTGTTGTCTGAAGATACATTCCTTGAAAATCAGTCATAAATTGTACATTTATGATTTTAGGTTTAAAGGCAGATTATCTCACTCTGTGGAGGCTACAAGAAATAGTTCAATCTAAATGTCTAAGAACTATACTCCAGGTCCCAAGATGCGTGACAAAGGCAAGGGTAAGGCTAGAGACAGGATGCCTACGAGTAGAAGCCTGGATCAGTATCCAAACCATACACACACGGCTAAAGGGACATTTAAACCCAAGCTGTCTATTTCCCTTGATATTCACTGATAATTTCTAATCCAAGTGGATCCAATCTGTTCAGGGTTATCTGACAAAACTTGGCTTCTCCTCCAAGCCACTTTTATCTTTCGGAATAGAGCAGGCAAAACAATCAATCAAACAAAGTATAGAGAATATTGAATATCAAACAGACCTCTCTAGTATTCAAAATACAGCAGTAAGGAGCTACATTAGAAATGGTATGGAACCAGCCAAATATTTAACCTCTTTGGAAGCTAAAGGATCCAGCAGAGCCTTTACTTTGGCAAGGTGTTTGGCTCTGCTGTACTTGCAGGAAAGTATAAAAATATCCCTTTTGCTGAAAGGCTGTGCTCCTGCTCACTATATGAGGCAGCATGTAGAGAGACTTCCCCCCCTTAATTGAAAGAATCCCTGGACACTCAGAGAAAACCAGACTCCTTTCGAATGTAGACACAAAGATCATCTGTAAAGTTGCCAGGTTCTGCATGATGATACTTCAACTACAGAAGCCAAATGCCAACCAGACAGCAGATCTGTATTCTTGCTAACACATTTTAATGTAATGAAATGCTTGAAATTTGGAAATAATAAGTTTTAATATTCATGTGAGGACTATGAATAAATTATTATTATTATTATTATTATTATTATTATTATTATTATTATTATTATTATTATTATTATTATTGTAGTAGTAGTAGTAGTAGTAGTAGTAGTAGTAGTCTATGAAGACAAGGAAGAGAATCCATGTTGGAATGATGCACCTCTGCTCTGTTTCCCTCCCTAGTTTGGTCAAATTGATTGATCATTGCTGCCATTTTGAACATTTGAACATGAAGGGATAGTGATAGAGCCCTTCACCTGGTAGTGAACATGATAAAGTGGTCCCCTGCCATTTTGTGGTTCATATACTGTGGTTCCGGTATATCACGGGACCGCAGTATATGAAAGGCAAGGCCCCCTGGGATAAGTTGTTTGGGCCTGTTTGAGGCCACCTGCACTTACCCCAGACCTCCCAGGCCCATCGGAGGGCCCAGAAGTGGTTTCCAGTGAACCAGAAGTCACATCCAAAAAACCCAGATGTGACCTCTGGATCACCAGAAACCAGTTCTGGGGTCTCCGATGAGATTCCAGGGCCTGTTGGAGGCCCCAGAAGTGGTTTCTGGTTATCTGGAAGTCACTTCTAGATTCTGAGAAGCCCGTTGGAGGCCCATTCGGAGCAGCACCAGGCCTCAGGTAAGTGTAGGAAGCCCCAGATAGAATCCTCAGTCCCAGCCTGACCCAGCATCTGCATATCACAGATTTTCTATTATTGCAGGTGGGGTTGGGTCCCTAAACCCCACAATAGGTGGGGATTACTGTATGTTAGATCATTCCATTACCTAATCAGTAAGACAACCAAGAATGTTGTCTTACTGATTAGGTAATGGACCTGATTCAGCAATCTCAAATCCTAAGAAAAATGAAATTTAAAGGAGTGACAGATTTAAATTACTGATGGTTTCATTTCCCAAGGCATAATCTAAATATATGCCAATAGCTAGCAGAAAGTGATCTGGGCCAAAAATTCTATGAAATTTAGACAAACGTTGATTTTAGGGTAAGTTTACCATGAAAATGATATGCTGCTTTCAAGGAGAAGTAAGCAGTGTGTTATATAGTGCTAATTTCCCATTCTATATATATTGTAAATCACTGCAGTGATTTAATATGAAGTATATCGGAAAAGAGAAGCAAAGAGATACATATGGGGCCATTTATTAAATATTGATGGCTGACTACAGGTTTTACATTTGATCTGTCAGCTGCATATTCACCTGAGGCACCTGCTCATTGAATGTGGAAAATGGGGTGATGGTGTTCAAAATTCAAATATTTCATCCAACTTTGTTAACTTTGTAGAACAGTGCTCAGGGAAAGGAGGAGAAAAATATGTTTTCTTCCGATAGGAGGAGGAGAAGAAATTGCCCACTGAACAGGTGCAGAAGAAATGAACGCTTTTCTCCTAGTAATTAATTGGGTAAATTGTGGCAGAATGCCGAGTACTGTCATCCGTCAATTTCCAGAAGTCCACATTTCACCTGCTTTTGTTTGTAATGGCATCAATATAATTGTGTTTGAATGTGCCAGAGAATGTGCATATTTCCTAGGCTGTCTGTCTGGTAGACAAGCAGGTAGGACACCTTCCTCCACCTGATGCCCACCATGGATCATGGACCACAATTCCTTAATGCTTGGTCATGTTGGATAGGTCTGATAGGAGTTCTCATAGACTATGATCTTCAGGCTCACAAGTAGGACTCTTTATGAGTCCTCTTATGTTTCCCCTTTCCCATGCTTTGTGAGGACAGAGCACGGTGGATTGGGCTCAGTTTAGTGATGCAGCAAAATACTATGCAGTCTACTCCGAATCCCTATTTAATGTTGGGAAATATGGGGAGGGAAAGGACACTGTGGAAACAAGAGAGAACACAGAGGCATGCGGGCCACGTACGTTATGACTTTTTGTACTTCCCACATCGGCTTTCATGTACAACATGCATCGAATGCTTCAGAACTTGCCTAGTTTTGCTTGATCCTGCTGTTAAAAGTTGAAAAGCTTTTTACTCCAACACTTCAATTAATGTCACTGCAGCACCAGAGGCGCTGCATCAGGGAGATGACAGGCTTGGCTTATGGGATGCACGCAAAGTTCTGTTGGCCAAAAGCCTGAGAGGTGTGACTGTGTTCTTTGAGGTATTAAAAAGGGCAAAGATCAGGAGGTGCAATCCAAAGCCAATTAAGTCATCAAACCTGCCAGGAGTAACAAACAAAGCCAGGAGAGGTTTTATGAAGTGAACATCCATTTAAACGGCACAAGAGGGAAGCAGTTTTTTAAAACTAGACCCTTTTAGCCTGCCTATTGCTTCCACGAGTCCACCTTGTTCCAGCTTACCTCCCTTTTATGTCATGCATCCCTGTGCTGCTTTTACATGAGGATTGCACGATAAAGGAAAACAGGATAATGGAGCAGTGGTGCATCTGGTATTCGTCAGTTATGCCTAATGTTTACTAAACTACTGTTTCACAGGGCATGTGTGTGTGTTGTGTCGTTACAGTTGTGACCGACTCTTCGTGACCCCATGTCCATGGAGTTTTCTTGGCAGAATACTGGAGTGGCTTGCCAGTTCCTACTCCAGGCGCCTACAGCACCTGGTATTCCCTGGTGGTCTCCCATCCAAGTACTAACCAGGGCTGACCCTGCTTAGCTTCCGAAATCAGGCAAGATCAGATGTGCTTAGGGCATCTAGGCAGCTTTCACAGGCCATAGAAGCGTCATTATATCTTTGGTTCCCCCAATGCAAAATGGGAACCATCATGGCACTGCATCCTCAAGTTATCACATGATGTCATGATAGAGACAAATGGAAAGTGCCAAATGCCCCATTAAACAAAGTGATGAATAAACTGGAGGTGCATTCAGATGGGGGAAGTTGGCCCAGTCTGGTTGATGGTTGAAAGGTTCTTATCTTTAGTGTGGTTTGCTTTATCTCTCACTTGAGCAAACCTTCCTGTCACACTGATTGATGTTTCTTGTCCCATGAGAACGTATTTGGGTTACCCCAATTTGTCCCCCTTTTGATTTGTGGCATTCCTATTCCTGCCTCCTTCCCCACTACTCCCCTCCGCCACTATCGTTCAGCAGACCAAGGCAATTTTACTTTCCTTTTTGTTAAATAAAGTAAGTGACATAGCGCAACAGCATGGTACACATAATATCATCAATGTATCTTGATTCTCAAGAATAACAAAATCAAAACAAGACTATGGGTGATACCTTCATAGGCTGCTAGTAGAAAAATAAAAACTGTTGCTGAGCTTTCGAGAGCACAAGCCCTCTTTTTCAAGGCAGGTATAAAAGTCCAAACATGGCAAGGGATGTAATTTGCCAGGAGAGAGTTCTTAAAAGTTCACTTGGCAAGATGGATGCCAGGCTTCTTCTTGGAAGGCACAGAGGAGCATGGTCTGATGGGGTGGACTTTACAGGCAGATTCAAACAAAGAGCTGCATGGTATGGGCACCTCCCTCTTGCTTACAACCATCATCTCTATTGGCTCTTGGAAGCACAAGGCTCCTGATTGGCCAGAGATGTTTTAAAAAGAATTTAAATGGTAGAGTAAATGAAAATATTGTGTGTGGGGGGTGGGTGGGTGTGGGAGGGTGGGTGTTCTCTGTCATCCATTTCAATGCCACAACCCGGCAAATACATCACGGTGTTCTCACCTCAGATAACACTCCCACCACTCTGTTTTAGTGCAGACTAACAATCTTCATGGACTGCAGAATGGGATAATTAGGACTTTTCAAAACTGTACCACCCAAAGAAACAAACAAACAAAAAGCAAAACAACATCATCATCAAAAAAACAAGTCCTGTAGCACCAAGGGTGCAATTAGATGGAGAAATGGCTTGTATTTTGAAGTGCTTGCACCATGGTCTCGTCTGAGCTATTTTCTGGCAACCATATGATGCAAAGGAGATTGCAAAGCAGCCCAACCTTGCTCCATTTCCAGATCAGACTTTTTTGGTCTAGTGGCAATGCTACTCCATATTACAGGTGGGCTGGAGCATTTCCTGCATTGATGGGAGGGTCACTTGAGAGGGAAAGCCACCCTATCTAGTGCAGTGAGACACAATCCTTTCTTACCATCTGGTTACACCCTTAGAAACTCCCTCCTCATAGGACATGCTTTGTACTTCTTTTTAAATTATAAAAAAATAATTTTTAGTTTTCTTTCTGCAACAAATAAATTAGCCTATGCCATTTTATGCAAAGCAGCATGCTCTTCTGTTTCCCCTTTTGATATGAATGGCCTCTTTTTGGTCATTGTTTGTGGTTGAATGGATTGGAAGATGTCTGCTTCAGAAAAGGCGAAACTGATGACTATACAGACCATTTGACTCACCAGAATGTCCAGTCTTTGCAAAGATACCTGCACTGTGATCCCCTCACAGAGACTCCTGTAGACTTTGCTTCTTGACCTTTCTTGTATGTTGATGCTCCTATGGCACCATTTGCCACTGCCTCACATCCATGAACTGGAGCCCTTGACGTACATCTTCTTGGCTAATATGGCCAGCCTGAGCTGATGCTGCACCACAGGCCTGCCATGAACCCCTTCAGCCAAGTGCATAAAAACAGCTTGCCTCAGTGTTTGAAAGGAGCTCTGCCTGTCTTTCTTCTTCCGTGGAAGGTAAAGTTGCTGTGATGTATAGAAGGAGAGGATCAGAGCATCTCTAATGAGCTAAAGAGGAATTGCTGAAGAACTGTCTCAACTCCTCCCTAAGCCAGCGAGTTCAACATCAAGAAAGGAGACAGGTGGAATATAGTCTGAATGGCACAACCATTGGAAGGAGCACTCATTGCTAATAAGAGTAGTAGGACCCCCCCCTTTTTGCTTGGATACTTGTGTAGTCATTTGAGTCACATTTTGATTTTTGTGAGCAGTTGGTGGAACCCCCACTGCGGTTAAAGATGCTGCCTCTTTACTTGAAGGGTTTTTGCTGATCACACTTTTATTCCTCACACATATTGATTTGACTGGCATCCAAAATGTCCCTGGAACAATTTCTCTCTCTCTCTCTCTCTCCAGACACACACACACATACTCACACACTCTCTCTCTCTCTCTCTCTCTCACACACACACACACACACACTTTGCAGTTTGACTGACACTACATCTGAAATATGTTGCTCTCTTCAGCACTGCAGAGATTAAACCCCAGGCTGCCTTTATTAGGATCTAAATTTGGAATTTATTCATCAGCAGGCTTCTAGAACTTAATGCTGGGATTAGTCAGTCAAGTATTTAACAATCCAATCAGTGGTACCCATTTCCTTGGATAATATTGTTGAAAAGTACAAACCAGACATAAAAACACAAGAAATATGGTATCTCGTTTATATGCTCAATATATGAGAGGTATGGGACTATTTAAAAATCCCTTTCCCCACCCCTCTTTCCTTTTCCTCCTCTCCCTACTTTTTCTTTGGACAAAGTGTCTGATTGTAATGCCAGCTGACGGTCGGTCTTCTCTCACATAGATTCCAACAACTGATTGAAAGAAAGGAACGTTGAAGCAAAATGTGGCACATTAAGGCAGTATTGTTGACTATAAACTGAGTGGAAGTGGTAAGATTAAATTGTATTGGCTAGACAATGGAAACAAGGGTCAAATGGAATTAAATTCATTGCAAAAGAAATGAAGTTGCTACATTTTCTTTCCTTTCCTTTCCTTTCCTTTTAAACCACATAAACAGCCAAACAACTGAGGCTGTAGGGACCTTAGACATCAAGTTTTATTATTTATTTATTTATTTATTATGGAGCATATATACCGCCCGTCTTCCTGGAGGGGAACTCCGGGCGGTTCACAACAAATTAAAATGAACAGCGAATTATATAAACTAATAGAATAAACAGACAAAACAGCAATAGTAGGAGAAGCAGATGGCGGGGGGAAAAAGCCATCCAAACGCCTCCCGGAAGAGAAGGGTAAAGTTAAATGTTTTGTTTTCCTATAATCTGTTTATTTATTTATTTATTATTTATTTATTGGATTTCTACCCCGCCCATCTTCCGAGACAGCTGGACAAACCTTTGGGAGGCTGCTTGTGGGCAAAAGAAGCAGTCACGCAGAATCTTCAGTCTTCAGAGATTATCATTTGTTGCTCTGTTCAACTGTTTCTGTTCTTACACACCATCACATCATTTCTGGTGTAAAGGAACCTTATGTATTAATGACCTCCAAAAGGTCCTACCATTAATAGCAGTGCTCAAGTCTTGCAAAAGAAAGGCATGTCTTCCTAAGCTGAGTTAATCCACCTCGTTTTTCATTTTCATTCCCCCCCTCCACACAGACTCCCACTTTTCCATGCATTATTACTCTCTCTTATTATGTTCAAAGTATGATATCCTCAGCTAAGTCATTTAGCTTCTGGTGAGAGTTCTGTCTTGATTTGATCCAGAATCCATTTATTTGTCTTTCTGGCAGGCTTTGCTCTCCTCCAACATGACATTTTAAATGAGTCAATTTTTCCCCCTGTCAGCTTTCATCACTCTCCAGGTTTCACATCCTTAGCTAGTGATTGGGAATATCATTCTATGGGTGTTCCTGCCCTCAGTCTCCAGAGAGAGAGGGGGGGGGGAGAGAGAGAGAGAGAGAGAGAGATCCTTATACTTGATGACCTTCTCTAGTTCCCCCCACAGCTGCCTTTCTGAATCTCACTCGTCATCTGATTTCCTGAACACATTTAGACTGATACGAGAAGTCTTAGTCAAGTACAGTATAGAAAATGTGTAGGAATTTCAATTGGTTTCTAACTTTATATTGATAAATTCTAGGTTAAGAGATAGCTGTTAAACCGATTCAGCGTAAAATGGTAAAATAAAAATCCTCAAGCCCTGATAATCATAATCAGCATAAAATCAACATTACATAACTAGCAAGTAAATAAAAACTGGGCTGCAGTCATTAAGACCAGGAAGCTTTACAGACAAGACTTAATTTGGTATTGCTGCAGGATAAGCCTCAGAGCCAGGTTGGTCTCAGGGCTTTCTGGTTACCAGACAATCACAACCAAGAGAGTCCTTGCTTAGGGTTGGTACAAGAAGCCTGGCTTGTGTTTTCCCAGGTCCAGTCCCAGATGCTAGTGCATGCCATTGAAGTATTTCTTATTTTTGGGAGTGATGTATCACAGAACAGATTTTTCTCCAGAACTGTTAATCGGTACTTCGTCTATTGGCCCTGCCTTGTAGCAGGAAAGTTGCAAAATTGATTGCAAACACTCGATGGAGAGGGTTGCCCATAAAGAAGTAAAATGCAAATGATTCCTGACCAAGTGATCCTAAAAACCTATCATCTGGGCACATAAAAAGGAATCACTTTGGGGGAGTTCCATTTCCCACTGTGCCTTCACAATAGAGGCTGGACTCAATAATCCATAGGGCAGGACCGGATTTAGAGGAAGACAGACCCTAGGCGACTCCACTGGTGAGGCCCCTCCCAATTCCCCACCCTCACAAATAGAAGAAAATGGAAGAGTGTTATAAAGAAAATTGAGTAAAGCCAAGTGCTACGGATTTTAGGAGTAGTTAAACCTGTTAGATAGAAATAAATTTGGCCTGACTATTTCCTAATACAGTGGTACCTTTTATAAAGGAATTAATTTGTTCCAAATGAAATTCTGTTAAGCAAATTTTCCTCTATACCAATTTCCCATAGGAGTGCATTGAAAATGGATTAATCCCTAATCACGGCCATTTTTGTGTTGTATGGATTCGCCCCATAGAATATTCTGTTAAGCAAATTTCCTCTATCTCTGGAATTTTTTATGTTGTACAGATTTTATGTTATACAAACTGTTATAGGAGGGTCCACTATATATCTCAACTGCCCTGAGTCTCATAGTTGTGGGACCCGAGTTGCCATGCCCTCACATGAAGTCTTGGGTTTGCAATTTTAGGAGAGGAGAGACTGTTCTCGGGGGGGGGGGGGGGGCGGGGTGGGGGCCCCCCCCCCCCGATATTTTGCAGCCCTAGGCTTCAGCCTGCTTATACTATACTAGTGGGGGCAAATCTCTGACACTCCAGATGTTTTGGACCACAACTCCCACAGTCCTTTTGTCATTGGCCATACAGGCTTGGAATTCTGGAAGTTGTGGTCCAAAACATCTGGAGTGCAGAAGGTTTGCTATCACTGGCCTATACATTTGGGTAGTGGGCGGCATATAGGTTGAATAAATAAATAAATAAATAAATCCGGCCCTGCCATAGGGCCCTTTCTAGCTCTGCAATTCCAAGGTTATTTTTATTATTTAAAGTACAGTTGTACCTTGTATAAAGGAATTCATTCCAAATGAAATTATGTTAATCAAATTTTCCTTTATACAAATTCCCATAGGAATGCATTGAAAATGGAGTAATCCCATTTTTATGTTGTACGGATTTTCCCCATAGGTGATTATGTTAAGAAAATTCCCCCTATCTCCGGAATATTTTATGTTGTACATATTTTATGTTATACAAGCTGTTTGTTATACAAGGGTCCACTGTATTATATATTGCAGTATATTAAACCTGCAGGTTCTTACTGCGGATAATTCAAGACAAAATAAATGGTCAAAGAAGTTCAGGAAAGAGAAGAACGTATTGGCTCTATACCTGGAGGACTGGTGTGGATGCAGCACAACATCATTGTGTGTAGAGCTGCTGCATTCAGATCAGAATAGCTCTGCTGATGTCCAGGGTTTAGTAGGAGAACAAGGAGGAAAAGGAACTAAGTTCACATTGATTTATTGTACAAGTTACATCTTTATGACTCAATATAGTGCTACTGTCTTTTGATGCAACCCATTGTGGACTAAATATATCTACAGGCCCAAATCCTATATTTCAGGACACCCCTTGTCTCTTTTCAACTCATGGGAATATTTTTCAAAACTGGAAGTGTCTGGACTTCATTTCCTTGGCCTGAAACAGGTATCTCCCTGAAATTGCTCTAGTGCAGTGGTTCTCAACCAGTGGGTCCCCAGATGTTCCTGGACTGCAACTCCCAGAAATCCTTTCCAGCACAGCGAGTGGTGGGGGCTTCTGGGAGTTGCAGTCCAGGAACATCTGGGGACCCATAGGTTGAGAACCACTGCTCTACTGGAAGGTCCAGTTGCACTCCCAACTCTAGAAGGAGAGTGGCTTTGGAGGGCAATTTTCCCCATGGTGTCTGGGAAGAATTTGGAGGGACTCAGAGAACATACTTGAGGACTAAACCTGATTTAAATAGACAGGAGCACATGCCTCTAAAATGGCACTTTACTTTCTTGGATACACAAAGGTGTAGTTTGTTAGGTCCCTACAGAGGGGTGCCAGTGCTCCCTCTTCCTTTCCTCCCCCACAACTTTACATTGCTATGGTATCTTCCAAAAGATTGCCCTTGAGGCATTTGTACAAATGCTGCATCAGTAAGGCATATTGTACAAGGGTTTCTTTAAAGGACATTTTCCCAGGCTGTCGGAAGAGAGCAGGCATAGAAAATGTCCTTTCCTATTTGCATTTGCTGCATGTTGTTTCTAGTTACCTTATTATAAGCACTATTTTTGGAATCTGCTGATGAGGAAAACAAACACACTCAGAACTTGATGTCTTTGCCACAAGAACTTCAAACGCTTATATAATAAAGCAATTTATAGAGGATAAGGATGAGATAAACTTAAAATTTATCTGCTTAATTTTTAAAAATATCTTTAGGTGTGTTTCTAGGCATGCATGTGGTTTATTTCTGCCTTTGTATTCCCCTTAAGAATCCATGGTACAGTGAAATGCCACATATACACACTCTCTCACACTCACTCTCTCTCTCTCTCTCTCTCTCTCACACACACACACACATACACACAAACAAATTCATGAGAGAGAGAGAGAGAGAGAGAGAGAGAGAGAGAGAGAGAGAATAAGAACTCTGGATCATGCAGAGATATATTTAAGGGACGGTATGTCCTCTTAAAAGGATTGTGTTCTTGAAGGGCCATGCGTTTTTGATTCTTTTACAGCATGATTTGCTGAGCACCAAGCATTGTATTGCAAATATTTAGTATAATTATTTATCTCCGCAGCTAGCTATGTGTCACTAAGATGACCAGCTGCATTATTATTGCTGAGGTATACCTCATGCTCCTGAGCCTCATAATCTCTGTTTTACCTTGGGGTGCTGACACAATAAACACAAAGGACCAGACCAAGAATGCTTTTGTTTATAATCTTGCATGTGCATAATGCATGAGATCACTGCTACTTGCTTTGCTATAATTTTAGAGGCCCCTCTTTTAATCAAGCTGCCACCAATGCACATCCTGAACTGGTCAATCCAGTATCCAAGTGGAGAATTTTTTCCTTTCACAAAACACTTCTTTCTACTAAGCAAAAACGATGCTTCAGAATAGAGAAGTGCATGTAATCTAGTTGTACAACAGCATACAGTTTAATGTCCAGGAGGCCCATATTGGATTAAATATTTACCTGTGTGTGTGTGTGTGTGTGTTTTGCATCATTACAGTTGTGACCGACCCTTCGTGACCCCACCTCTATGGAGTTTTCTTGGTATGAATACTGGAGTGGCTTGCCAGTTCCTACTCCAGGCGCCTACTGCAATCAGGTGAGAGCGGATGTGCTTAGGGCATCTAGGCAGCTCAAATATTTACCTACCTCTTGTAAAAGCAAACTTTGAGGTTAAATAAGACAAAAAGCAGACTTTGAGGTCAAAAGACAAAAGCAAACTTTGAGATCAAACAAAGCACAGATGCTTCTAAAGCACAGGCAGAAGTATTTTTATATGGAACAGAACATACAGCAATGGGAGTAACCCAACCTGTGCTCAGATGCTCTCTGTAACCTTCCTGTTCTCCTGCCCATTTTCTCTTAACAGCAAAAAACAAAAGAAAAGAAAAATACAGCAAAAATCCATGAAGGATGAAAAGACAGAATAGATGCACAGTATATTTGGATTGATAGTGCTGTGAGCTGCCTGACTTGAGGCATTCCATAAGTAAGGTGTGCACAGTCTTCTTAAGCACAGCTATCTCTTCCTTTAGAAGCCCTTCTGGTTTTAAGAGCAACGACCTGAACGCCTATGGCTAAATTGAGTAAGTGGAGAGGAGGTTCGGTATTTGATGCCCCTGATGTCAGATTTCCTGATCGTTTGCACTTGTATCTGGATGTGTGGTTGATGATGAAAATAATTACTATTGGACCATTGTGTGCACAATAAACAAACAAAAATGCATGAAAACCAATGTAATGCGGAAGTGAGTAGAGTTGGGCTTTGGTCTACGGCACCCCAATTTGGGGGATGGAAACATCAGCTGCTGGAAGGGTACAAACCCACCCATTGGTATTTTCTGCTAGGACAGCATGAACCTGCCTGCCCAAAGAGTGCACCCTGCCTCCAGCTGCTCCTCCCGAAGAAGAAGAGAAACACTAAACAGGTGAGCTCACGACAGAACCAGTATGGCTGATGTATTCCAAAATCTCAAGAAACGCAATGAGACCTGCTGACTTCTAAAGAGAAGCAGGATGGAGGCACCCCAGGCATCCCCAACCATCCCACCAACATCTCCCTGCACGTGCCAGTCTCTTATGATCCAAGCTCAACCAACAAAGAGCAAAGCCTCAAGCACCAAAAATGTGGGTTGCAGCTGAAATGATTGGAACATTGGACCACCACTGGGAAGGCATGGGTTCGCTTTCTCTTCCCTGCTTGCTAAACAGCCTTGGGGCAGGCAAGGTCTTTCACCTAACCCATTTCCCAGAACTGCTGTGTGGGTACAATTGGAGAGATGCCCCACATGTGCTACCCTGAGCAATTTAGAGAAGAAATGATGGGTGCATGCAACAATTTTAAAAAACTCAACAAAAGCAGTGAAATGTAATAACTGTTCAAGATCACACTGATGGAAGCACATCAATTAAATTACAACATTCTATGTGCCAATTGGGGCATAGTGGCTCAGTGAACTAAGGCTCCTAAAGCTGTTGCCTGCAAAGTCGGCAGCTCAGCAGTTCAAATCCCGGGTGCCACACAGCGGAGCGAACTCCTGCGGATAACCCCAGCTCCTGCCAACCAAGCAGTTTGAAAGCATGTAAATGCAAGTAGATAAATAGGTACCACCACAAAAAAGCGAGAAGGTAAAAACAGTGTTTCCTTGCAGCCATGCCAGCCACGTGGCCATGGACTTGAGCAACACTGGCTCTTCGGCTTGAATACGGAGGTGAGCTCTGCCCTTAGAGTCAGACACGACTAGCACACATGTGTGTGTGTGTGGGGGGGGGAACCTTTACCTTTTTATGTGCCAATTATTCCAGAAATTTGATGGGTACTTAGTCCAAGAATTTGATGGATTTGAATGTTGACAGGTGTGAAAATGTGGGAGAGAAAAAATGATAATAAATTGTTGACATTAGAAGCCACAAATGGGTTTCCCAGTGCATGGAATCAACACAATAATAAACAAATAGGGCTTGTCAAAACAAAGCACATTTCTTATGTTCTACACAGCAATAGTTAGTGCTTCACCCTAACTATTTGTTAGAGTAAAGCACTTCATCCCCTGCAGGTAATTCATGCTTGGTTGAGAGCACATGGAGTGGTCTCCAACCCATCCTGTGTCCTTTTAGAGACATTGCAAGTCTGTCTTTTCCTTTGGCTTGTGTCCCCATTTGCACATCTGCAGCAGGGTGTGGGTAACTTTCCCACCAATCAGAAAATGTGGGTAACTATGACTTGGATTTGGCAGTGGAAGTTTAAAGACCACCATCAGAATTATTTCTCTCACAATTATTTATGGCCAAAGAACACAAGAACATAAAAAAGAAGCAGGAGGTAGCTGCTGTGGACTTGGGGGGTGACACCACTGCTCTTTAAAAAAAAATAGACAAAAAAGCAAAGTGTATATTTTAGGGAGAAGGAACAACCTGATGTGAGCCATAAGCACACAGACATGCACACACATTGAGTTCCAATAGTGTACTTCACTTAGTTTTAAGAACACGGAAGGTCCTTCACTTCGTATTGCAGCTGGGAAGAAATGTGTTGTCTAAAACCTGGTGATGTCAACTAGAGACCTTCAGCAACTGAAGTGTGGAGGAGCGATCTTGAGCTTTGCTGGTGGGTGGAGCACTCAGCCTCTTCTTTGGCACCACGTCAGCTTGTTTCATACAAGATACTGATGCTTTTGATCCCCCTTTCCTTCAGTTTTAACTGCATGGTACCTTTTTAATTTTAATATTCTTAACCCCAGTTAAGGCTGTATTCTGCTCTGGGGAACGATGGCCTCACTATTCTTTGTGTCTCCAGCTGTTTGCTCTGCCCAGCGCTTGCCTTGAAAGTGCGCAAAGGAGCCCTGGTTTAGATCTGTACTGGTTTAAATCTGTACTTACACATTTATCCAACTGTTCACCTCTTTCCTACTTTCCCTTTCAGACATACTTTTATTTTATCATTTATTTTATTATTTATTTATTAATAACTTATAATATTTTTTTACCCTGGAATTGCATTTCTCCAGGAAAATAGCCAGAGGTAAAAAAACATTAATTTTGTGTGGGTGGGCAGGAAGAGGAAATGGGGCAATGGCTGTCGTGATTCCCTAGCCAGGGAGGCTAATGGAATATTCTGGGAATTATAGTCCTCAAAACTAACTTCTCCCTATGCATACTTTTGAAAAAGTTTCAAGGTTAAACTTGTGTTGAATCCGAAAGACATACACAAACACATGGCAGGGGGAGACATTAATAAATGCATTTATACGCAAGTGCCTCTCATGTACTGTATTAAATTGTTGCAAGGAAACTTGCATGTAAGACTAAATACAGTACAGTGCTTGAAATCCTGTTGCTTAGCGTGGTAAGTTGCAACACGGACAAGTCCACTTGAATCAATGGGATTTATGGAAGAGTTGACTCACCACAACACATCAGTACAACAGTTCTGCTCTAGTGCAGCGTACTACACGAAGCAACAAGATTTCAACCATTGTGTTACAAATCTACGCAGCAGGTGTAGGAAGAAAGGCTCACAAACTGACAAAGAGAATGACAATAGAGTCTGAGGGAAACAGTGAGAATGAAATTGGAAAACCTGTACTATGTGTCTCTCGAAAAAAACAATAGCTGGCTGTGCTGTATCTGATTCTTTGACATCCACCGAATCAATCTCTTGGACTCAGGTTTTGGCTCTGAAATCTCAGGGTATGAGATGCAGTGGAAATGAAGCCTTACCCGTCATCCCCCTCTATTTGTTTTTTTTTAAAGGAAAGTTTGCCTTCAGAAGCCTCAGTAGCCATGATAGACAACCTCAAATGGTCTGAGGGCCAAATTCCAATTAAGGTAGGAGGCCAAGGGCTGTACGTTTCTCGCCAAAGGAATGCCAAAAATATCCCAAGAAGCTGGCAAAAAGTGGCAGTCTGTAAACATAGCAATCCTTTTATACCACTTTGTTCAAATTTGGAAGTACAGTACTGAGTCTGAGGGAAAACTTTCTAGCCATGCTTTTGGATGTTGACTGCACTAAATGAAAACTGTAAATAATATCTGAAAATAAGTACTAAAATGTGATGGTCTGCAGTTATATGAATTAAAATCTAAAAACTGGTCTTGTGTGCATATGTCTGTGGGCTGTCAGGTCAGTTCTGACTGATGGTGAACCTTTCCATCGTTTTCTAGGTAGAGAGTGCACAGAAGAGTTTTCCCATTTCGTTCTTTTTTGGGGGCGGGGGAGGAACTATGAAATAATGCAGTTGGCCCAAGGCCACCCAGCCTGGTGGTTCTCGTATGCCCAGTGGGGAACTGAATTCCAAACCTCTAGCTCCCTGAACATATACCTAAGCCATTGTGCTATCGAGGCAGCTTGGAAACATCTTCAAAACAAGGAAAACCAAACCATATCATGGCATACATTTCAATGTTTACAACAACAATCATCTTTGGTTTATTCTCGAAGGCCTTCACGGCCAGGATCTGATAGCTGTTGTGAGTTTTTGGGCTGTTTGGCTGTGTTCTGAAAGTTTTTCTTCCTGATGTTTCACCAGTCTCTGTGGCCAGTATCTTCAGAGGGCAAGGAGACTAGTTCTCTCTGCGCTCTGGGTCACAGAGAGAACTCCTAGTTCCCTGAGCTCCTTGCCTTCTGAATATGCCAGCCAGAGTCTGATGAAATGTCAGGAAGAACACAGCCAAACAGCCCAAAAAAACTCACAACGATAATCATTTTTGGATTGCTAAGCTGGAAGGGGAACCTGTGGATCATCAAGTCTGGCCTCTGTCAAGGAAACCAGATACCTCACCCAACGAGCTACCCACCAGTTCTACTTACTTAACATGTTTATCTCCCACCCTTGATGAAGCCATCATATCAGACCTATTTTACAATTCAGGTGCATGCAGCGACTGAAGCTAAAAGGGGTACTGTGAATAAAGATGACAAGCAGAAATAATAGGCAAAATCTTGTTGCATAATTTTTGCTTTTAATTAAAACCAATTACAAGCTTCTGATCCCCTGCTTTCAGATTCTGAGACTCTCTAGAGCTCGTTTATGTTTCTGGGAAGCCTTGGGGTGGGGGGGCTCAGGATGCCACAGGTGGTGAAGCCTTTTAATTGCAACCAATCGCAGCCAGGATGCCAAGAATATTTATCATTCCTTGGATCATTAGTTCTCAGCCTTTTCAGCATTATATCCATGTTTTGGTTTCTGAGAAACTCTCTCACCTCCCCACTTCTCCTTTACTGCCATCCATCTCTGGCAACAAAACAAATTGGATGTCAAGGATCACAGCCTTGTTCCTGCTTCCACCTGAATGTCTTCCCATCCCTGTTGAGGGGTTACATCCCACTGTGAAATGTTCTAGATCTTTCTAGCATTTTTAATCCAGTTCTCTGGGCCAAGCAGCCCAGTGAAATTTAGAAAGCTGCATTTTGGAAGTAAAGAGGTAAAGCCTTAAAACTGGGTTTTCCCAGCAGATTCATTGATTGGCCTTTCAAGATCAGACAAATTTGCTTTAGGAAAAAGAGGAAATCGCTACCTAACAGAGCTTGGATAAGTTCCTCTTTAGGGCTCAAGCTGTGTAAGTTCTTGGATGTGAATCTTGGATAGATTACTCTTCCAGATTAATCTCTCCAAGCTCATAAAATAGGGATAAAAGGCAGGCAGTTCTGGACACACGGGCCTTTCCATATTTCCCAGGAGTCAACATGACTGACTGTTCCCTTACCTCTGAAATTTGCTGCTCCTTTGGAAGCTTTGCTTTGCAAGAGAGTTTGTGAAGACAGTCTGGTGACTTATTATTACTGGAAGTTAGAGTATTTTCTTTTTTAATGACGTCCATACAAATTAACTGTTCAAAATAAACCACAGGTGAGCACAGTGGGAAGTGAAATTCAACAGGCTGAAGCTCAGAAAGAATTAAGTGCCATGGTTTTAGACCATGTGCCCATAAAAATTAACTTGACTTACGCTGAGCACAAAAGAGAACTGGATTGCATACAGGATGCTCCCCTGTTGATTTCTATAAAGTGTCAAAGCCTAGCTACCCCGCTGGTGTCCATTAACATGCTCATGAATATATAAATACAAATTGATGTTTCCAAACCAGCTGTTTTTTATAAGATTTTTAAAGTGTTCTGCTTGTTTTTGTTTTGGTAGATCAGGTTAGATGGACTTCAGAGAATAGGTAGAATTTCCACTCTTCTCGAGTCCCATGGAAGAGAAAATACATTGAATTTTCTTCTGTTGCAGTTATTTTCATTATTGATATATACAGTATTTTAAAAAACTAGAATGTATTACTTTAATAATAATAATGAAATGTTGAGGACAGGTTATATTAATGAGTGGTTAACAACTGGCAAAACTTATTTGATTCAGAAGGATCCAACAAAAGGAATAATACCTGAAAATTGCAAGCCAATAACATGTTTACCAACTATGTATAAACTGCTGACAGGCATGATAACTGATAGAGTCCAGGATTATTTGGAAGCAAATAACATCGTCCCAGTAGAGCAGAAAGGGAACAAATGTGGTAGCAGAGGCACAAAAGATCAGTTACTCATTGATAAAATGATCTTAGAGAATTGTAAAGCCCGGAAAGCTAATTTATATATGACTTGGATTGACAATAAAAAAGCCTTTGACTCAGCACTACATAGTTGGATTATTAAGTGCCTGGATGCCATTGGAATATGTAAAAGTATTAGTGCCCTAACTAAAAATGCAATGAAGAACTGGAAAATTCTCCTTTTACTGGTCCACAATTGAAAGCATCCTCACATATTGCACCGCCTTTTGGTATGCTGTATTAACAGGTGCTGACAGGAAGACACTACAGAGGGTGGTTAGCACAGTGCAAAATATCATGGGCTGTCCCCTAAGTGCACTGGACAACATCGCTAGGGATCGTTGCCTCAGGAGGGTTGAAAAAATTCTTAAGGATGATTTACACCCCGGTCAGCACCTCTTTACCCTGTTACCATCAGGCAGAAGATATCGTAGTATAGCCTGCCGCACCAACAGACTAAAGAACAGTTTTTATCCATGGGCTGTCAGACTGCTGAAAGGGAAATAATTCCATGACAAGTACAGAAGAACTGACCTGTGGGCTGGCGCATTCTGTGTCAAGTACACAGGGTGCAATAAGACTGAGTGGTTGCTAGTGGGATGGTGGTGGGATGGTGGTGGGGGGGCGGGGTGGGAAAGGGAG
>JAHTLZ010000330.1:34503896-34523157 GCA_023846285.1 Phrynocephalus versicolor
GGAGACTCAGCCAATCTCATTGTGCACATGTTGTACATTGACAATAAGGTATTATTATTATTATTATTATTATTATTATTATTATTATTATTATTATTATTATTATTAAAACAGAATTGTTTGTCAGGGACAAAAGCTATGGATTGGTTAGCATTAAACGAGGGATTTTTCAAGGTGACTCTTTTTCACCACTGTTATTTACTATTGCCCTGATTCCTCTCTGAATAATTTTGCAGAAGACAAATTTAGGGTACCAAACTGCTAAAAATTCAGAGAAAATTTCTCATCTATCGAAAATCAGAAACTGAAATACACTCACTGACCAACACAGCCTGAATTTTCAGTACTGATGTTAGTATTGAGTTTGGACTAGACAAATGTGCCACAGTGGCACTGAGGAAAGGAAAACTCACTGAGGCTGATACTTCACATCCCTCTCACTGCAGTTCGCGGCCTCGCTGGAGACCGGTTCGAAGGAACGTAACCTCACGTCCTTGTGGGGTCAATCCAAGTTCACCCCAACCACACCCCCTGAACTGTGCTCCAAGCGGGGTGAGAGAGTCCTGTCCTGGAGCTCGGGAATCTTTTCAATCCACTTCTTGATCCATGTTGAAAACTGATTGCAACACGGAGGAAGTTCACCTCGGCTCAAGGAAGGACGTGAAGTAACCACCTGAGAGTGAAGGAATTGAAATGCCAAATGGACAAGCCATTAAGTATCATCAGTTTGAAGCCTACAAATACTGTATCTGGGCATACTGCAATTAGATTTTGATTATAATTTATAGAATCCTCCAGCAGACTTTGGTGACTAGGGAAAACCAACACCACCATATTCTGAAGTGAAATAACACAATATTTTCATCTAAAGCCTCCCCTGGCCTTCATTTGCCAAACGATTCTTAATTGGAGAAACTAAAATTTTCTAGCCATACCCCTGTTCCTGAGTCTAAATGAGGATAGGTAGCGCTATAGGTTATGTTTCCAAAACATTCTGGCATCTTCTTTGAGTGCAGTGTTTCCCAACCTGGGGCTCATGACAAGTCCTTGGGGGGGGGGGGGGAGAAAGAAGCCTCTACATGTTGAGAAAGGATGGCTTTACTCCATGAAAAATGCCATTTTATGCAAAGATGGTCGGTGTCTCTCAGATTATAAAAGAGGGTCATGAATTAACAGGTGTTGGAAACCCCTGGTCTAGTCTGTGCCCAGTTGTGGATTTTCTTGTTGGTCTCTTTTTACTTTTTTAAAACATCTCTCTGTTTAACTGGCACAACAATCATTCCATTAATGGCAAATTCTGCACGGAAAATGAGACCACAAATTTTAATATTTTATTCATCCAGTTATGGGTGTTGGCTGCAAATTATTCATACAGAAAGTGGCTTTTAAAATAGCCCAACGTAAATATGTTGCCTTTAAAACTTTTATACTACATGCTAAATGACTTTTATACATTGTACTACTTGTGGTTGATTTTAAAAACAGAATGACAGAAAACATCACCAATAATTATGGAAGAAAGAGTGAAGACTCTGTAATAGGGACTGGAGTTTGGAAATACAAGGTATGTGTAAAAACACAACCCACAATTGGTTATCACTGTAGGCTATAGGTAAGTTGCTTATTACTGCTGGACAGCAAAACCAATCACCCTCACCTCTGCTTCCTGAACCACACACGGGGCTCTGAGCGCTGCCTTGGTCTTTTCCTGTGGCTGTGCACCACTCATTGCCATCAGAATGACCAACAATTTCTCCTTTCCCCAGATAGTCAGTAGTCTAGCAATCCACTCCTGTAAAGAACAGTTGAGAGAGCTGGGTACATTTAGCTTGGAGAAGGGACGACTCAGTGGGTTTTATGACAGCCATCTTCAAATATTTGGAGGGCTGTAAGGTGGCAGATGCAGAAGTGTAGTTCCAAGGGAAGGACCCAATGCAATGGATTCAAATTACAAGGAAGGAACTTTTGACTAACAGTTTCTCAATAGCAAGACCAGTTTGACAATGAAAAGGACTGCCTGGGGAGATGGAAGACTCTTGTCCCTTGGAGATTTTGAGGTAGAGGGCCATACATCAGAAATGCTTTAGCTATGGAATGCATCATCAGCAAGGTGGTAGACTTCATGACTTTGAGGAGGCCCTTCCGGCTCTACAATTCTATGACTTTATGAGACAATAGATTGCTGCTTTGCCGTTAACACTCTGCATCACAAGCTGTTTTGTTAGCAAGGGGAAAGCACCCTGCATTTCGGGCCAGAACATTGGAAGCTATCATTAATTTCTATCCTACAAGTAGTTGCAGACCTGCCACTGGACAGAAACGTGCAGGGATCTATTATAAAGAAATTATGCTATATGCTAAATGCCTACCTTCCATCAACTTTCATCCTCAGCAGTCTCTACATTGACTGGGACTCTTGGGGCTCCGGTACCCTCTAGTAGTTAATGGAAACTTGAGGGCACTGGAATGGGGAAAGCACAATTAAATTAAAGGGTTACCCAAGTTATGAGTAGCCAGGGACTGAATACAGTATAGAGCAACCTCCAGTAAGAATGTACTTTTGTTCCAAACTCATTTAGTGGTCTTAGGGAAGCTATCATGCTGTGTCCACAATCTGCAATTCTTGTCTTTTTCAATGAAACGGTTAATTGTAACAGCTAGACTTATAACATTGTTTCCCAATAAAGAAGTGGATACATCGCCTACAAGACACACCAGTAGAGATGGGCACGAAACGAGCGATTTTTCGTTTTTGTTTTCGTTTCGTTACGCAACAAAACGAAAAATGAATTTTGACTCCAAAATGAAACGAAACGACCCGAAACATGAAAAATTTTGTCAACCGCTTCATTTTCGTTACGGCAAATACATTGAATTGTGCTAAATGGTAACGAAACAGCAATTTTTCGTTTTGTTACCTAACGAAACGAAAATGAATTTTTTTGCAAAAAACCTCACAAAAACAAAAACGAACCGAAACGGACCCCTAAACAACCAAACGACAAACGAAACACCATTTTTTGAGTCGTGCCCATCTCTACACACCAGTGGTCTGTAAGAGGAAATCCACATGGGTAGGAATAACAAGGAAGTTTGGGACCAGTTACACAATCAGGTAGATATCTATCCTGTTGTGCCTATGATTTGGTAGTGCAGCGATGGAAGACATGAAAAAATAGAATACTGCTGGACCACAATAAGGACTATATAGCAGTATTTGGGTAATAGAAATATTTTTAACCTGACCATTATTTTTAGGGAAAAGGCAAAATATAGTACATTCACTTGAGGCTGTGAGAGAGGCTCGGGGGTTGGGGGGAAGAGAGAGAAAGAACATGTCTCCCAGTGCCTATCTGGGAGAACTGGTCTATTATATAATGATGCCTCTAGATCTGCACAGATTTTGTTTTTGTTTTATACTTACAATGCCCAGAATTCTTCCGGAAGGATGCTGGCTATGTTGCCTGGGGAACTCTGGGGACTGTAATCCAAAATCACAGCACTGAACAAGGTTAGGTGCCACACACTTGGTGTCCACCAAGCAAGGAAGAATTCTTGGGGAAAAGTTGCTGCTCAATGACCATGACCAAGAATGGGCTTTGTGTGCACCCACTAAATTCCTGCCTGAAATTCCAGGAGCCGTTGTAAATCAATGCAGGCAAATACTGAAGCAGACAGAGAAATTGAAGGAGGTGATTTCAGCTGCTCATCAGTTTAGGGCACCATCCAGGAAATGGTAGATGTAGAGGGGTGATTCAATGACAGGACAGAAAACTTCAGGCCCTGGAACCAAATCCAGTTCTCCTCAGAGTTCAACTTGGCTCCTATGCTTCGTCCTCTGGTGATTTCCCAACTTCTGAAAGGACCTTCTTCCATTTAAAGAGGCCAAACAATGCATCACCTTAGATTTAAGATGCTTCAGAGATTTAAGATGTCTGGCCCTCTCCACCACTGGGATGTGCCCCTCTCCATCTTTAAAACTGAATTTCAGATGATGTGATTTCCATACCCTTGGACTAAGTAATAGTTTGCCTCTACAGCGCGGGCGTCATGGGTTTTCTCGGATATCCAACTTCTGCCACCAAGCCTTAATGATTGACATAGGAGAGTGAGCTATGTATTTAATACAGCTTCCAGCAAAATAAATGATACTTGAATATGAAAAGCCCAGCACTGTATTTAGGAAACAGGCAGTGGAAGGGCAATCATGTTAATATCTCCTACACCTTGGCAGGCTCCCCAGTGTGTACCTATTCTCACTCTGATTGTGAGGTCAGCTGCATGATGAAGTGCTCACATTATTTCCCATCCCTTCCACAACACCCTCTGATTAAGACCCTGCCATAGAAAACTAGCCGGTAACTCTTTGATTTGGAGAAGGCAATCCCAAGTCATTTTATCCTTTTTTAAAAGGGTAGCTGTATTATTTTGCTGAATTCTTTTAAAATATTTGTATAATTCCCAGTTCTTAGCTTTTAAATCTAGTCATGGAACAAATCTGTGCCACCTTCGATTCTTTTAAGGAAAAAGTGGGGTAAAATATTTGAAATAAAATAACAAAATAAATCTGTTGTAACAACTGTGAATTCTTGCTCACCTTAAAGACTAACAAATTTATCCGAGCGTGAGGTTTTGTGCTGATGTAATATAAATGGACCAAAAATAAGAAACCTTACATTAAATCTGTTTCATAACTCTGTGACCTACTTAAATTCCAAAATCCTCCAAGAACGCTTGGCAACAATTCTCTGAAGCTTTGAAGATGCCACTTCAAGTGACATGGGATATATCCTCCCAGGATCTAACCTTTCCATGCTTTGTTTTATGGTGATAGAAACAATTCATACACAGAATGGCAGAAATATGAAAAATAAAACACATTTATTTAAATAAAAATACATGCACACACAGGATGTACAATGGATATGGCTTATACACAGCAATAACTGCAGTTGCTAAAAATACAGAAAATGAGAAAAGGAAAATAAAAGCAAATACATGTGTAAGATGACAATGTTTAGACTCTGCAGTCTAATTTTCTTAAAGATACAAGATATCCAATATATGTTAGTTTTCTCTACAAACTGTTTAAAGCAATTTTTTTCCAGGCTTTCTCAATACACTACCTATCAACCCTACATAGGAAAGCCAATGGGAAAATGTGAAAGGAGCTGCAGTTCATGAACAACAGGAGGGCCACAAATACCCATCTGGTTGAGCTCTCATGGTGCTTCAGGGACTATATAATAGACTATACTCCACACATTTTTTGTACATGTATGAGGGCTTCCTTGTGCCTTATTGGGCTTTCAGTTTTTGAGGAACTTTCCTTTCAAACTCTACACCGAGCCCTGTTCTACCCGCTTTTGCCTGTACCCTTAGTTTCAATAATAGTTTTATGGAGTACAATTCACGAAACACAAACCCAGGTCTGCTGGCAGCCTTGAACCTACAGTACAGTTCTCCAAAGGCTGGTTCCAGAAGCCTTTTCATGTACAAATCCTATCTGGCTAGACAGTGGAGCCTCCAATTTACTTAGAACATTTATCTTCTACATCCGTTTCTTAACAGATAGATGCCTTCCTACAACACATGTTCACATTTGCAAGTCTGAAACTGTATGTAAAGATGATTGCACTGTGATTCTCTAAGTGTCTGGTAGCACAAAACTTTGTATGACTCACATACCATAAAAAGGAGGAAAAAAGAAGCAGTTAAAGGCCTGCCAAAAAAGTCTAACCCTTGTGCAATATTTTCCTATAACAGCTGACCTACAGGTGTGCCCTTCTGTTCCTTTACAATGTAATACAATATTTAAAATATTGTCTAGGCAGCTGGAAACATAGATGGATGCATTTTTATAAAGCAAACAAAGAAATAACACACAGGGGACAAGCGGTGTCTTGCAAGCATTAGTAAAACTACAATGATTAGACCTACAAAGCACCCTAGAAACCAGTGGTCTCCAGTTTTCAGAAAACTCCACATAATATTGGATAAGTTTAAAAAGTTAGTCAGCTGTGTATGCTGACTCAATAACATTCTGTTCTGCAATATAATTTAAAATGCTCCTGACTTACACTCGGCTATTCCAATAAGTACACCTCTTTTAAAGTAAATTTGTCTGATTCTCCTACAAAATCTTTTATTAGATAATACATGAGCATGGGGTAAGCTGATCATCCTGTTGTCTTTCTTAGAAAAAGATACTAGCAATGTCATTCCAGACTTTACACTGAAGGACAACTCAAGACGCTATAACGTAAATGCTAGAATCCAGGGCAGGGGGACCTTCCCACAGTGATTACTCCAAGTATGCCCCAATGAGCAGTACAAGTTATGGTTATCTGGGAGTTGAGTCATGGCTACTGGACTTCTTTTTTGAGAGATAGAAACGTTTCGCTGTTAATCCAAACAGCTTCATCGGTCTGAACAGCGAAACGTTTCTATCTCTCAAAAAAGAAGTCCAGTAGCCATGACTCAACTCCCAGATAAACGCACCTGGATGACTGAGAATCTTCACAGAAGTTATGGTTACTTCTCAGTCATTCAAATAAGGCTTGTGCAAAACAATTACTCAGAAAATGATGTTGCTGCCCACTTCTAGTGCAAAAGAAAAAAGTTTCCCTGACTTGATTATTAATTGACTCCAGTCTAAAATGTATATTGTGATTATAATGTGTTCTGCTTATATACCACCCCGTACCACTTAAGTAGTCTCTGGGCAGTTTACGGTTTAATTACAGTATGCAGGCTACACACTCTCCCCCCCCCCGGTAAGTTGGGTACTCATTTTACTGACCTCAGAAGGATGGAAGGCTGAGTCAACCATGAGCCTGCTACCTGGGATTGAACCCCAGGTCATGAGCACAGTTTTAGCTGCAGTAGAGGCATTTAACCACGACGCCACTAGGCATTATCTATTAAATTACACAGACAAATAAAGCAACAATAAAGTGTGGACTATTTCATAATAACTAAATTACATGTTGTGAGTAGGAAATACAGTGGACCCTTGTATAACAAAGGGTTTGTATAACATAAAATTTGTACAACATAAAAAATTCCCAAGATAGGGGAAATTTGCTTAACAGAATCACCTATGGTGCAAATTTGTACAACATAAAAATGAGATTACTCCATTTTCAATGCATTCCTACGGGAAATTTGTATAAAGGAAAATTTGCTTAACGTAATTTCATTTGGAACAAATTAATTCCTTTAAACAAGGTACCACTGTAGTGTCTCAGGTGCTTTGGGGCATCTCATATTAAAAGGGTTCAAGGGTAGCTATTCATAAAATTTTAGTTTGTTAATTTGGTACCGGGATATTGTCCTAAAATGCAGAATGGGATTCTGCAGTATAATGACAAACAACTGGCTCCTATCTTAATTAACTCATCTTCATTTTAACCAAGCAAATGGTATGAAACATATTGAATTCAACAGGAGTAATCACACAAGTATTAGCACAAATGAAATGCCAGATGGCATTGTAACACAACAGTATTAGAAATAATGTTTTACTCTGAGAAACTAGCTCCCCATATACTCAAAACAGCTTTTACAAGGCAAACATTTTTTTCCTGAAACTGTTATCCGAGTTACTTACAATGATGATGACACTTTGATCAATAAAGCACCTTTAAATTTGAAGTTCTTTTCTAATTAAAATAAAATGTCTGTATGCAAATATAGATTTTGCACCATATATGAGAGGAGGGAAAGGAAGTCAGCTTATATAAGATATTCCACAACTTTTGGCACCTGACAAGAGTAGTTTAGGATTGGTGTCTTTTTATAATTTCAACTATGAATGTTACATTAAAAAATATCTAAAGGTTTTCGTTGGATTCCTGCAAGGTTTTCTTTGTCAGAAGTCACTGGGTCAACAGAAGAGATTAAGTGCATTAGGAAACACATTTCATTTCAGTGGGTGAAATCCTGTTACATAGTATAGCAAGGTGCAACTAGAGTAGGTCCATTGAATCAATGGAACTTACAGAGGAGCTGACTCACCAAATCCCTACTCAGTCAGTAGGCCTACTATGCTACACAACAGGATTTCAGCCACTGTACAAATTCCATTCACTTTTATTAACAGTGCTTGTTTATTTATACCTTTTTGTGATCTATGTGAAAAGCATGTATTAGCTAGCATTTATATTTGACTGGAAAATGGCTGCCTTTCTGTTCTACACTAGAATTTGTAAGATACTAGATTCCAAGTTAAAAATTGTCCTTTGAACTCTTAAGAATATCCTTAGCATTGAAATGCATAGTTCTATGACAGCGGTTAATCGTGCCAAAAGGACATGACTGTCGTAAATATTATATGTTCCACATCTAAGACTGTACATTGCAATAAAATCCTGTAGTTTTCACTGAAATGGAATACATTGCAATAAAACACATGGTTATTCTCAGCACCAGGAAAAAAGGTTTCTCTGTCTCCTTTGTGCCTTCTGACTGCAGAGGGAACTGAGTCTGGTGGTATTCCTTGGAGCATAATACATACACAGATTGTCAGTTAAAACTGCAAAAGATGACTGATAAAACACTGGACTTTGCTTCCAAGGAGATTTCAAGAGGTTATGGAGGCTAATGGACGAAAGCCCATATTGTAGGAAAACTTAGGGAGTAATTTTGTGGTGGTTTTAATTAACAGCATAATGGAGCAGAAACGGCAAAGATCACACACAAAAACCTGAATATATAACCCAAGAATAAATAATGTAAGGTCATCACGATCAGCGTTCCTTCTCCAAATGTGTTATGCATTTTATGCATCGCAGCCAAACAGCACCTTAGCTGTGCCCATTTTTCCGATAGGCAGCATCTTCACAGTTCAAAATTGCTTCAATTCCAAGAAGGCTTCGTGTACAAATTCAAGCTCATAGTGATCCCTATCAACACAGCCTTGAGTGCTCCCTTCGAGCAATGACCAAGTCTTCGATTCTGGTCAGCCCTCTTTTGAAAGGGTCTTTTTAAAAGAAACAAACTGCTGTTGGCCAGAACACTCACCCTTTCTGCACTGCTGTTTCCTTTTGAACAACAAACAGTACATAGTTACGTAACAAGTCCTAGGTATTTTTAATTGCTCACATATTTCCAATCTGTGAGACACACAAAGCAATTTGTGTTAACTAATTAACACAATTAATCCTGCACACTTTAATATATCTATCTATATATATATGTACTATTTGGTCTAAAGCTTAGGTGTCAGCTTTTCCATATGTCCCCTCTGGTGGTCGGTAGTACTTTGGGAAAGCCATCAGCTGTATCATGTTGAAAGCATACTTTCTGCATTTGACATTCTTCAGTACATTCTCTATGCGGCATCCTTCTCTGGTGAAAAGGGGAGGAAAAAAGACAACTTCATGAAACAGAGAATAAAGAAATATGTTTTATTTGTACATTGCAGAGTTTCAGCAACAATTGAAGTAAAAATAACAAAGATTCAACTCTACAATATATTGTCCACAAGTGATGATACATCTTAAAAAATTAGATCCAAGGCCAGGCCCAATATAATTATTGCCCTTAGAAGTAAATATTGGGAGTTTCTTTATAGTTATATTTATCTCTCACTGTGGTTTGATTAAAGATTAAATACTTTATGATATATTTTACTCTCCTTTTAGAAATATATTTGCTTTTTAAAAAATCTTCAATATTTCTTTTTTTTTCCAGATTGGTTTCATATAGCTTCTGTTTTAGATCCTATAGTTCACATATAGCCTTATAGTGTGCAGTTCGGAGAATAAGGCATTTTATTAAGTCTGGCCCTACAGACTGGTAAGAGGAACTTCCACCCCACCCCACCCCCATTTTGCAGTATGTTTAGGTTTTGCAATGAAAGAGTGAGAAAATGGTTTTCTGATAGCCTGATCCAGCTCTCTGTTTTACAAAGGAAGGATGCTTGATTCATACACAGTACAGAAGTCACAAGAGCCAACACGGTGCATCAAGACACAAAGAAAACTTTGTTTAAAAGAACAGAAACATGTTTTGTAAAAGCAAAGCAACCAAGGCAACAATTACAAACAGGTTAATTTGTTACAGAATAAAACTTATTGAATGCCAATAGACTGGCTTGACAGGAAAGGGTTAGTTGCACAAATTAAAAAAAGTGAATTATTCGTCAAAACAGAAGGGTCTTATAGGCAGGTAACAATGAAAGCAGCACACAGAGAGTTAGTCTTACAAACGGACCTGTCTAGAATACTGAAGTTGGGTTTCTGTTAGATGCATGTGGATGCACTTTTCATCTTCTTACACTTGTTGACTAAGGACTTATTATCACCACAAACATATGAATCTCTTCATACCATGCATTTTGCTACCAAATATACTACCAGGAACCATCAGTCTTGTGTAGTCTCCCCATGGGAACATCACAAAGATATCACTGTCAAAAAGAACCATGCCTGACTATTTTTCCCATGTGAGTGCAGGTCTGTAGGGACTGTGTGAGGCATGATTTTGACAAATGTCCCTCCCCAACAAAAATGACGTGGTTAAAGTCACCCTGTAAGGGTGAGAATTGGCCCTAAATAATACAGGGGAGGGGGGGGGATTGAAAAACACTGATATAAATAGATTTTCCTCAGTGCTAATGACAGTGCAAAAAAGTTTTTCTAAAAATAGAAAGCAGATTAGTTTACTTGATGCATAGTATGTTTTCTTGATTCCAGGGGTGGGGAAACATTTACAGTTCAAGACATTGGCTTTCTAAGGTCAAAATTTCTGGGTCTCAAAAATGTAGAAATAATACAACAGATCTATAATCTTAAACTGTTGCTGTTCATAGAAAAGAAAGGAACAGACGCAAATTTCACTGATATTTGGCTAATAATAAAGCAAGACTTAAAATAAGCCACACAACCAGCAAATGCGAGCTGACAAGCAGCAAGGCGACAGGATAGAAGTGACGAGAAGTTGGCTTGTTATCAGTTAGACAGCCTGTTTCGGGATCCTCCGACTCATTCAGGGCTCCCTGGGTTTGTCTGCTGTTAAACAGGGGAAGTTAGGAACAAATAAGATAGCATTTAATAGGAGAGAAAAGCAACACTTAGGTATTCCAATAACAAACACGGGCAGTATAACCAATCTATGCCACATGACTCGAGCACAGTGGTGTTGGCCACCCAGTAAGAAAATATTCCTTACGTTTTAGAATATTCTTCAAGCAGAAACAAATTATCAAATAAATAAAACAAGCATCCAGTGGGAGAAAAGGCCACTCTGATCAGTCTTGGCACAATAAAGAAGCATTCACAAGTTGGAAGCTCCTAATGGAACCCACCTGCCTTCCCACTGCATGAATAAAAACAAGCCTTATATGCCATGAAGTGGAATAAATACAAACAAGCATGATTTCTAGCAAAGGAAAGAAAAAACAAGGGTGTGTGTCAGTGTAAAACACCCAAGGATTCAGATCAACTTTATATTTGGAGTGTCTCCCAGGGATAAGGTGGCTGGAAAGACTCCCTTTTCGCCTGCTTGGTTTACACATGGCTGCTTCGTTCACAAGCCCTAACCTTTGGATTAAGGGCTGCTGTTATGCAGGGCCTGACATTCTACAATACTGAAGTAAGTCAGAGGGGCAACTCCTGCCAATAAACTTGCTTTTGCAACAAACCTGACATTGATTAGCTTCTCCTGTTACAAGGAGGAGACTAGCACAAGGGACACCAGGAAATCTTCCACTCCTACAGAAGAACTCTTGGGGTTCCATCCTGAGTATCTCTCCTCTAAGATCGTTTCCTTATCATGAGAAAACCAGGTTCCTTCCATAACACTAGTCTATTGATATTTAGGCCATAACATTCTGACTAGAACTCCAAGCAAAAAAGACACATTCTATAGTGGATGAAAATGTTTGGAAATGTTTTATTCCACAGCCCTTTTGGTTTTTTCTGAAGTAACTGCACATAGCAGCTATGAAGAAAACTTTATTTTAATCAAAGACAGGCTGATCCACTCCAACGTCTTTGGCAAAAGATGAAATCTATTTGGTCATTTCGAAATAATTTTTGTAAATCATAATCTCCAGATTATCAGTCTAACTTTCGTAAAAGCAAGAATCAGAGATTTCTGTTGAACAACTAACTGTGCTAATAAATGAATGTGCTGTGGTTCTCAACACTGCTGGGATTTATTCAAGAGTGGAACAATTAACCTCCACACAACAGTAAGAATGTGCAAGACCTCCTGCCAAATAAGTGGCACGAAACCTGCTAGCCAAGCAACCTGACTGATGTACAACACAAGAAGCATATTGCAACTAAACAAAGAGTCATTAAAACAACTATTTAAAGGTATTATTACCTTGTGCAATTGCATTCTAACTTCTTGAGAGGGAAGCTTCACAAGTCTGGATCGTATAGGCAGCTACCAGTCTCAAAAGCTAATTCTTGCTGATCCTCACACCAAAACAGGGCTGGCTCAAGATGCTTCGCCATCAGATCGAAAGAACGAACTAACTAAATTGGCTGTTGAACCTTACCTCTACATTGCCAATGGGACAATATTGACTCCCAAGCCACCACACCTAAGGGTAGCAGGTTAGTTTCAGAGATGCAGGAAATATTTTCATTCTCAAGGGAGTGGGATGGCCAGGAGACTGAAGAGGAAAAGCGGAAGATAGCTACAGCAATCCCTCAGCACCTACCATCTGAGGTGCTGAGGTACTCTCTGTCTCACATTACAGATGGCCCTGCTTCCAACATTTAATGCCAACCTAAACCTTTCAATTTTACCTGGCCCTTTCTGGAGTTCTTCTGTTTCTCATTTGTAACGCTGAAACAGGGATCCACTAGTCTGACTGGCAGAGCCGTGATATGGGTCTATACTAAGCACACGCTATATGTGATGGTGTATAGTAGTGCCTTTCCTCCTCTACTGGGCTCAAGCTGCTTCCTTCCATCTTTCTTCTTATCAAACTCCCAGAGGCCAGAAGGACAGAAGCACAAGAACACGAAACTAAGCCAAGGTAATTAGAACAAACAGTATGAAAGATGGGGTGAATTCACATGGGGCTAAAGTAAGAACTGCTGGATAACTCAGTTTAGATGTCTGGCTGTAGCGCCAGAAGTTGGAAATTCAATTCCCACTGTGCCTCCTTTCAGCTCTGCAGTTCTAAGATGATGATGATGATGTATTTTATGCCGTTCCCACAGAGGAAACAGAAGCCTGGAGATTAAGTTAGTGGCAGACAGGGGTGCCATGAATCCACTCCAAGTTTTTGTCTGTACATCACACTACAGGAGCTATCCAGGGTGCTGAACCCTGTTGAGGTTCAGGCCTTTGGAGAACTTCTATAAAGTGGGTTTACAGTTCCCTTGAAATGGGAGTCAGCACTGTGCAAAGCAGCTTAATGTAGTCATAAAGATTGGCAAACTGAGAAGACAGATACATAGGGATGGCACAAAAAGCAGTCACGTCAAGTAAAAAAAGATGGAGAAAGGAGAAGATGATGAGGCCAAAGCCCTAGGCAGATGTTAATAAAGCATTGTACTCCATACATAACTACAGCAGTGGGCTAGTCCCTTCCTCTCCACCATTCCTTTTTCTCAGAGAAAAGTGGCTCTCTGGAGAAAATACCTTGCTGTGACCATCCAGACTCTACAGGTGAGCTACATAGATAAATTAGCATTCTGCCTCTATAAAGTTAACACAGCCTGTTCGGTTTTGTGTGTGGAAAGAGATAATGGAGGGAACATCCACACCACTTATTAATACCATTACCTAAATAATGCTAGAGTGATGAAGCAAGCAGAAGATTGGCCAGACGGAGGGTCAACAGCGCAAATAGTTTTAATTAGGATCAAACAGGAAATCACAATCTAAACTTTACAAATTGATTTAAACAATTACATTGTAAAAATCATATTTAAAATTTAAATTGTGATGTAAATCAATTTGATTTTTAAAAGAACTGATTTTTACCAACCTTACTGCAAAATAAATTTGGTCACATATTGAATGATGTTAAGTACCAGAAATGTCGTACGTATAAGCGTTTTGTAAAAGACAGTATCTGCAATTTTAATAAAGAAACTAAGACTCCAAAGAATGACAATCAACATATTTCAACACAGTTTGCAAATTCATAATTTGTAATCCAATTCATAAATTATAACTTAAAATCTGTTTGCATATGAGTTCAGTGATGTAATAGCACAATATATCTCTATAATCATGCTATGGCACTTTCCCTCTTTTTGTATGAAAAAAGAACTGTACATATGTGTATCTGTGAACACCATGGAAGCCTTCAATTCAATCTAAAATATCTGTCACCGAATTCTGCATGTCAGTAGCAGCTGGGTGCTATCTTGAAAGAAAAACAAATTAAATAATTCAGACTCTGCCTGGGTATTCTTGTAAATTGTAAGATCAGATGAATGTTTCTACTGCTTCTTTTACTAACTTGATATTATCACAGTTCAGGTATGCAGGTGCATGAAGTGTGGCAAATGAATGCCAAAGCCTCAAAGTGAGCCTTGCAAGTTTGTCAACATCCAAAGTTAAATGGATATTAATAATGACATATAATGGAGGAATAGTATTACTTAACATATGCTGGTGTGAGTGCAACACTGGAAATTCCAGCAACGAATTGTTGCTAGTTAAAGAAGAAAACACTTGGTATTCTTCATGGGCCAGGTCATGCAATTGGTGCACAGAGAGGAACACTGAAATAGCTACAATTCAGTGTTGCAGTTTTGATGCCATTGCACTTAATACTGGCAGGGGTAGGTAAGGAAAAGGATTCTAGTCACTTGTATGAGAAGTCTTCTTAATAGCATCATGCATTCATACATACAAGTTACCCAAGTTCTTTCATTTATAGTTTATATTGGTGGAAATTAAGACAGGGAAAGGGGGACACTTGTACCTATCATATATGACAGAGACTAACACTATTAAAATCAGTGACCAAGATCAAAGTTTGTGCAGAAGATGAGACAGAATAGATAAAAATCTTTACAAATATACGGTAAGTCTCTGACAGAATGCTAATCGGACACTAGTTTCTGAATCTTTACAATGATTCAAATGTGACAGAATTGTGGAACATGTTCCTGATTACAAAAAAAGAAGGGTTCTTGAACAGAAATTTTGAAGTTTAAACTATTACTTGTTATGGTTACTAATAAAAAAGGGCAGGTATCTAAGACAGAATGCTCATTCTAATGCTGTTTTACTTAGCATTCGTCTGTCTCCATGTAGAGTTACTCTTATCTTTGAAGCAGTTTTCTAGAGCTGAAGTAACAGCATGGCTCCAGTGGCCTGGCCACAGCACATCATGCATTTCATTACAATGACAAATCCCCAGATCATTTAAAGTCTTAATAAAATTTTCCATATCTGAAAAAAAGCAATGTTTTCATTCTCAAAACAAAACAAAATAAACAACGGCCCAGCTCAGCTGTTCCAGAGTTTGAACAGGGTATAGAGGTGTTCTTTGTTGACTTCCATTGATTATTACCCTTCATTCTATTTGATGTATCGTAGCTCCATTATCTTGGCAGGACTGATATATATGGGGCCAGGGGGTTGGAATAATGCCCATCCCTGCTCAACAGCCACAAGCTCATTTTGTGGGAAAGAGAGGAAGCATAGCTTTGGCCTGTAATAGGGTAAGAAACATTTTTTTTCAGACCAAGGGCTTCACTCCAGCAGGCTGACACTGAAAGTAAGCCCCTCCTGAAAGCTAAACACTTATACATACTGATCTACCCGCATGTACTAGCTCCCTCTATATCAAATACTGCCTTCCCCCCTTATGTGCAACTCCTTTTCCTGTATGTTTATCCCAAATTACATTCAAGTATCTAAATAGCCATAAGGGAAGATAATCATTATCCCATCTGCTTTCTCGTCCTTATCTCACAGGCAGGATTTCAGGGTTTTATTTATTTATTTGAGACATCACTAAGCAGAATGAGTTCTTAATAATTTGAAGGGAAGTATGAGTAGAAAGTATGAAGGATGCTTCTGAAGGTTGCCAAGGAACTTCTGGAACTGACTTTCAGGCTGCCACCCCCACCCCCCATACTATGAATGGGTAGAGGAGCAAATCTGATGGTTTGCTTTCAGTGTGATCAACAAACAAGCTCTGGCTTCTCTGCTTGAAATGAGTGGATGATCCTGGCTACTGCTATGATCCCGTAGTTAAGTCTTGAATCCAGTCACATGGCCATTCTAGCTTCTTAGTATTCCAAGAAATTGAGGATAATGAAGTGACAAGGCCGAGAATCAGAAGGCAACATGTAAAAGGAATCGCAATGAATTTGAGGAAGCACAGTTTAAAAAGCCTGTATAGGTATAAGAGTGGTGCACAGTAGCCCCTTGCCACATTGCGCCCTAAATACCACGCCCTCGCTATATTGTGAGATCTGCCACCTCCATTCCGCTTTGGTGGGAGGTTAGCTGGGAGAAGGGAGGAGCTGGTGACCACGTACCAAGAAGCCAAAGGAGAGGTAACAGCTCAGGACCAGAATCAGCAGTATACCTCCATTTGAAGGAAAAAGGCCACTCTTTCAAAGATGAGGATGTACACATACTAGACAAAGAAGAGAGGTGGTTTGAGAGAGGAGTAAGGGAAGCCATTCATGTTAGCATTGAAAATCCCTCCCTCAACAGAGGTGGGGGGCTCCGGCATAGTCTGTCTGCTACTTATCAGGCTGTACTTTCCACAGTACCCAGGCAAATCAAGGAGCCTTCACCAGCAGGTCACAGCTAACGATCCATTCTTGATGGGTTTCAGCACCTTAGGCCATTGTTTACCTTAAGGCCATGGACACTAATGTCTCCCTAACGAGCCTATTAAGGCTTTGTTCATCTTATGAGCCAATCAGACCAGGGGACAAGAGGTCAAGCTGACTATAAGAAGGGTCTCTTGCACTAGCTATACTCAGACCGATGAAGCTGTTTGGATGAACAGCGAAACGTTTCTATCTCTCAAAAAAGAAGTCCAGTAGCCATGACTCAACTCCCAGATAAACGCACCTGGATGACTGAGAATCTTCACAGACGTAAGCCAAAGGGGACAGAGCCCCAGCCCAGCCCCTCCACCCATCTGCCCAGAGAAGCAGTCTTGCCAGCGCATCCTCCACTTTGGCCTCCTTGCCTCCATTCTCCATTCCCCACTGCAGCCAGACTGGGCTCCCTTTGGCAAGCCCAATAGCTTGCCCTGTGCTAGTCCTGTACTTGGAAAAATTGGCTGGGAGATGGAAGAAAGGAACCATGAGCCAGGGGCTCTTGCAGTAGCGGCTGCCGGGACCTGCCACAGTGGCCGCAGCAGAGGCCTCTGGACCCGATCCAATATGCAGACACGAGAGCATCCCCATAACACAGCTTTTTGTTTTTCGTGGCAGAGTTGGGAATGCAACCCCCTGTGATAAACAGGGGATTGCTGTATTGGAAGTTAAGTACTACATAGAAGGTGAGATGAATTTGCTGAGCTAAGTTCTGCTTATGCTAAGGACAGAGGTTTGAAACGAACAAATTTGATCTACAAGAGCTGATCTGCAGAAGGCGAGAGGAAGAGATGGTGGCTGGAAGAGAACTTTAGAGATGTGATAGTGATGTACCATCCTCTGAGTGGGACAAGGTGAGAGAAAGTTCTCCATCTGAGTAAAATTAAAACATTGTTTTGATGGACAGAAATTATCCCATGCTAGTACATACTTTAGGGGGAGGGGTTTGGTAATAAGAGATCTGATCATTAGGAAACATCAAGAGACAGATTTTTGATTTGCCTTTTTGGTGCAAAGCCTGCAGCTGTCGTGTTCTTTAGCAACATGATGAGTAGTCCACATAATTGCTCATTGTTAATAATTTTCAAAACCCTGCTGTACTAAAACGTCTTGATGAGACTGCTCCCCTTAATTGTCTAAATTTCTTGATGTCCTTCTAAATGAGACCCCACTCTCATTTTCCCTTTTATTTAATTGCTTGCTTTCAATTTCCATCCATTACTCTGTGTAGGAAACTGGTAAACAATGTCCTTTCTGATGGAAAGGGCATTCTGGAAAGCTGCCATTCGGCATAGGAATTGTAACAATCCTGTGCAGCCTGTTTTTTTTTCTTCTCCCCATTCAAGGGAGTCCTGTGCAAGAGAAATAATGTTTTGTATGTGAATTTTAACAGTACTACTCACCCAAATGTTTCTGCTACTCATTCTAGGTGAACATAGGAAAGATGATATTCAGCATTGTAACAATCCTATAACTTCTTCTAGAAAAAATGGCCAAGAAATGG
Source organism: Phrynocephalus versicolor (assembly GCA_023846285.1). Classification (NCBI taxonomy): domain Eukaryota; kingdom Metazoa; phylum Chordata; class Lepidosauria; order Squamata; family Agamidae; genus Phrynocephalus; species Phrynocephalus versicolor. Next base: position 34,522,176 of record JAHTLZ010000330.1, read on the forward strand.
CTGAGAATTCCATAAGATTTCTTGGAAAAGAAATCTCACAAAGAGAAATGTCACTGTGAGGAGAAAAAAGCGACCCATGTTTCTCTCAAAGAGCAACATTTATTTTATTTTATTTTTGATTATTTTTACCTTGCCTTTCTCCTTGGAAAAGGACCCAAGGCGGCTTACAATAGTGAGGGACAGTATACAGGCCAGTACTTTTAAGACATATTCAAGTTTAAGAACAGGGAATTGAGGGGCATCTTACAGCTCTTAACTGGCAACATTAAAGCTAAAAGAGAATGTGAGTAGTTAAAGAATCAAATAAAAATTCCATTATAAGGAATGGAACTAACATTGAAAACCCAGGTGTATTTATGAAATCAGAAAGATGCTAATAGAAGAATCCCAAGTTTGTTCTGTAGATAGCCTGAAAAATAAGTGTGTGTGTGTGTGTGTGTGTGTGTGTGTGTGTAGAGGTCAGTAGCCATGGTGCATCTTGCTACCAATAACATGGGAAAATACAGCTATGAAATCTGGGAAGTCAAATTGAGATTGTTAGGTAAGAAAGAGGGTACCAGGACATCCGAAGTATTTTCACACCCTAAACACTACTTGTTCTACATGCAATGCATGTAGAATGGCAAAATTATTTCATTCCATCAATAAGATGGTCTAGGGAGAATTTATTCTTCTAACTTCAGAAGCCCAGATGCTAGAGATGTGAATTCCATCATAAAGGTTTTGCTGTTTCTCTCTCTCTCTCTCCACCTTCCTTGCTAACAATAAGATGAGCTGCCAAAACGGCATCGGGGACTCAAGCAAACCCCTAAGACGCACAATCAGGTTTCCCCTCCTTTTAAAATAGGCAAAACAATAGGATTGAATTGTTATTGTGAATTTTTTTGTCTGTTTGGCTGTGTTCTGGAAGTTTTTCTTCCTGATGTTTCGCCAGACTCTGTGGCTGGCATCTTCAGAACATGGCCAAACAGCCGGAAAAACT
>JAHTLZ010000330.1:34538688-34553442 GCA_023846285.1 Phrynocephalus versicolor
ATCTATCTATCTATCTATCTATCTATCTATCTATCTATCTATCTATCGGATGTGGTGCAAAATAACTCCTATGTCCTGAAGATACATTAGAGTAACACTATTGTTAATGTTTGAGTCACATTCACATTCCTTACAGAAGATCAACAGACTTCTCTAAAATAAACTCCCTGTAAAGTAAATATTAACTCAATAAATATTTACTCAATAGAATAATAGAGTTGGGAGAGACCTAAAGGGCCATCCAGTCCAACCCCCTGCCATGCAGGAACCCGCATCACAGTATTTCTGACAGATGGCCATCCAGCCTCTGCTTAAAAACCTCCAAAGAAGGAGACACCACCACCCTCTGTGGCAGCATATTCCACTGCCAAACAGTTCTGTCATGAAGTTCTTCCTAATTTTTAAATTTAATCTCTTTTCCTGTAGTTTGAGACCACTGCCCCGCATCCTAGTCTCTGAAGCCATGGAAAATGAACCAGTCCCTTCTTCAGTGTGACATCCTTTCAAATATTTAAACATAGCTATCATATTCCCTCTCAGACTTCTTTTTGTAAGGCTAAACATTCCAGGTTCCCTAAGCCGCTCCTCGTAAGACATTTCTTCTACACCCTCAATCATCTTGGTCACCCTCCTCTGTACCCACTCAAGATTGTCAACATCCTTTTAAAATTGAGGTGCACAGAACTGGACACAGTACTCCAGGTGGGGTCTGACCAGAGAAGAATAGAGTAGTACTATCACTTCCCTTGATCTAGACACTATGGTTCTGTTGATGCAACCAAGAATTGCATTGGCTTTCCTGGCCGCCACATCACACTTTGTGGGCCCCCAAGACATATACTATTTTCCAGCCAGGTATCTCCCATCCTATATCTGTGCAACTCATTCTTTTTGCCTAGGTGCAGCATCCTATATTTCCCTCAGTTGAAACCCATTCCGTTAGCTTTCGCCCAACAAACAGGACCTGATAGGACCTGTGGAACACAAGTTGCTGAGGCCACTAATACCATTTCTCAGGCCAATTGTGATGAAAAAGAGACTTTCAGCTATATAATCATGTTAATTAGTACAATCAAGGCACTTGAGGATAAACTGCAGGAGACAATTTCATAATTAGAGGAACAGCACATCTACAAAAACATCTTTTCAATATAATTCCATTTAATCCTCGAGCCAATTCCCACAGAGCTACTGGTGGGAAATGTTATTTCAAGTCAAGAGGATTTGAGAGAATAGTAGAGCCCTATCTTCAATTTTAATAACAATTTTAAAAACCTAATCATTAGGTCTGCCTTGTGAGTCATGTACTCATAACTGATTTGAACTACCTTCAATGAAATAATGTATGGAAGTATTTTAATTACTTACAATCAGGAGGCATTTTTTCAGTGAATAACTTGTAATATTCTTTTAACAGTTCCAAATTCTCCTGGTTAATACCTTCTTGCAAGGAGGTATCTCCAAACCTTAAAACAGATAAATAAATAAAATCACAAGACTGCATAGTATACAAGCATTTCTGTGGCAGACATACTTCTCCCATTACCTGTATTTAGTATTTATTTCCTGGTGGGAAATGTCTTATTTACAAGTACTGCAACTCAGACACTTTTAATTTAATTGTGCTGGCCACTTTCATAATACTCAGGCCACCTACCCGACAATTTCTGGCAGTCTGTTTCCTTAGCGCGACTCAACGTACACCATAATTTGTTCTAATTTCATCTCTACAGCTGTCTTGATTGAGAAATGGCAGCTTGCCTACATGATTTAATTAGCCTCCACCTTTCTACCAACAAGTCCGTAAATGACTTTCCTCCTCTCTGCTTCAGTCTCACAGCAGCTCTGTGAGACAAGTCCTGTGTGATCCACTGAACGGCAGGTGTCAGCTAGAGAATACAGTGTCAACATTTGTTTAGCTACTGCACATTTAGACACCACTATAACAGGAGTACTTTTGGCACTGCAGAACACATTAAAATATAAAGGACAAACAGTGGAACAGCATATAATAAAGCCAAGAGCAGAGAGTAAAAACACCGCCGCATGTAGAACCAAGATAAAACCATCAGCTAAAGAGGAGAGCACTAACGTCTAAGAATAATAAAATGCTCAGGAGAATAAAAAGCACTTCAACTGGTAGGGCATGTAAGGGAAGCCTCTGATGATGGCTTGAGGAGTAAGGCGTGTAGATATAAGAGGAGCTGCTTTTCAGCTAATTGTGGGGGCATATCGAACTAACAGTATGAATTGGCCCTGCAAAGGGACAGCCAACGCACTGAAGTATTGGTATAGCATGATCATATGGGGCAGTCTATGTGTAGTCTAGCTGCCCTGATTGAGACTAATGGAAATGTCCAGACGTATTTCACATAAAAAAAATCCTACATTGAACACATTGTAACAACAGAGCACAAATAATGATTTCAAGGCAGTTTTTACCTAGCTAGGGCCCTGGGTGATATAGGAGATGAAGCTGAGCCAAAGAGGCTCCCCAAGACACTAACAAAGAATTCCTCAAACTGTAAAGTAGTTCCTTTGGGGAAATGCAATTTAAAGGTAATAGTATAATTATGACACACAGACAAACTGTCTGAAGGATAGTCACAATGTGTTTACCAATGATTTCAGGATTTGGCCCTAAACTACACCATAGGCAAGAGCCTCATGGCACAGTGGTTAACTGCAGTACTGCAGTCAAAACCTCTGCTCAAAACCTCTGTTTCATCCCAGCAGATTCAGGTACCAACTCGAGGTTGACTCAGCCTTCCATCCTTTTGAGGTTGGTAAATTCAGTACCCAGCTCAAGGGGGGTTGCAATGTGTAGCCTGCACAATTAAACTGTAAAACCTCTCATGGAGTGCTTTGGGGTGGTATATAAGCAGCACACTTGATAGGAATTTAAATAAAAAGGCAATGAAATAATAAAAATGACTGAGAGCCAGTAGATGAAGAAACAGCTTCTGAATGAAGGAAAAACGATGGGCTTCAAACTCTCTGTGAGTGCAGAACACAAGATCTCTGACTGCAATGCTGCCCTGTAAAAACATTCTTTTTATAATCATTTCGCTCTATACTACAAGTTGTCTGTTTCATCTGACCCTATCTGTGGCTTGTCACGCTTTTCTGTTTACAGCCATAGGATTAGCCTGAATATCAGAGGAGAAGAAATCAATATCACAATATGTACAGAACTGCAACTTTCATTTCAGTGACAGTTTGTCATCATTGCCCTGAAACACACAAATGTTTGCTCTTGATTTTATTGTGTTATGCACTGCTCCTCAAAATAGGGACTTTACTGAAGCTAAAAGTACAATCACATGTTCATATTTTCCAGCGTCTTTTCTTATGGGGTATTATATCTAGTGAATAAAGCACAGCGAAGCCACTATCCCAACCAAATATTGAGTGCTTGGCACTTGGGTAGTGCAGCCCTACGCAACCCAGCTCTCCTGTCCTACAATACTGGGGAAGCTCCTGGACTATTATTTCTATACAGTGTCGTCCATCTTTTTCCACTTTGGAGAGTGAAGCGGAGGGCATGCAAGAGAACATCCCTCACTCCAGTTTTTTAATTGATACAATTTAGATTGTGGGTCTTCTGATGGCAATTTTAGTGTGATGATTTTAGTATAAGGTTTTAATTATTGTTTTAATTATTTATTGTTGTTTGATGTTTTTAACTGTTTTAATTCTTTGATTGGAAGCTGCCCAGAGACCTTTGGGTAGTGGGCGGCAAATGAGTTGTAAAAAAAATAAATAAAAAAATAAATTAAACAGGTTATTCTTTCTGTTTTAGTTCCCTAGTCTAAAGTACACACCAGGCTTTTTTACAACAGAAATATATTTTGAAGTGGGTGGGCTTCAACCTGAAACATTAAATAGAGACTGCTACTAACATTAGTTGTAGATCTAGGTACACTGGTTGTGGATATGGGTACTTTCTATGGGTTTAGTATCCTAAATATCCTGTGATTCCATGGGTGAACATCTCACAGACCAGAAACAATCCTGATGGCTTACCTTTCTGCAAGGGTTTGCTGTTCATTGATTCCAACATTAAAGAGGACTGGATGTACATGGAGCAGTTTCCCCTCTTTAATCTCTTGTGGCAGCAGCTCAAACATCTTTTCTGGAAGCTTGATTTCTATTACATAATGTCCTCTGGGGAAAAAAGAGTAATTTGTGAAAAAAAAACTAAAGTTTATTTTTCAGTAGATTTCAACCTGCCTTACACTCAGAGCTTCTGTTAAGTAACATAAACTGTATGTAAGAAAAGCACAACATCATTTGAATGCATAAGAACTCCATCCATCCACCCATCTATCCAGTATGCAGGTATGCCACCTCTCTCGCATAAGAGGAACCCAAAGAGGTTTACAAAACAGTTAATCCACAATAGACAGTTAAAATACAGGAACATCACAGATACCAAAATATAACAAATTCAATATGTTATTAAAATCCACTCGAGATCTAAACTGAGGTCAATGGAAACTACAGTGGACCCTTGTATAACAAACAGGTTGTATAACATAAAATTTGTACAACATAAAAAATTCCGGAGATAGGGGAAATTTGCTTAACATAATCGCCCATAGGGCGAATCTGTACAAACAAAAATGGGATTACTCCATTTTCAATGCATTCCTATGGGAATTTGTATAAAGGAAAATTTGCTTAACATAATTTCATTTGGAACGAATTAATTCCTTTATACGAGGTACCACTGTAATTGCTTCTAAATCAGAAATGTAAAATACAATAGGTTCCTGTAGATTTACAGTAGGTCTGGCCCTACCATTAGTCCAAATGACATCACCACCTCAAGCATGAGATTCTGGATGTCAGGGAAGGATAGCAACTAACTTCATTTATTACTATTGTATTTTTTAATCTGTGGAGAGGCAGATGTGCTCTTGAAATTAAAACACTATATGGGCACTATGCCCTTGTCATGTTTGCGTATGTGATCATCTTTTGTTGCTTTGCTTTAGAAAGCAAAATTTCTTGGGTGAGACCTGTCTCCATCCATTAAGTCTCTGAAGATCCTTAGGGGAGTAAACCTGGAAGAGCTGGGGGTTGTCCTGTATATTGTTTTGCTGTCTTTAATGAATAAGGAAGGATTACACAAAGCTGTCTGTGCTGCACCCACTGTCTAAAGTGCTGAGAGATTACATTTTCTTTCTTTTGTTTTAGAAGTCGGGAAACCTCTACATTCAAATGCAACAACAAACTATGGTTCCCTGTCAATCAAGAAATCAGTGTGAATGGGTTGAGGAAGTGTGTATGCCCAAGCTGCTTATTTATATAATGCTAAATCATGGTTCCTTGTTGCATGTAAGTGTTGTTTTCATGTTCTAAGAAATCATTTTATGTTTACAGTTTCTATATAAATTCCATTACACTCAAAGAGAGTTAAGCACTTCAGTATGCACTTGTAAATCAATTGCTAAAATCCTGTTGTTTAATGTAGCAAGCCACAACTACAGCAGATCCATTGAATTTATGAGGACTGGGGGAGTCAAATCCCTAAGTTCCAGTGATTCAAATGGGCCTACTCTAGTTGTGAATTACTATACTAAAGAAATCAACCCCGAATGTTCACTGGAAGGACAGATTTTGAAGCTGAGGCTCCAGTACTTTGGCCACCTCATGAGGAGAGAGGACTCCTTGGAAAAGTCCCTGATGTTGGGAAAGACTGAAGGCAAAAGGAAAAGAGGACGGCAGAGGATGAGATGGTTGGACGGTGTCGTTGATGCAACCAATATGGAGCTGACCAAACTCCAGGAGACAGTGGAAGATAGGAAGGCCTGGTGAGCTCTGGTCCATGGGGTCACGAAGAGTCAGACACGACTGAACGACTGAACAACAACAACATTCTAAAGTAAGTCTCAACTAGAACAGCCCATTTGAATTAACTTACAGAGGAATTCACTCACCAAATTTCTTAATGCTTTAAGACTCTAAAAATGTATTTGTGAAATTAAAAAGTTGTAACAGTTTTACTATTTTAAACCCCTCCCTCATCCTTAATACATCAGGCATTGAAATGAGATGGTGTGAGAACAGATGCAACACCTCCATACAGGAAAACCTGCAAGTAAGGAGAATGTGCAAGAAATGGTAAGATACAGGAAAAGTACAAGTCCTAAGATAAAAGTCATTTTTTCACATAGATTAAAGCAGAACTTAAGTAAGTGTAGTCAAATTGGCTGTTGTGGAAAATGCCCTCTTGTTTTAAATACAGTACCTGCATTTATAAACACGGAGGTATGTTTATAAAACAGTTTTCAACAAGTTATTGGAAGAAAGTTTTGGAGCAAGGGAATTCCAGAAAAATTTGCATGTGTTTGTCCATTTTCATTGAATATGCCTTTCCTTCTTTCCCTCCAATTAAGGCCTAGAAGTCTCAGTCATCTAGAAATGTTCCTTGCTACTCAAGTCTTTGCACCTTGACATGAACTTGTTGCATATTCATCCACATCCTGATATCAGGTCACTACAGTTTCCCCATTACAACTGCATTAGATACATCTCTGTAGCATAGGTTCAAATGTAGACATGTGCACGGGTGGTGGTAGAAGTGGACCTCCCTGCCTGTTTTTTCTATGGTAGTTCCTCCATCCTACTAAAAATGCCACACAGTGGGGTCAGGGGATCTTGCTGAGTTAGGACTGTCTGTAAATTGGACTCAGGGACCTTCTATGAGCAGAACACTGTTTGTGGGAGGTGACACTGCAGCGTTTTTAGAGATTCTGCCATACAAAAATCTTCTACACTGAGTTGAGTTTCCTAAACTTTTCTACATGAGTTTGTGAACAGGAGGTGAAGGTTACCATGATGAAGAGAGACAAGGAATTTATACTTGCATAGTCCAGTTGTATGTGCCAAAATCCAGATCCAGTTTCATGACTTTCATGCCCAATATCATAAACACATTATATTTTCCATTGCAATAAAGTCCTTATAATTAACATTCAAGATACTTTTTCCTGATTTTCTGTTCTATTTCTATTTATGCCAGTTTGTGATGAAGCTGTCTCACTACAAATTTCTAACTAGCTGAGATATATCCTAAGCTGGGTTTTGAAAAACCATTTTAGAGATTGTCACAGGATATTCCTAAACATGAATTTGCATTTTACACAACCCCCTGATATTCCCTTACCCATTTCTCCGATCAATTTTATTCCCAAATCATACTGAATATTCACTCTCTACGTTGAATTTAGAAAGGCAATAATGGCATGTAAGGCTATATTTAAAATGTTTACCCCTTCTTTTGATGGCTTTTGTCCAACAGACACGAGCCTGAAGCTACTTTGTGCATGAGAAACCACTTTTGCTACTATAAACTAGAGATGGGCAGAAACGAAAAAAATTTGTTCTGTTATTTGTTATTCATTTTGTTATGTAATGAAACGAATAACGAAAATTGTGATGCAATTGGAACGAACTGAACAGAACCACGAAAATTAGGTTCATTATGTTTTGTTTTCGTTAATGCTGACACACAATGAAATGAACTGTTTTTAAATGTTACAAAATGTCCTGAATATCCATAAAAACTCAGCAATAATTATTTATTATACCTGATAATACCTACCAGGGGGGTTGGGGTCCTTAAAACATGCATTTATGTCTTTTCTCAGATCACTGTATTTTTTTCCTTTAAGGGGAGTTAGGGAACATCGACCCAAAATGGCTCCCAGATACCTAATATTGATTTCTTGGGTATTAAAACGCCCTGGACATCCGTAAAAACACAGTGATAATTATTTGAATGAACGAATTGGGGGACGCCCGTGCACAGAAATGCTTTAAATCGCACAAAAAGCGGGTAAAAGTGAAAAATAAAAAATGAAAAAAATGAAATGAATTTTTTTTCAAAAAATTCACGAAAAATGAAAATGAACCAAAATGGAACCCACAACGGAAAACAAAAAACAAAAATGTCATTTTTTCGATTCATGCCCATCTCTACTATAAACAGATCTGGGCCCGTGAATCAAAATGTTTTGCTTCCTTAGGAAAAATATAACCTAGTTCTCCGGTGTGATTAAGGGAGATACTTGAGTTTTGGTTTACATTCCTTGAATTTTCATAAGGGTAATATTTCAAAGCTGACATTTTAAGATTAATGGGCCCTTTTTCTTCAGTATGACTTCTTTTAAGAATTTATTTTAAACTCTTGCTTTCTTGTGTGAAGAAACCCAGCTGCAGAACAATTTGTAACAAAATACTATTACATGCTTGCAGATGGCTTTTCATGATATCTCTGAAATTTCAACCCACCCCCACAGGAAAAAAATTGTAGATACATTTTCAATAAATAATGTGAGAATTTCAGTAACAGAGGAAAGCAATGCTGATTTGCACAGTAATCTGTTTTTCTCAAATATACTGATATTCTCTAAAAGTCTATTATCTTTACAAGCCTCTCCAGGGCATTTACTCACCCTTCTATTAGCTATAAATTACACTTACATGAATAAGTTGATGTAACATTCAAAAAGAATTATGGGGCTTCCATTTGCTTTTTCTGGCAAAGTTTTGTCCTTGTCTTAAAAGAAATAAATGGTGTAACTCTTACCTTCTCCCAGTTATAACTGGCAAGAGGTCATCTGACTTAGTTGCAGTTACTTTAAACAGGACTTTTTGTAAATCTGCTATTCCCACAGCCATGTCTTCTAGCATTCCAATTTCCTCGCCTACACAGAAGGGAAATGGAATTTCAAAATAAATAAATACAAATAAATACATAAAGAAATATGATTGCCTGGTCTTCACTAGTCATGATATCACAGTAGTTTGGATCATGCAAGAATGTATGCCTTCTTAACCCTTCTCAGAGTGCTAGTAGAACATTTTCAAGTTGCCAGTTTTGGCCACTTGTTCACAGTAGCAATCACACTATATCAACTGGCACCCCTAATATTGATGTTTCTGTTTAGTGTAGTTTGAAATAAAACGTTGGGGAGGATGCTGAGGACTTTTTAGCAGTTCTAATTAGAGAAAGATGGTTCAATACAATGCATAGCATGATAAACCCATGTCTAGGACAACTGGAAGAACTTGTTATATGAGATTAACTCCACTATGAATATTCCCAGTGTAGAACATGGCAAACACCATAACCATATAACTAGCATTCCTTTTGTGTCAGGTCTGCACTAACTATTATCATCATTCAGTCTCACCTTGCATTTTAGTCCAGTGCCTTCTCAACACAGACGTAGGGCCAAATAGAGTGCTATCTCTTATTATATAGCACAAGCTTCTATCTGTTTTTCTCCCCCCTTACCCCCAGGTCCACACAGCGGAGCGAACTCCTGCTGATAACACCAGCTCCTGCCAACCTAGCAGATTGGCAAGTAGATAAATAGGTACCACCGTAAAGAGCAGGAAGGTAAAACAGTGTTTCCTTGTAGCTATGCCAGCCATGTGGCCATGGACTTGCACAACACTGGCTCTTTTGTCTTGAATACGGAGATGAGCACTGCCGTAGAGTCTGACATGACTAACCCACATGTGCGGGGTGAACCTTTACCTTTACCTTACTCATAAAAAATGAGACACAAGCAGGGAAGATGTGGGAGTGATTGTTCTTCCCTGTGCTACAATCTCAATGTGAATTCACTCTCACACTCCTGTCATTTAATAAACTTTTTTTAAAAAGAAAGCTCAACTGCGTCAACCCTTCTCCAGCAACTGCAGGCATATCCCAAACAAATCAGGACCACAGAGGAAGGCAAAGGGTTATAGTGCCCAATCTCCTATCTTCCTAGGACCATATCCTAGATATTCATGTTGGTGAATTGGTGGTGGTCGTCGGGACGAAGCTACAAATTATGTATTAAAATAAAAGTTTTCTTGGATTCCTAAACCAAATGCCAGCAAGATCAAATTGGTAAAAAGCCTCCATTTATTACCTAAATATTTATTGAGATTTATGGTGCTACATACGCTGAAATGATTCTCAGCAAAGCTTATTGTACACATGAATAAAAAGTAAATAAATTTTAATAACATTAACATATAGAATGACAATTTATACTGGCTAACACGCTGGCTTCAGTGAAGGGGGAAAAACATAAAGTGAATTTTCCTTGCACCATGGACATTTCTGTACCCCTTCCTGCTGTAGTAGGAAATAGTTTTGAGATGGTAGAAAGTGTAGTAAGAGGAGGTACATTTGGATGAATGACCAGAAATCAGAGAATCGAATTCTGCTCAGAAATGAAGCTCTCCATACCCCACCGATTGGCGTACTAGGATATAGCATACAGGTAAAACAATAATTTAATCGTGAAATATAATCATGCTAAACATATTTTCTCAGGCTAAGTTTTATCGATTAATAGATCTTGTCCTTCCACATAAACTTCACAGAATAGACTACAAATATGTTTAATAAATGTTTTTAAAAACTGAACTAACATACAATTCAGTATTTTCTATGAAGACGCTTAAATCCGTGGTGATAGAATATTTATTTTATTCCAGGTTGGAGGCTCAGATAAGAACCTGTTCAGGTTAAACTATATTAGGTTTTCACAATGCCAGAATGCAGCCATTTGAATGTAACACTTACTATATGTGCTAAGGAGTCCTTCATACTGAACAATTACTCCCACTGTATGAAGCTGCTGGAGGAAGCCTGGATCGCGTAAACTGGAATATAGTTTGATTACAAATCCACACACTAGGCCAGCAAGCTAAAGTGATGACAATAGCCATACAAACAGATATATTAGTCACAGTACAAATAAAATAAACAAGACTTCTGTGGGGGGAAAAAACTCCTGTCAAATATTAATCACAAATTCATCTCTAGTAAGACTTTCTTCCATCTGAATGCTAGAAACATTCATCTAAAGCCGTGGTTCCCAACCTGGGGGTCAGGATCCTTTGGGGGTGGTGGTCGAACAACAATTTCACAGGGGTCGCCATGAGCCAGTGAAGAAAAAGGCACAAATGGCTTGTAGGAGGGGGGAGGAAAGGAGGGGGAAAGAGTGAATTACAGCTTGATAGGTTTGGGGGGGATGTCAGTCAATGGCACTGTAGGCTGCGATTGGCTGAGGGTGCCTGTAGAGGGAAGTTCTCTATGGCACCTGCAGCAGTGGCCTGCCAAAGAGGACTTGTGGCCTCTTCCATGCTGGGCAAGGGGTCACCACAACATGAGGAACTGTAATAAAGGGTTGCGACAGTAGGAAGGTTGAGAACCACTGATCTAAAGTTGTGGTTCTCAGTCTTGAGTCCCTAGGTGTTCTTGGACCAAAACTCCCAATAGCCTTCACCACTAGCTATGCTGGCCAAGATTTCTGGGCATCACAGTCCAATAATATCTGGGGACACAATGTTGGGAACCACTGATTACCCTCCACCACCACAAGTGATATTGTGCACGAAACACCACAGATTAAAATATCCTAAGATGTTTTAAACCAAAAGATAAATTTCATATAACAATTTAAGGCAGCAAGAAAAGATAGAACCATTCCACAAATCTGAAGGCATTAAATATGAATTGCTGATTTTAGTGTGAAACTTAGCTCTACTATGATTGCAGCTAACAAAAAGCTGAATAAATAGCAGGAAAGGATGAATATCTGGATTATTAAAAAGCTTACATTCAGCAATGAACTAGTATCCTGATAGGGAAAAAAAGTACAATTTGCTGCCCATAGACAGTTTAATGTTGCTGTCCTCCACCTACTGTAACATACTATTGAAGTCACATCTCCTTTTCTCCCACAGGTACATGTGCGTTGCACACATACACACACCTTTTACCTTCCACAGGGTGCATCTATTGTACAAAATCCTAAAGATATGATTTTTCTCACTTCTAAAAGCTGCTTCCAATACTCTGCAATCTGAAAACATGTTTCTGGCCTGAACAACATTAACAGATCTACTCAAATGCTCTGCCTCCATCTTATAAAGAATCCCTCAGATCAGCAAATGCCCATCCCACAAGAGCTTCCCAGGCATTCTTGCTTTGGATGGCCACTCCCAGCAAAGCCCGGAAAGTTTCCACACAAAATCGGGCTTTTTCAGTGGCTGGCCCTTCATTGTGGAATTCCATCCCCAGCGAGGTCTGTCTGGCAAAAATCACTGCCTGCTTTCAGGAAAGCTTTAATGACCAGGATTTTCAAGAGGCCTTTAGGTGATCATTCTTATCGTTGTGATTCTTTACTGCTTGCCTGGATGCCAGTATCTTGTGTTTGTTTTATTGCACACTGTCTTTGGGTGTTATTGGATTTTGTGTTGCTGTTTGTTGTATATTTTTTTCCCATGTTTTGACTTTGTGTACTGCCCAGAGTTGTTTATACAAGCTGGCAGTATATAAATTGTAAATAGAGTAAAGCAAAGTATAAGTGACTATGGTCTGTAAACAATGGATGTCATCCAACTCAAGGAACTGTTTTGTCAGCAGGAGGAAGACAGAGGTGTATTCTCAATTACAGATCCATCTCTCTGTACATTTTCAAGAAAGCCTCATTAGGCAGGTTTGGGACAGAACAAAGAACTGCAGTGTGGAAGTCCTATCATATGAGCAGGTGGCTGCTAGCATAACCTGAGTTTTAAGTCAAGAAGAATGTACCCAGTGCATTTTCACACTATGTAAGAAACCTAATCATCTGGCTTCAACACTTCAAAACTTAATTTAAATTATCAAGACAATTTCTGGTAACTGAAAGAAAAATAAAATGTAACTGAAATGCACCCATCTTTTGTTGGCCTGAATTCAAAGCCTTGTTGTGCATGAATGGGAAGGAATTCAATGGATGTGCCAGAAGGCATTATTTCCTTTTCACAGTACTTCAGTAGACAACTAACCGTTGCTGGAGGAGAAAGCTGAAAAAAAAATTGTGTTGTGCCTGTTTGCTTATTAGTTACATTTATATATACAACACAGTGCAGCAGGTGATCTTGGGACAGGAAGACTGGCTCAAGCATCATTTCATGGTTCAGCGGGAATTTAATCATACTATAATTTAAATTATTACACCAAGAGAGTTCTCTGTTGTGCTCATTCAAACAAAAAAAAAATGAAAAGTATGCTTTGGTCTTTAAAATCTGGAAGCAAGAAGCATTTGTATTGTATTTTATCTGTTTTATTGTGCATTTATGTGGTTTTATATGTATGTATTTTGATATGGTCGAAGATAGCTTATCAATAAACTAAACTTGAAACTTGTCTGTGAAGATTCTCAGTCATCCAGGTGAGTTTATCTGGAAGCTGAGTCATGGCAACTGGAGTTCTTTTCATAAGAGCTTGTTGGGATGAGCAGTGAGATGTTTCAATCTCTCAAGAAAAGAAGTCCAGTTGCCATGACTCAACTTCCAGATAAACTTGAAACTTAATAAATCTATTCAAAGTAATTTACAGTAATGACTAAAATGGGTACACTTCTCCCTTGAATTGCACAGAGCGGAGCAATATGGTTTGGTCATATACAGATTTATCTCCAAATAAATAAATAAATACTGTATATTGCATGCTAAACTATATGTTGTATATTTTGCTTAACTATATCTACATATCTTAACTATATGCATCTACATACACACACACTCATAAGCTGAGTATATTTTTATTTGTTTTTGTAGCTTTGACAGTGCTGCTAATCTGCTGTAACAGAGAGATAATGCTGATGACAAGGTGTTTAAGTGCTGTAATTACTTCTTGTATTGTTTTCGCATCTTGAACTGGAAGTTGATGTGGGAGTACATTTAGTGCTGCTTGCTCTGTGTGCCAAATAGTGAGTTACTGCTCTCAAGAACCACATTTTCTTCTTTACTCTCTGGAATAAACAAAATACTGCCATGGGAATACCACTTATACCTGAATCTGATCTATGGGCTCCCCCACCACCACCCCAAAGCCTGGCTCAGGTAAATGATTTATGGTGACGGCTGTGTCACCAAAGAAAACAAAAGTTTATGAAATGGAAAAAGCACCTACTGCTTGACTGAAGACAATATCTCTTCGCAGGGTCAGCATTAAGCATTGTGGCATACTACACGCAAGCTCTTGAAGCAGAACGAAAGACATTGATTGTTTTGCTCTAGTCACCACCTCTCCGATGCAATCCTTCAGCGTAACTGTGAGTGGATAAAGCTGTTCGTACCAGTCATCTGTAACAAAAGAGGAACATCAAGAACTGTGGTCGAAGTACATAAAATCTCCTTTTTCTGGGCCAAGTTAGAAACTGGGTGCATGTAATCTCTCTCATATACCAATCGTATGGGCAGGCACCTGTCCATAAGGACTCAAATTTCCCTTTCTCTTCTGAGTACTGCGGAATTATCACTGTAACTCACTGTAACACATACTACAATTCTCATTGTACTGCCTGTCTTTCAAACAACAACAACAAGCAACAATACTTGTTCATGATGGAAACATCTAAGGCCACCACTACCCTATGTAAATACATTTATTGTTGGATTCAATGAATCCTGTGAGTTTTGTTGTACATATTATGATTCCTACATTTCATGCTTTTAATCCTAAGAAAATAGCAACTGTAGAGTCTTCATTTAATTTCTACAACAGAGTGTTTGTGCATTTTTCTCCCTAATGTGGACATCATTCCGGCTCTTTGAGTCAATATGGATACTGAGGTTTCTGTTTGCTGAAACCACTTGATTTAAGAAGATCAATCAATCAATCAATCAATCAATCAATTAATAATAATAATAATAATAATAATAATAATAATAATAATAATAATA
>JAHTLZ010000330.1:34553452-34584418 GCA_023846285.1 Phrynocephalus versicolor
AAGGCATTTTGGAGCACTTTTGTTAACCCCCCTCAATATCCCAGTCTTCCCCCACTTCCATTATTGGTTCATTGTAATAATAACCTATGCTGTCTCTATCTCATAGAGCTCTACATTAATTGAATTTTTCTTTCCATTTCTCTAATAAAATGAAAACTGAGTTTAAACTTTAAATTTGCAAATCTTGAAACCACCAAATTGTTATTCAGCATAGATAAATCAGTCCACCTACAAGCAAAACCATTGTTTATTTATTTAAAATATTTGTACACCAACTTGATCATTAAAAAAGGACCCAGGTCGGATTACACCATTAGAAGACACAATTTACAGCTGAAAGCAGTAAGTATACAAATACGAAAAAAGGATCAAGCAAGCACCACATGACAGTTATAGGTTTTAGAAATAAAAGGTAATTTAATATCTGCAGCTTGATCACTGGTTACAGAAAGTTGGGGACTTAGAAAGGGCTTTACCTAGTCTTTACAAAAGAACATTAACTTTGATTTGTATTCATGCAGTGCACTAGTATCATAAGTACCTGCTGCATATACAGCCATTTCTGTATCATGTTCTGTATCATATTAGTGGAATAAAAATCCATGCTAATGTAGCTGCTCAGATAACATGGTTGCACGAGTAGTGTGTAAGCTAATCTGACTGTGTAACAAAACAGCTATTGGAATACACTCTTAAAATACACGATTGCTATCATAATTGTCCCTGTAGCGGAAAGATACTCTTGGATACAGCCTTATGTATTTAAGCACATACTGATCAAGCAGTGCAGCATTTATCTTACTATCAGGATTTCTCCATACATCCAAGAATCACAAAATAGGTTCTACCTTCATATTTGTGCAGGTACAAGTACAACAGTAGAGTAACACTGACAATAACTTTGTTCTCAGCCTAGTGCAGGTAAGGAACAACTTGGAAAATCAAATGTTCCTACATGCCATCTAAATGCTAACCATGGGAATTATTTGCCATTCAATTGTTATTTTTCATTCCCAGTAGGTGGAGCCAGTTATTAAGCCTAAAACAACATTCCATTAATGACTATTTCTGTAAAAAAGCAGAATTTAGAACCTTCACTAAGTTTGATAACGCAGCAGATTTAGAGATTACGAGGAAGTGGGCAATGAAATTTGTTTACAAACATAATAAATATTCTCCATATTTCTCATACTTTATATAAGAGAGTTCTTCAAGACAACCCAATAAAAAGTCTGCCCCTGTGAATTTTTCTTCTGTACAAGACTCAAAAGATCAGTACTCTTCTTCATCAATAGCAGCATTAGCAGAAAAATGGATTTCTCATGAAAAATATTTGCATTTTGGATAGGATAGGAATCTTTATTGTCATTGCCCCCTTGCAGAAAACAACGAAATTTTGTGGTTGCTATATAAAACTCATTTAAAACATTTCACATAGATTTAAAAACAGGTACAACACATAATATGACATATAAAATGACTAAAATATGACATATAAAATAAGCTGACTTCAAAGTCCAGGATTTCCGTTTAAGGCCAATATTGCTCTAAAAAAGAAGCTATTTTTGAGACGGTTTGTTCTTGCCCTCAATACTCTATATCTCCATCCTGATGGCAGCAACTCGAAGAGGTGATGACCAGGATGTGATGGATTCTTAATATATCTAATGCTTTACAGTGGCACTTGGTAGTATAAATTTGTTCTAGGGTGGGGAGTGAACAGACCACAATACTCTCTGCATTTCTTATGATTCTGTGCAACACTGTCTTATCCTGGTGGGTACAACTTCCATACCACACACATAACCCATAAGTAAGTACACTCTTAATTGCACAATGATAGAAGGCCAGCAACAGCTTTTGTGGAAGATGGTTTTTCCTTAAATTTCTCAAGAAAAATAGTCTCTGCTGAGCCTTCTTTGCAAGCCCCCTTGTGTCGACACTCCAGGACAGATCCTCCTGTAACTCAATGGAGTTAGAAGGTGCCCATAAGGCCATCAAGTCCAATTCTCTGCCCAATGCAGGAATCTAAATCAAAGAGTGTATATCTGACAGATGGGTGATTTCCTCCAACACTTCCCCAGGTGCTGTATTATTCTAACAGTTAGGAAGTTTTTCCTTATATTCAGCTTAAATTTGGCTTCTTGTAACCTGAGCCCATTATTATGGGTCCATCACTCTGCAGTGATTGAGAACAGACTCTACCCCTTCTCTGTGTGACTATCTTTCAAATGTTTGCAGAGTGCTATTCTACCTTCACCCAGTCTTGTCTTCTCAAGGCTCAACAGTCTTTCCTCACTGAGCCTGGTTTTCAGTTCGCTGACCATCCCTGTTGCCCTCCACTGAACCTGTTCCAGTTTGTCAACATCTTTCTTAGTGGATACAGTACTCAAGAGGCATAACTGGTGCCAAATTGAATGAAACTATTACTTTGTAGGATTTGGAGACTATACTTCCACAAGTGCATTTCGCCTTTATTGCAGCCACATCACACACTGTTAGCTCATATTGTGTTCTACAACAATTCCAAGACCCTTCTCACTTGTATTAAGTACTCACTGTCTTGTAACTATGTGTTTGGCTTTTACACCCAGATGTAGAACTTTGCATTTTTCCCTGTTAAATTTCCTTCTGTTGTTTTCAGCCCTGTGTTCAAGCTTATTCAATCTTTCTAAATTTTGTTTCCAGGACACTAGGTTCAGGACTGAATCTTAAGTACCTCACTTGCTTCCATCTCCCAGTTTGAGAAGAAGTCATTGATAAACTCTCTCTTAGTACAATTCTGTAATGAACTGTGCATGCACCAGACAATTGCTCTATCCTGTTTGCTCCTAGTTTGCTAATTAATTATAATATAATGGGGCAGTTTGTCACATGATATAAGATTAGACTGGCAGGATTTATATCCCACTCCCCTTGGAATCTTTTTCCGCTAGGATCTTCTGCTATGGGACCTTAATTATCATTAATCTGAATTTATTAAAACAGTCTTTCATAAATCCAGTGTACATTTACAGCTAGATTCTACTTTTGTTTCCTTTGAAAACAAGATAAACATGGCTACAGTATTTTGCCCCAGAGTTCACCTAATGCCACCTCTTCCACCAAATGATCTCTACAGGTTACAATCAAGTCAGGGATAAATAATCTTTTAGTTTACTTCCTCTATTTGTTTAGGAGAAAACTATCAGCAATATAACCCAGGAATTTATTGGAAGTCCCATATTAAGTAGAATTTGCCTTTCCATAGATATCCAGGATAACTGAAATACTACTACATCATATCTCTTTTATATTCTTGCAACCTTTGTCTTTCAAAGGTTGCATCCACATCTCCTTTATTGGGTGGTTGGTAGTAGACTCCAACTACCACATTCCTCCTCCACCGGCCCAATTATATTAATCCAGATGTTCCTGATGAGGCAAACAAGCTCATCCTCCTGTATTTCTATGCAGGAATATATATTTTTGACATATACTCTTGAATCCACCTTCCTTTCTATTCTTTCTGTTCTTTTTGAACAATTTATACCCTTCAATCACCATGTTCCAGTTATGGAAGTCATGTCACCATGCTCCAGTTATTAAGTCATATTTGGAAGGCCCCGAACTGAAAAAAAAGCACAATACTAAAATACAAGAGCCTAGTGACGCAGTGGTTAAATGCCTGTACTGCAGGTAAAACTGTGCTCACGACCTGGGGTTCAATCCCAGGCAGCAGGCTCATGGTTGACTCAGCCTTCCATCCTTCTGAGGTGGGTAAAATGAGCACCCAGCTTACTGGTGGGGGGGCAATGTGCAGCCTGCATACTGTAATTAAAAACTGTAAAGTGCCCAGAGACTACTTGAAGTGGTATAGGGCGGTATATAAGCAGGCCACTTTGCTTTACTTTATTAATATTGCCTAGCTGGGGTGAAGTATATATATCTTGTTTGTGTTTATTTTCAACTGCAAGAGTGAAATATCCACAGTTTGGTATAATCTTTAAAACACAAAAATATACTCAGGCATCATACTACTATTACTTCTACATCAAACTAGAGGCAATATACAGTACATAATTTATCTGGATTTTAAAACAGAAGAGTGAAAAGACGTGCTCAAGGCACTCACTTATTCTCACAGTTTTCTTGGTATCATCTGCACAGGGGACTTGGTCAAATGTAGAAAGATGCACTTTAAAAGCCCAACAGTGTAGACATGAATAACTAAGCTCCATACCATACACTTTCCTAATTATTCACAGAACAATCCAGATGTCAGCAGGGCCTGTGTAGAGAGCAAGTGCATCACAGAGGGCCAAACAACTCAAGAAAAACAGTCTGTGCCGGATACTACAAGGAAAAGTTTTCACAAATGATTAACTTGTATCTCAATCCTAGCTACAGATTTCAGGTGAGAGCCCACTTCATGCAATGTTTCCTCAAGGGAAGGGTGAGTCCAACAAACAGAAAACTAGTGGCAACAGGATACTAGAGTAGAGTTCTTCTCCCAGCACTCAACCATCTATGTGCAATTTTTCCCAGTTTTCCCAATGGGAAAGATAGATAAACATTTGGTGGCAAAAATTTGCAGTTTTTGTCTTATGTGAAATAGCTCAGGAATAGGCTAAAATCCAATTGCTTTGTCCAGTAAATCTCACTAGAGGAGACCTATTAAAACTAACTGCAATTTGGTCAGCCATCTCCCCCATAGGTTCCACTGGTTCAAATGGGCCTACTCTAATTGCAACTTACAGTAACACAGTGAATCACAGTTAAAGTCGGCCCCTTTGAATCAATGGAACTTACAAAGGTGCTGACTCGCTAAAATCTCCACTGAGTCAGTGGGCCTCTACTAGTGTGATTTACTACACTAAGCAACAGAATTTTGGCCACTGGTTTACCACCAATCAGTGGAGGCTGCTGCTGACTCCAATGCCACAGGGTCAATAAGTCTGCTCTAGGGTTTACTCTGAATGTACAGGAGCTCTCTGATGTGCTAAATCTTATTTGCAAAGAGGCTCCAGTAGTCCCTTACAGTCCCAAATAATACCCATGACATTGGTCACTAGTCTCTTTTGCTGGCAAACAGCTCTTCCTAGATTTTAGAATGCCTTATTTCCATTTCAGTACATTTATCTTTTATGACACATAAAACTATCAATGATGGACTATTTGAAATATAGCTGTTGTGAGTTTTTCAGGCTGTTTGGCCTTGTTCTGGGAGTTTTTCTTCCTGATGTTTTGCCAGACTCTGTGACTGGCATCTTCAGAGGGCAAGGAGCACAAGGAACTAGGAGTTTTCTCTGTGCTCTGGGGGTATATTTGAAAGTACATTTGAAATATACTTTGGATCAACAATGATTTACCCAAAATGAAAGCTGAATTCAAAGCAATTTTCTGGCAGTATCTTGCTACATTTCCCAGCAATCTCTCACACAGAATTGCCTTAAACAGATATTACACTTTTAAGGGCATATGGGATAATCAGTGGGAAACCTAAAACAGATTAACAACCTTCAGAACAGCAGTAAGAGGAAAAAAGCGATAGATTAAACTAGTAGGCTGTGTTCAACTTCACAGCATTGTTGTTACTATCTCCTATTTACATCATAGTACACAACGTCAGAATAGCTGCCAGCTCAAGAATTAAACAGGTCAAATGAGGCAAATGATGGAAGAAAAGATGTTGTTTGACCTAGCAATTAAGCAAGTAAGAGAAGTCTCAAGGATAGAAGCGGGAATAAACTTCAATACATTATAAAATAATTGGCTATTATATCCTGAACTTGATGATCTAAGACTTCCAAAAGGTGCTTAAAGCCTTTATTTATAAAAGCCTCATATCACAGCCTGATTAATATAATGTAAAGTTAATTAACAATTTGCTTCATGAACATAATTCCAGTTAAAAGCCATTACATAAGCACAATTGAATGGATTAATGCCTTCTCCAATATTTGCGCTGCACTTAGACCAATGGAACACAAGTACTGAGCAGCCATTCTAGTACTAGTGTGGTTTATTATTATTTTTATTACTTTGCTTTATACTGTATGAAATAAAAGTAATGGTTCTTATATTTTTTCCCCCTGAATGATCCAACCTGAAGGATTCATTAAGCTTGGATGGCAACCTTTTTTGTTATTCAGGAAACTTATGGTTTGTATGTTTGTCTGTGGATCTGATGAAATAATTGATGGAGAGCTTGGAGAATGTCCTTTTTGACTATAATTCCCAGATCCACAATGATAACATGGAAGTTCTAAGTGGTGTATTCCAAAATGTAACTTTTCCAAGCTTTGAGTCAGAGATATGAAGAACCCAGCCCCTCTAGTTCTACTCTGTCTTCCCACTGTACCGGGCTGGATATCAACACAAATTTGGCAGCGTGTCCAAGTTATCAGTGGTATTTCACACTAATATGCATATGTGTAGCTGTGTAGATGTTCACAGTTGTGCAAAACACTGGTTGACACCCACACATACCCAATGATCTAACTAACGGTAATAAAAATGTTAAAGCAAAATGTGCATTATTTAGTTCTCATGTAAGACCCCCAAGGTAAAGACATTAGCTGGCAAACTGATTAACTTTCTTCTACCTGTAAATCAAACCAAGAAATACTACTCATTGGGATTTTCACTATTTACTTTTACCACCTTATCATAATCCTCAATATCTTGTTTAATGCTCAGCATTTACAGCAAAGGCTACAGCAAATAGCAGTAGGATCTTTAGTATGTAGAGCTCCATCTCTGTAAAGGTGAAATGGAAAAGAAGTTGGAACCCTGAAAAGATAGTTGATGAAGTGAAATGGGGGTTCTACATTTCAAAGAAAGTAGCTAGGAGTTAGCATGTGCAAATTATTATGCACAGCTACAGTAATGCATGATAGTTTCATCTATGCTAAATCGGGTGGTCTAGAAATGCAACAAACAAACAAACAAACAAAGAAGTGTCTCTATCAGTCAACTGCAACTAACTTTTCACATATCATATTTACAGTGGTGAAGGTAAGTGCAATTCATTTAAGAGGTACTGAAGAAATAAATAAAGTTGGGTAATGCTGGTTAATACAACACCCCTCAATATTATTCCTACTTGTTATGCCCCACATCCACATGTCTATAGAAATGACAATATCAGGAGTGTGAACATCTATTCCCAATTCTTCAGATAATTTTGAAAAAAGAGAACTCCATTTTCAGTTCCATGGAAAGAGAAAGATATTGCATATATGAACATTAATTTTTCTACAGCAAGCACAAGGATTCTACTGCTGCTTTTCCAAGAGTCTTCCTTAAAAATGAATGCTTTCTACCTATTTTATCCTGCAGTGAAATCATAATGCTGTGCCGATGACACCATAGGTTGCCATGGGAACAGATATCCCAAATTCTGCCTTAAGAAAGTGTTCAAACATCAGCTAGTCCACAAACCAAAGGTAGACAGATGTCAGTGTGAAAGTACTAAAATTGTGTATATCTAAAAAACAACACACAGTACAGTACCATATCTTGTGGCTTCTGCATCCAACAACATCACAGGGAAGTCCAACACTGAAGCAACAAAATTTAACTTCTATGTTTTCTTTTATTCTTTTGTAAGCAACTCTTAAATGTGTAGGAAATAGTGTTATGATTTTAATCTTACAGAAAATAACAGAAAAATAATTTCCACACACAATCTTTCACCAGTTAGTCTAAAGTATTATGTAAGCCTTTTCCTATGTGACATGCCAACTACAACAGGAGAACAAATAATAAGCCTTGGAACAAGAAGAGGTTTCTGCATGGTGTATAAAACAAAAGAGAACAAAAATGATAAAATTCTTCAGCAAATGAGTGAGAGAAGCACACTTATCAGCCATGCAGAAGCCAGTTTCCTGTGTATGATCACACCCCTTGTTATTTGTCAATCACTATAGGAATTATAATCAAAAATCCCAAATAGAATCTCTAAATTTATTTTAAATCTGCCAAGATTTTTGTTTTCAAACTGCAGAAAATTGCAACAGATTTTTAAAAAGTAACAGAGAAAATTAATAAGAAGAATGTTGACATGTTAGCTGAAAGTCACAAGTACCGTTGGCCAACTGAATCAGAGGAGATTTGGTGAGTCAGCTCTTCCATAAGTTTCAGCCAATCAATGGCATAGTCTGCTTGCAAATTACTACTGGATTTCAATCATTATTTTTTCAATACCTCCTCCATACCAAGAAAGGTTTCGACTTCACAGCATTGTTAAGATCTTCTGTGAGCATTAGTTCTGTTTATTTATATCCCATGCTTCAAGACTTTCAGAGCCAGAAAGGAACGAAAAGGGCACCCATTCTAAGGAAATCACACACCTACATTTAGAACATTCCTGACAGGTGGGTGAGGAGGGCCTCACACATGACCTTAGTGAGGAGACGGGTTAGCACAGAAGTTAATCATTCATGTATATTTATATTTTATACCCTTTATTCCTATGTTGTTCATTTGAATTAATAGACAATACAGACAATCAAAATGAAACATCTTGAGTTATTAGTCTTCACTTGCAGTACTGTGCTCAAATCCTGCCCCCCCCCATGTCCAGAGATGTCTAGCCTAACAAAAACATGGTGACACTTCAGTCCTCTCTACCTGCATGGAACATGTGAGCATATAAAGCAGGGAGGTTTTTTGGACTATTTTAGAATCCCTGCATGCCAGAGGAATTGGAAAAGTCTAGAACAAATGGAATGAATCCCAGATGCTACAATGCCCTCTAGCATCCTGGAAATGTAGAAGAAGATCGTTCTACCTTCTACCAAGACAATTATGAGAGGAATTTAATGTTTTATTTTGTTTTAATTCAACATTTGGGCATAAGACAGGTATTGTTTTACTCTGGTATACTGCTTTGGTTCTGTATATTTATTTAAACAACATTCTAAATAAAATATATGTTTTGAAATGGATTGCAAAAAAGAGAAAAACTACAATTTAACAAGGTTGCAAAGTATGTTATAGTGTACATGTGATCTGCCACATAGTTACAGTACTAATTGGTTAGTTACATCTTTGAGATGCTTATCCTTAAGATCAGTTAACTGTATCCTTAAGATACAGTTAGCAGATGGCTAACTGTATTTCCTTGCATCTTTGAGATTCTATGCATATTCCTTCAGCCAGATACTTAGCAATTTTATTCTTTTCCTTTCACATTTTCTTCCTGTTTATCAGAATACTTGTAGAGCTGCTCACTTGGTGTCATGATACTTTCTATGTTTCTTTTACTAATTAGGCTCCTTTTGAGTCTTAACCCTTCCTGCTTTCTGAAAAAAAGGTTTAGTCCCTCATTCTCCTTCAAAACTGTTTCTTTGCTACTTCCTGTATTTCTGTTCTTCCTGCTCAGCTTATTAACTACATCAGCTATTAATCTTTTTTGTTCCCTTCTACTGCTCTTACCTTCATGTCATACTTGTTCTTATGATTAGAACAAGCTTTCCTCCATTTCCTAGGAAAAGGCTATCTCTTGTTCAAACCATGCAAATTCACGTTTCACATGCCAATATACCTTTACTGTTACATACTTCATTCAAACAGACTTTAAGGCTGAAGTTCTGTAACATCTTCCTTGGAAGCAGGAGCCACAGAATTCAAGAGCCACACTTTTTAACATCAGGTTCAGAAGCACTTCCGAAACTGCAGTATTAATACACAAGAGTCCAGTCCCATCTAGAGCAACTCTTTTGAATCTGAGGGACTGCAAAGTATGGATTTATTCAGCAACTGATTCACTAGATCTATGGTTGCTGCGATTAGGACTTGGATTTAAGTCAATGCGACAAATTAGCTATGGTGGTAAATCCCAAGGATTTCAATGAGTTCAAATGCCCTCTGAACAACATAGGTTCCTGATACATAGAAAAGCAAAGGAGGCAATGGTGCTTTGCCAGTACAGTGGTACCTTGTATAAATGAATTAATTCATTCCAGATGAAATTCTGTTAAGCAAATTTTCCTTTATACAAATTTCCCATAGGAATGCATTGGAAACAGAGTAATCCCTAATGGTGACCATTTTTATGTTGTACGAATTCGCCCCATAGGCGATTCTGTTAAGCAAATTTCCCCTATCTCCGGATTTTTTTATGTTGTACAGATTTTATGTTATGCAAACTGTTTGTTATACGAGGGTCCACTGTACACTTGGAGTATAAAGCTTTCTGGAAGAGATATTTGCACGGGACCAAAAGCTGCAAGGAGGTGGGACAGTGCTGAGTAATTCTGCTAGTAAATATAAGAGATGATATTTTGTAATATCAGTGCTGATATCTGTTAGTAAAAAGTGCACTATGGCACTTTAATGTGTATGCACAAATTGTAACAATATTATTACTTGAAAAACAGCAGTCAAGTTATGTTAAGGATGCTTCTGCTAAGTGCATTCTCCCCTGTTTTCCAACAAGCTTGGCTGGTAAGGGTTAAGTGTGTGCACTTGACTTTTCCTCTGAATTCTATTTTCAGGGAAAGCCTAAAGCAGATTAAAATGTGTCAGAAACTTCAAAGCAGAACACTGTTCTTTCAAAGTGGTTTTCATGTACCACACACGCACACACAATTGAACACTGCAAGCGACTCTTGACTACATGACAGAGATGCAATTTGATAAAAAGCCTCTCAACACTGAAGGCCAAAATTGTGCAAAACTATACCATCAGCACTTCCATCCATGAGTTCCCTCTCATCTCACCATATGGCAACTTTTTATTTTACTGAGCATCTGAGTGATATAATAATGTGTTTCTTACCGGTTATATGCCGTACCACATGTTCTCCCGATGAAGGGTCATTCTCATTTTCTTTTGTAGCGGTTGGGATGTTGTCTTTTTCAAGCAATCTATCCACCATTGCAATTATACAGTTTAAACTTTTCCCCACATTGGTCCACACCCTGTCCTGAAAAAAGTATCAGTATCACTACCCAATATTAAAATATGTGATAACATTCACAGTTGTAGACTGATCCTTATTATATCGCAGTATATGTTTTAAATGGTAAAATAATGGTAAAACCTATCTCTGGAATGACTTGTTTTCATGATAGCCATTGCATTTAGGATGATTGCAACGTATTCAAGAGATAGCCATTTAAGAGACCGCTAATCTGTTACAGCAGAAACAAAAATTACTATAATGTCTAAAAAACTGAGATTCATATCATGGCATATATTTTCATAGATCATAGCCCAGAGTAGTAATTTGTTAGACAATGTGGTACAGAAATTTAAATAAATAAATAAATAAATAAATAAATAAATAAATAAATAAATAAATAAAATGCTGTCCAATATCCAAAGTCCAACAATGTCATTGTTGAGGCCAGCTAATATTATTTAGAGAGTGTTTTATGCTTCTCTGTATACAAATATACAAATGATGAGGTACAGCCAATAAAAACAGCTTTACAATTCTTTTAAAGACAATGTAAGTATTTAACTGTTCAATATAGTCCCAATTAAACCTACAATCCAAAAGACCAAGATCAATCTATAATCACTAAAGCACATAAATTTTGAATTTGCCACAACACTGCAAAACACGTGAAGGCACTTAATTTCCCCCCTCTTTGTTTTACTCATCTCATCATTTCTCAGTGACTTCCCTGGTTTCACTGGTCTGAAAAAGCCCAGCAGAAGAAATGACCTTATTATATTTTCCCTTGAGCTTTAACAGAATTTTGGAATCAGTGTGGGCTGCTAGTTGGCACAGCATTGCTAGTGCAGGCCCGTAGTGTTACTGTGCTTTGCCCCGGCCCTTTCACAGGCGGCTGACAAGCACCACTTCTAATTTTTCTTTTTCGTTGCCACTAACTAGTTTCTCTAGTAAATCATTGCCTTCAGACTAGTTTTACATTGACTAAAGATAAAAGAAGTTTATTTATTGCAAAGTAGAATGAAACTCATAAAGGATAACATGTATAGGTACAAACAAAAGGAATAATATAACTCAATCACACTAAAGTTATTTTACAGACTACGCTGATCACTTGCACACCCAGTTCTTAAGTTTTCAGACACTCATCACTTAAAAACAGCCTC
Source organism: Phrynocephalus versicolor (assembly GCA_023846285.1). Classification (NCBI taxonomy): domain Eukaryota; kingdom Metazoa; phylum Chordata; class Lepidosauria; order Squamata; family Agamidae; genus Phrynocephalus; species Phrynocephalus versicolor. The sequence continues at coordinate 34,565,511 of JAHTLZ010000330.1, forward strand.
ACAGAAGTTCTGAATCCTATCTCTTCTCTCTCTAGTAAGTATAGGTCTCACAGTCAGACCCTATCTGTTCTCAGTGACTGTAGGTCTCTATCTGACCTTCTCTCAGACAGTGTCAGTCCCTATCTGTAAGTGTAGGTCTTTCTGTCCCTGATTAATTCAGTGCTGGGCTGAGCCTTAAATCCCCTCAGGCTACTCTCCCAGACAATCCCATTGGTCAACAACCAACCAATCAGTACAGACACTTCTCATCAATTATTCATCATCAAGGGGTAAATGCCACAAGGTCATCCAGCAATGCAGCCAAACCTCTTTGTGTTCTACAGTAAGGCTTGAATTCAGGCTGAAATGGATCTGTCAATTCATCTCATCCAGGCACTTTTGGAATGGAGTAGCCACCACAAATTCCAATATTTTCATGAACTACAAGAGACTGGACAGTAAGGTATCGAGGGTGGGCTTCAAGTAAGGCATTTTCAGCAGTGGCCTTACTATCACTGCTTCCTTTAAGCATATTGTATCTGCAAGGCAATTGTTACTCCCTTCACCTACATGGACAGTCTTCCTCTAGTTGCGTTTATGAGCCAGGAAGGGCGAGGATCAAACTTGCATATGGTGGCTCACATCATATTAGAGATGGGTATGAACCTTATGGTTTTTGCTGATTTGGACCTGTGGTGACATGCATTCCCTTCCCTCACTTCCCCAACCAATGACCCACTCACTACTAGTTGAAGTCCACTCCTCTCCTCCTCTTCAACTGTTCCAACAATTCCCTACAAGACCATGGGCTTGCCATCAGTCAGGGAGGTGAGGCAGGAAAGCCCGTGCACCTGTCAAAGACTGGTTCAACAGTTGAAGAATAGGAAAGGGACAAGCACTGGCTGGTGAGTGGGGGATCCAGATGGGGAAGTGAGGGAAGGGAACACACAGGCGCTGTGCATATGAACCGGCATGAATCTCATTCCCATCTCTATCCATTATCATAGGATAAGCAGATGCCACGTTTACACCCTCAAGACCTGTGCTAATCACACCATGGATTTTTGCTGCTTTACCTCCAAAGTGACATTAAGCCAACCTGTGATTTCTTCAGAATATTTCCTGAAAAGGCTTCTGTGTCCCCCCCACACTTCTCACTCCCTACAAATAAAGTTCCTCAACATAATTATTTCCAAATAATTTATTGTGGCTCCTTCTCTGTTACCATTACCACAATGCTCAGGGACTTTGTGAAGGAAGCAAGATAATAACCAAACTACCAAGAGAGCTGCTGCTGTTGTCACTTGCAGCAGTGGTTAAAAACAAAGAACAGGACTGTGCCACAACTACTGGATGTGATAAGCTTCATCTCTAAGCAACTGCTGGCAATTTTTCCCTGGAGAAATCTGGTGATGACTGCCCCAATTTCTCTTCTACAAATGGGGAAGACAGTTTCAAAAGGCCTCTTATCTACCATTTCTGGATTTCCATTTGTCTGCCCAGTGACAACAGCAGGACTGATATTATCAACAGCTGTTTCTACCCATCCATGATGTGGAGGAGGAAAATCACAGAGAAAACAGAATTATTACTGAAGGGATCTATAAACGAGTTGTGAAAGTACATTTTAGGACTGGCCCACCTATGAAATAGAGGTGCTTCCTTCAAATGAGAAAATACCAGAAGTAGGTAGAGAAATGTGCCATCTCCTGACAGGGGAAATACCTGCTGTTAGTGACCTGGTCAGCCTTTCTCCTTAGAACTTGCTATGCATCAAATGCCTCAGGAGTCTGACTGAAACGAAGCAGTGTTGGTGGGAGGCATTCGGATTATAGTTCCTAACCTTGGGTAACCCAGATGTTGCTGGATTTCAATTCTCAGAATGTGCTGCCTGGGGTTTCTGGTAGGTAAGGTCCATGAACCTGGGTTACTTAAGGTTGGGATCCCCAGTTTCAGGAGACTGTCTATGTCAAAGATTGCTTGTGCTTTCTGAAGCTGGGAGTACCCTCCAAAGAGCCTGCATAAGCTACCCTCTCCCTCAGACTGAGGCAGGAAATTTCTCACAGCAAACATAGGAATGAGGTAACATATACAAAGTATGTGTGAAATGCGTATCCTTCTCAATAGATTAGACGATTACAGGCCACCACTTGTAGATTTCAAGATGGGAAAAAATAATACCAAGATGACATATTTAGAGGACAGAATAAGAGTACAAGCCAGAACATAGCTCAGCATGAAAACATTTTTAAAGGTAATTTTGTGCCAGGTACCCACTGAAGTGTACTCATCCTCCTAACCGATCATTCTGCATTGCTATTTTTGTACAAAGCTATATTTTACATAAATTACTCCTCTGTAAACAACACTTTCACTTGTTTGCTATTTTTGACTATGGCTTTTAATGATGGACAATTTCCTGCTATGTAGGTCATTTTAAGGATGTACTTCACTAACAAAGGCCTCACAATCAGCTTTTAGTATGACCAATTCTGGATTCAAAAGGAAACCATGAGTGGAATGTGATTTTCAGCTGAAATCATTTGACTTCATAAAACAATGAGCAGGAAGCCATGAATAATTTATTTTCCCTGTGGAATGTGATCAGAACATGCATACACACACACACACACACACACACACACACACACACACACAGTGGTACCCCAACTTAAGAGCGGAAAACTGTTGGCATTTAATTGCCTCCTTACAAATTTTGGATATGGTCTGCTCGACTTACAATTTTTATTTTCTCAATTTTTAGCTAGGTACCCCGACTTAAGAGTAGTTCGACTTAAGAGCATGCACTCGGAACGGATTAAATTCATAAGTCAAGGTACCACTGTATATATATAAAACTTTGGTTTTAAAAATACTAGCTTCCTATCCTGCCACCTTCTGAAAATCCTGAAATCAAACTTGATTTACAACTGGTAAAATATTTTCTAAAAGGTACCTTTTTCAGGTACCTGTAAGTGCATAAATGCTTATTGGAACTAAAATGAATCCCAGTGGAAGTATAATGTTAATAACCTTTTATTTTATTTATATCCCACCCATCTGGTAACTAATTTATATCCCATCCATCTGGTTAGTTAAACAAAGAAATTATTTCTCAAATGCAGCAACTATAGTAAGCTTTTAGTAAAATGTGAGTCATGCTTCCACTTCATTTCAAATATCATAGAAGATAGTCTAAGGATCCTGAGCTATAAATGTTAGAGGGTAAAGTTAATCCTTTAATTGCACAGTTATTGTTGAAACATGCCAATTTAATCCAAATACCACTCCCATCGTTATATTAGTCCCAAACTGGACATGCCATTAGATAGAATGGGAACAGTTTGTTTGAATGACCACTTGCACTAATATAAATCAGCGTGCACCTTAAAACTGGTTACTGACACATGCTCACAGAACCAGGAATAGATACAATGAAGTTGGAGGGGAAGAGACAGGGATTCTTCTGCAGTGACCACTACCTCTTAGGAAGCATGTTGAATTCTTTTCTCATTTTCTTTCAAATGTCTTTAAGGAGATTTTGAATTCCCTGCTTCAGCAAGAAAGACTCCCTGTCTCCTGTATGGATTACACTTGGACAGATCCGCTCCAACTGCTTTATTTTTCTTATAAAGAGATGTGGATCTGTAAGTTTGTGCCCCCGCCAGAGAGTGGCTAGAGTGCATTTCACCCTCCATTTAAGGACCAGGATAGGTAGCATATTATAAAAATATTTCCTAGGATCTCCTAGTTAATGGTGGGTACAATGGTGTATATCGGAAGGTATGCTTCAGCATCCAATGCCAGTGGGTTCATGACCTCTCCCTGGAGACCAACATGTGTGAGTAGTGCAAGGAGGAGGAAGAGGAGGAGGAGGAGAAATGTAAAAAGCAAATAATGACATGGTTATACGGAGTTTTGTATATTTGTAAAATTCCTTACATGGCCCCAGTATTGTGCAAAAACCCATGGGTACTAAAATATTTTGAAAGCCTCCAGAACAGAATTTTAGGGTGCACAGCTGCACGAGAGAACACAACCACCAATTTGCTGGAAGCTCTGAAATCAAGTACAACTATGCTGTTGGAGCTTGTTCCCCGTCCATTGTGTTTGTGACCCGAATCCAGTGGTGTCAAACCTTTGGCACTCCAGATGTTTTGGACCATAGCTCCCAGAATTCTGAGTCTAGGATTGCCAATGACAAAGGACTGTGGGAGTTGTGGTCCAAAACATCTGGAGTGCTGCAGGTTCACTACCATTGTCCTAGTACAGTGTTGATAAACCTATGGCACGGATGCCAAAGGTGGCACCCGGAGCCCTTTCTGTGGGCACCCAACATTGCCCCTTCACAGCCACCTGGATTCAGGTTAAACTGCTGTATTGGCACTTTGCAAATAATTAATGGGTTTTGAATCACAGTTTGGGCACTTGGTCTCTAAAAGGTTTGCCATCACTATCTTAGTACAACCGTCCTGCCAACCAGGTACATTGTTTTCTTATACTGTCTGTAGAAAGCATGACATAGGTTTTTAAATTAAATATTCTGAAATGTCTTGTTTTCAAGCAAGTTAGATTCAGATAACCTAGTCCTGAACTTATTATATTTGATTTGCTGTCCAGATTTTACAACCAGCCATGTTAACCAGATAGAAATATTCAAGAGTGGCTTCCAAATGGCACTCTGCCCGTCTAACTCCTGCATTATGTATGGCATGGCTTTTTACTCTCCCTGAAGGAAGGCTTTAGAATGATGGCAACAGCTGGTGAAAGAAAATGCGAGCAACTATTCAAAAACAATCTGTAACCATCAGGTGAAATACATTTCCTTACAAAGCTAGCAGTGCTGTGGTACTGCCTATGAATATTATTGCTACTTACACGTTGCTTTATTGTTTTGTTGCTTAATCTGCACTGATCTTAACTTCTGGTCATATTTTCAATGGAGAACGTAGCAGAGAGAATCACTTTCAGCATGAGCTCTGAAAATAGGTCTCCCATAAAACCTGTAGCCTGCATACTGTAATTAACCTGTAAACTGCCCAGAGACTACTTGAAGTGGTATGGGGTGGTATATAAGCAGAAAACTTTGCTTTCTAACTTTCACACCAGGTTCCAAGGCAGTACCACTTGGATTATGACACTTCTACCCTGGACTGCTTCTCCTTTATTTTCTTTTATTTTCTCTTATGGGGAGTGGTGTGTGTGTGTGTGTGGAAGACTTGAAACAAGAACAAAAATATGTGCACAACATTGAAAATGGTTTCCACTGCTACATCTGCTTTACATATAGTGTACATTGTTTTTAATATGTTACGTCACATTCAGAAACTGACAATATGAATCCATGGATGGATGACTATTACACATTGCACATAGAAGACAAAATACAAGACAACTATGGGCATCTGTATGGCCAGAGCTGGTGGAAAACTACTGGAGCAGATGGGTTCTTTGGTCTGATGTAGTAAGGCAGTTCTTATGTTCTAGATTCATAGAATACAAGCTGTGACCCAGTTCATGCTGTCTATTGTAAGGTAATGGAGAGAGACGAAGCCAGACTTTAAATAGCCACTTTCCTTATTGCTTGTGGTGAGCAAGTTACTGCCTCTAGGAAACAGGTCACTCACGCTAACTAGAAAAGAACTGGTTCTTCTTGTCATTCAGGATGCATCCCAAGAACTCCTTCATTCCATGCACTGAATCACAGAACTTTGATTCTTGTGGCATCTTGTTCTAACCCTTTGCTTCCTCGCATCAACTGAGTTCATTTGAAGAAGGCTAGGGCCCAGGATGCCAGATTTTAATGACAACCAAGTGTCCTAATGAGGTTTTCCTACCTCATTGCCTTTCAGCCCATGTACCATAACCGATGGCCACGAATTCTACCAATTGTAGATGTAACCATGGGTACCTTACTTAAAGGAGGATGCTTTTTAATGGATATACAGCCTCTGACCATGTTGCTCCAACTGTTTCTGTGATAAAACTAGAGCAATTACAGGAGACTAGGCGAGCAAAGGAGAACAATGGACAAAGAGACAAATGCATATACTGTTTAGCATTGATGTGATACTACTTTTCTAAACAAAATATGGGTATAGATGGGCCATGTTCTCCATTAGGGATAAATACCTCTTTTGGAGATATTCACAACCCTGAACTCTTTACATAAGGCCTGAATTCTGCACCTTTTATCTGGGGGGGACCCCAAATGGGATTCACTTCTCAAAAGACATGAATAGGATTGCAGTGTATGGGAGGTAAAGGGTGAGAGGTAGGCCTGGGATTTAGAGAGGAGTATTGTAGGACATCAGAGTGAAATTAAAAATAAAGATGGAAAGGACTGGGAGTAGTGATGCTTGAAATTTTAGCTTAGTTAACATATGCCCCATAGTTCTCTCTTTATACAACATGAAAAAAGAAAGCCAAGCCCAATAGCCTAATGTGTACACAGAAAAAATAAACAGGGTTTTGGCTGCTGTGAAATTCCTTAAAATGCATACTTTAAATGAAGCAGATTAGGACAAATACTGCACCACAGGTACACTCCAAACACTTGCCCCAGATCTTGTGTCTTGACACATAAATGGAGGGAAAAGAAATGAAGAAAAAGCACTGTGTAATTTTCTTTTCTTTATTTTGGTTCCATAAAAGTTGAAACAATTATCTTTCAATTTGTGCAGGACACATACATCCAAAAATACAAACTTCTTACTTTAAAAAAAAAAACAAAGGAAGAAAAGTATATTTTTCATTTCTTTTAAAACAAAAACCATCCATGTGACACATTTAAGGATAGAATACTGTATTTACTGCAGCATAACCTTTGAAGTGTGATTAAGCCCACAAAAGCCCACACTATAAAAATGTGGCTATCCTAGTGACTGTACAGACTACTGTGAATTCAAAAATTCTTTAAAAGCAAAATAAATTAAAAGATGTGCTTTGTAACAGCATGTATGGCTAGAGACCTTTGAGAGGAGAGGATGTAAATTTGAAGCTACTTACCCACTCTTCTTCATCATATTCCGAATGGTGAGGTATGGAATCTTGTCTCTTGATCTGGGTGGGCTGTTCCTCCTTTGGCTCATCACCACTCCCTTCAACACTACTCCTTGGCACTGTTGGTTTTTTCAGGACACAACCTGGACGGGCTGTATATAGAGCTAAAAGGGCACTTCTGATCAGCTGATCCTTAAACGCATGCACAAATAACTCTGTCTAGAATTAAAAGGAATGTCCAGTCAATCAAATGCAGGATATTTTGCATGCCTAGGTATTATATAAGCTGTGACTGTCATGTTGGTCCCAATGGTGAGGGAATAAAATGTTCTTGGGTTTTCCTTATATGCTGGACGTACTATTTGTGCTACAAGGCGACAAACAAACATGCACATTTTGAAAGGGACAGAAACAGTTTTGAACTCAGATAGGACTTACTGAGCCTTGTGGTGCAGTCGTTAAACTGCTGTACTGCAATCAAAACTATGCTCATGACCCAGGGTTCAGTCCCTGGTACCTGGCTCATAGTTAACTTAAGTCTTCTATTCTTCCAGGGTTGGTAAAATGAGTACCCAGCTCAATTGGGTCAGGGGGAAGCAGCTAGCATAATTAAAGCACCCAGAGAGTGCTATGGGGAGGTACATAAGCAACATGCTTTTTAGTTCTGAGTAGAGGTACATATAGGTGCTCAGAAGTTTCATGAAACACTCAGTTATGCAAAAGAGAATGGTGTAAGAAACGTACAGATAAAACTCCTTTATTCTCTGTCTCTGTCATTCTGCTCTGAGTGCTTCTGAGCCTGTTTTTCAACAACAAAAATCTAGCTAAGAAAATGAAAAGCAAGACACATGACTTGAAAATCTTTTCATTTGATTTTCCTTTTGCCAGTACATTATTGATAAACTCCTAGTCAACAGTCTGCTATCTAATGCATATGTTTTCAGAGGTCTGGCAAGTCAGGAAAAAATATAAAACATGAACACTGCAGCTCCACAGAAGTGCAGTTCTAGGAAAGACTCTGATGCAAGGTAACCCTACTTAATTAAGAAGATGAAGTGAGGCATAAATGTATATGCCTCTGAACTATAGGTAAGTCAATCGCATATCTAGTGTAACAGTAATGCTCCAAAGACAACATGTACGTTGGACAGAAAACAGAGCAACAGTATAAGTCCTTCTCCTTCTTTTTCTCTGGCACTTTTTTTCTTCCTATGCCTATTCAGATGAAACTCCCACCACATTTTCTTGGAATAACTTGCATACAACCAGCTGCCAGTGGTTCCAGATATATGCTTCATTTAACTCTTAAAAAAAAACCAACTTTGACAGACATCTGAATTGAGAAGTCTATCAAACTATTTAAAATATAGTGTATCCCAATGTAAGCCCCTGGCTAAAACAGCATACTAGCAACTTCAGCATTTCTGAGATTCTTCCTACCTGCCGTGAAACAGTAGACCACAGGCAGATTAAAACCTAAGGCCAGGAAGCAATACAGTATGTCTGCTGACTTGTTGGAGAAGAGGACTCTGGAGAGGAGAATATCCTCTATATAGGAAGGGTGTTCATACCAGACTCTGAGAAATGCCTTCTGGCTGACACTGACATCCTGCAAGGATACAAGAAGCTCTTCTCTTTGCATGGGAGCAAACTGTTGATAGAAAGAGGTGGGGCTAAACCTGCTCCCTTCCTCACAAGTTTGGTCAATCCCTTTATAGGGATTTTATGATGATGATGCTTTCTTATGATGTTTTATTTAGCTTATTATTGTTGTTTTTGTTTTCAGTGTTTTCAGTGATGGTACCTTTGTTGTAAACCGCCCGGAGTTCCTCCGGAAGACGGGCGGTATATAAGTATTAAAATAAATAAATAAATAAATAAATAAAGAATATTTAAATAAGGCTTGAGCAATTGTTTGAAAACATGGTCAGAGCCTCTCCTGGGCTTTTCAGATTCACAATTAAGCTACACTGCTCTCAAGAAAAGAAACCACAAAGTATAAACTCCAGTGAGAGGTAGGCAGAGGAGACGTTTCCCTTGCTTATGATAGCATCCTGAACCTTATAATGACCAGAATAATTTAATATTTCTCAGCATAAATGTAGCCGGTTTTATGTAAGATGAGGTAGCAGCTGGGGATTCAGCAGTTCTAGTTGCCACTGCAGGGACCACTTTTGACTCTTACCGTTTCTGAAAGCATCTTTAAGGAATTCTTCAAGCTGTCTGGCAAATGCTGCCTCGCAGAATTAAGCAGCAGGTCTGCATGGCTTGCTATAAGAGGCTGAAGATGATTGATGTTACTGAGGACTTCCTTTGCCTTAGCTGTGTTTTCAGGTGAATAATAAATACATTGGTAACCAGTACTGCAGAAAAGGGAAGAGAGAGATGAAAGAATATTTTGATAAAGTTAAAACCTGTTTTCATTTAGGAGGGCCAGATGGCAAATAGTTACCTGCGTGCAATGGCTTTTATCAGCAATATAATTAATGTGGAAAGATATTCTAAAGTTCACCATAACACATTTATGAGCATTATTTTAAAGTCTACCTTGCTAAAAGCTGAGAACAGGCCTTGTTGGAACAGTAAGAGATGGTAACCTTTTCTCTGATGAATGCTCCAGACAGTGCTGCTGTAACTAATTATTCCCTGAAGCTCTCTGAATGAACTATTGTACACTGTACCATGAAAACAAAAGTTAAAAGAACCAAAAACCTAGACACCTGTCTATTATTTACTGTACTGAAGAACTGTCAACAATACATTTGGATTTGGCAACGGGAATGAATAAAATATCTAAATTTTGGGATGTCTGCTCAAATTCTACATCAGGAAAGCTGTTTAAAAGAAACTGGCAGCTGAGAATATCATCTGAATATTACCATTATTTTCTATCTATAAGATGCCCCCATGTATAAGACAACCCCCACTTTTCCAATCCAAAACTCCACTTTCGAAACTGCGTGGTTCTCTCCTTGGCTTACTTCTGTATATAAGATGACCCTAAACTTTTAGTCTTTTAGTTTTTAACAAATGAGTTAAAATATAGTCTTATACACAGACAAATACTGTATATATAGTTATTATCACCTCTGTTCATTATGAAGAGCAATGTAGTATGTGGACATCACTGAGTATCAAACTTCCTAGATTAATGATAAATATATAGAATGGTTATTCAAAAGGGTAAGATATCCACATCATTGTTAGGTAACACAGTAGGGGAAAATACAAAGGAAGCCTTGTATTAGGTAACACAGTAAGGGAAAATACAAAGGAAGCTTTGTATTTTCCTCCTTTGTATTTTCCAAAGGAAGCCACTTTGCTTATAAGGTGGCAGTGGGCAATTTATGGCCCCCCGGATGATGCTGGATTAAGACTCCAAAAATCTTTCCCACTCATCATGATGGCCAAAACTGAGGTTGTTTGCAGCTTGATAGCACCTGAGACTCCACACCTGTTCTATTAGATTGAGCACTGTGACCTAAATGGCAACTGTCCTGACTCAAAAATCAAGAAAGACAAGACAAGCATGGGGCAGCCCTGAAAAAACAGGGAAAGATTAGATATGACGATAGCTGGTCCAAGATTTTTTACTACCAAAGGAAAGAACCAATCACCCCATTTCATAGAATCATAGAATTGGAAGAGACCTCAAGGGCCATTCACCCCAACCTTCTGCCATGCTGGAACCCTCATCAAAGTACCCCCAACAGATGGTCATCCAGCCTTGGCTTAAAGAACCTCCAAAGAAGGAGACTCCACCACCCTCTGTGGCAGAATATTTCACTGCAGCACAGCTCTAACCATCAGAAAGTTCTTCCTAATGTGCAACTGGAATATCTTTTCCTGTAATTTGAAACCATTGCTCTGAGTCTTAGTCTCTGAAGCCATGGAAAACAAGTTGGCCCCCTCTTTGATATGATATCCTTTCAGAAATTTAAACATGGCTATCACATCCCCTCTCAGCCTTCTCTTTGTAAGACCAAACATTCCCAGATCCCTAAGCCGCTCCTCATAAGACATTTATTCCAGACCTTTAACCATCCTGGTCACCCTCCTCTGGACCCACTCAAGGTTTTCCATCCAATTCTATGTACAGCAGTTGACTGGACCAAGAATTGGATTTCTGCCCACTGCCAACTTGGTTCAGAAGGCAACTTTAGGAGGATGTAGCACAACACCTGGAGATATATAATTGTGTTATCTAACAGGGAGAAGGGGTAAGGGGCTCAGAAGGAATGACTCTCTCTATCTCTCGCTCATATACAGTGGTGCCTCTTAAGACAAATTTAATTCATTCTACGGGTCAATTCATTTTATGAAAATATTATCCTACAAAATGCGCTTCCCATAGAAATGCATTGAATTCATCTTGTCAGGCATCCCATAGGAAAAAATTATCTTCCAAGGTTTTCCTTTTCCCGGAAATTTCATTCATCTTACGAGTTTTTTGTATTAAGGGGCATTCGTCTTACGAGGTACTACTGTACTGTATCTGTATCAAGCCACGTATATGAATACAGAAGGCCAGTGTGCACTCAAGATCATTATGAAAGTCATTTCTGTTACCACCTTTTGAATTTCAGCTGTTAATCTTCTCTAAAAGAAGAAGTGAAAAAAATCAGAATGAGCTTCTGAATATAGCTAACAGACAAGGTTTTCATTGAAAAGGATTGCCAATATGATAGTTGAATGCAGTTAGTCATGGTACAGCACAATATACACTTGAAAGCAGGGATAATTCTGCACTCCCCGAACAAAATCTTAAGACATATTATTTAAAAATCCCCTTGATATATACCGATAATTAAAGACACATATTCACATAAAAGTCTGCAATTATATCTTCAAGGTTAAAGTGCCCCTCCACTGCCTTTTGGAGTTTAATATGAAGGAATTGCCATTAAATGAAATGTAGGCATACACTTTTCAACAACTGTATTGCTTGTTAAATTACTTCCAATTTAACTATTAGTTTTGACTTAAGTGTAATATCATAACTCTCAAAATGCAGACAGCCTAACCTGCAATATAATTTGAACAAGTCTTGTAGGGACTCTAAGTAACCGTGTTCTCACACATTTCCTAATATATTAAGAACTGCAGTAAGTTAAGTGTCTGGTGCTTAATGATAACATACTATAATTCCATTCCTGCTGTTAAGTGAGTAATTCTCGCAAATGAGTTAAAACTGTTACCATCTGGTATTCAGGACAGTTTTACACAATCATTACTGGTATTTCACAATCCAGGAATGGAACAGACTTCATATAAAAACGGATTACTGCAACTAGAATACAGAGATACACAACACATACACTGTGTTAAGCATTAACCTTTTCCTCATTGTCCTCCCCATAAAGAGAGAACAAATGTTATGCATCACTAAGAAGGGGAACTGGTGAGGCAGGAACATTCAGGATTGGAGCCTAACTGGTTTCATTTAAGGGGACAAGGCCACATTAGCAGTGGCAAGGGATAGCTGATACTCCTCTAATGCAGAGGCAGGGGCGCACATACAGCCCTGAAGAGTTTTTCATTTTTCAGAGAGAGAGAGAGAGAGAGAGAGAGAGAGAGAGAGAGAAGAGAGAGAGAGAAGAGAGATTGCAATAAAACTGGGTTGAAGGAGTTCCAACCCATTAAAAAAGTGAAAACAGAAGTGGACTTGTAGTAAGGTTTGCTTGTTTTTCCATACTTATTGTTAATTTCTATGGCTAGTGCAGCCCTTGGTATCCTAGAGGTGAAAATTAGCGCCCCCCTCGACTACTGGACAACAAAATGACAACCAGTTTTGTCACTTGTGAAATCTGAAGGAATTTTTCCACCTGGATCCGGGACAGAGCAGAAACCTACATACAGATATTTATATTTCTGGGATTTATTCAGCCTGGGTAGGTGAAGCCGAGTATGGTAGCAAATTTAAGTGAGCATGAGCAGGCTACCTGGCCCTCTCTCTGATCAGTGTGATGCTCATTTGGATTTGAAATATAATTGAGCACTAATTGAACAGTAATTGTAGTTAGCCTCTACAATGTACTAGCTGTTGCAGAAAATTTATTAGGCCAAACATGAGTCTAAGTCCAATTGCTAGTCTCAAACAGAGCACATAGATTGGATAAATTTCTAAGGGTAAGTCCATACTTGTGTATGTCCTATTGCTTCAATGGGATAATTCAATGTGGACAAGTAATTGCATGTCTGACATATTAGGTCCTTCTGCCAAATATGTATTAGTCCATTTAGGTGGAAACAGGATGCATATTATTCTCCAAATGTTGAACTGTGCCTCCTATAATCTCTTACTATTGACTGTACTTTCTGTGGAACACGATGCTTTGCAGTACAACAACATCTATCTGTAACTTTTAGGAACAAACAACCACAAGTTAAAAAATATCCATAGACTTAATCTGTTACATGCAGAATCAAAGTAAAAAACAAAATGTGCTGCTTATGAACAGCTCCATAGCACTTAAAGCATTCTCTGGGCAGTTTACAATTTAATTATGCAGGCTACACTTTCTCTGAGTGAGCTGAATACTCAATTTACAGATCCGGGAAGGATGGAAGGCTGAGTCAACCTTGAGGCAGCTACTTGAGCCCACTGAGATCAAACTCAAATTGTGACCAGAGTCTTGTTTGCAGCACTGCAGCTTAACAATTATGCCATGAGGCTCAACATGCAACATTCAATGCTTATTGAAATTTCTAAGCTTACAGCAATTTGCTTCCAAAATTCATATTCATTGCACAATTGCACAACACAAGCTTTCAGCCTGTTTGGAATAGTTGTCTGAGAATGCAAGTCCAAAGTGAACTGTTAAAAGGAAAGTGTCCCTTAAGATTTTCGTTCACTTCTTATAACATTAATACATCAAAATCAAACTATTATGAAATGCTGCAATAATATATAAAAACCCAATTACACTGTCGTAATATATCACCCCACTCAAAAGGTTGTAAAAATAAGCCAGGGTGTTCGCAATTACACCGGATAAATTCTACCTTCATTGATTAAAATCATCCACCGATGAAGTGACCAATTCTTGATAATATTAATTAGTTAAATGAATTGACCCATTATAGCTTCCAGCAATAATTATAACATTTCTCATTTGCCTCTTTGTTGTAATTTCATTTTTTTTAAAAATTGAGGACATAACATGATTTCTACTGACTTATCGGACAGTTTTCAAGTATTTGCCTGAGGCATAACAGACACAGGATTTGAACCAAAATCAATACCGAATACTGTCCAAGGGATCTGTCCTTCATTTCTGCAAAATGCCTTCAGGGAGTTATGGTTTCCTTCCTTCAGGATTTGTAATGGGGTATTAAAAACCTCCTAATGACAAGTCTGTGTATTTTTGCTTTAACACATCACATCTGATTAGCTTTTGAATGAGAATAAAAAGTCTTTGCTGTGTTCTGAAAATGATTTATGGACATTTTTATGTTGTGGAACTCCACATCAATTTAACTTACAACCCATCAACTATACGTCGCTGAACAATATGGTTTCCTTAACAATAATCTAAGCTGCCATCCACCTTAGTTGAAAAGATGAATCCTTTCATTTTCAAGAATATGAAACAATCTGTGTTTGCGCTACAAAACAAATTAAGACTGGACAATTTTCTGTGTTCTCTGTGTACATTTTTGAAGCCTGTTGACAAGAAAACCTCCTACTATAATATATCAACAGGATTGCAATGTGCACTACTTTTATTCTAGCCTCCTAGGAACTGTAAGCAACTTTTAAACAAATAAAAAAATAACTCAAAGGCATAGAATGATTTGTATATTACATATGTTTTTATTTCCTTCAAAAACCAATGCAATGACCTTGTCATGCTTCTAAGCATTTTATGTACTGCAGAACTGATGTCCTCTTTCACTGAACTAACTGCTGAAGGAGGTACTAACCTTTAACTATGCTACTTCCATTTAGAACAGTGTTTCTCAGCCTGGGGGTCATGATCCCCAAGGGGATCACAAAGTGTTTTCTTGGGGGAGGGCACAGATAACCTTATGTGTGTTGTAGCCCTTGTTGAATAACTTTTTCCTTAATCTTTCAGAGCAGGATAGTCAACTTATTATGTGTGTTATGTGTATGACGCTCTTTCGGGTATAAATAAGCCTCTACGTACTGAGAAGGGATGACTTGGCCTTATTAATAATGGCGTTTGTATGCAACCTTAGTGCAGGGAGGGGACGGAATAAGTTACTTGGGTTGATTTAAAAGAGGTCTGTAACCCGAAAGAACTTGTGAACCACCAATTTAGAATGATCAAACACACAAGTATTATGATCAAACTTCTGGTTTCTCAGAATTTTTGATGAATGGAAGTAGACCAAAGGGTCCAGTCTAAATAGTAAAAGTCCTAAGAATCTGTGGGTGAGATGGCATGTTTGCAAAATAACAGATTATTGAATGTCAGGTGGCAAATTAGTAGCCATTGGCAATTGTGTTCAATGGGTAACTGACTGGTAACAACTCCATTTGCTGAAGTTACTATGGGAAGAGGATGACTTGATCTAGTTTTCCTACTCTTTTAATGTTTTGCCTCAATCTTCAATATTTTGCCATGTTTGTATTCTAGAGACTTTTGAGGTTGGTTGTTGATGGAATTCTTACTTCTGCTTCTTTCAAAACATCCATTACTTTTATAAGGTATGATTTTTTTTGGTTCCTTATCCAGAAGTATGATATCTAGCTTATTAAAATCAACTGTTTTGAATGTGGTAACTGACTTTTTTCAATATACTGTAGTACTGAAGTTTCAATTTCTAAAACAGGAGGTGTAAAGAATTTATAATATGAAGGTAAAGATGTGAGTAATCCATAAAATTTAGCCCATTGCTGAAAAATGATGTTGGTAACTTGATTATCCTTATATATACACCACTGATGCTAGCTTAGGCCATGCAGCTATAATACTTTAGGTATCTGACAGTCCCTAATAACTTGGTGTTCACATGTAGAACAGGGTTATTTGTACAAGATCTAAGTTTCAGGACTAATTTAAGCAACAAGTTCAACTGTTGCTTATCAACATTATAATCTGAGAAGTGACTGGAATGCTGTTTGTGTAATTTCTTCTCAAGCCATGCATACCTGCACTGTAGGACTTTCATTAATGTAAGTGGTTCTCACTTGCAAGGTGTAATGCTGATAGCCCTCTATTGTTTTCTTACTTCAATCTGCTGCAACTCTGAAACCATGCTTTCGGAGTTTGACTATATAGGCATTCTTGAGATTGAGAAGCCTCTACCCATTCATGGCAAATAAAGGCACCTTTAGATGATGCCTATGGTCTTATGATAGGAATATTCAGGTTTATTGTAATTATCATTACTCTTATGATTATTACTACCACCACCATCACCACTGCTACTATTACTATTTTTTTCCAATTCACTCTGTTCCTCCTTATAACAATACAAGTCAGCTAAACCATCTATATACAAACACACAGCTGAAATCTCAATTTATTAATCTAAAATAAAAATATCAAAAATTGCATATTACCTGTGTCTAAACCAATAAATCTCAAGTGTCTGAGAGAAAATGATAAAAGTAATATAACCAAGCAACACTAAAGAAAAATTAAGCACTTCTTTATTCCTTAAAAGCTTCTAATGCTATATTTGCTGTTATGAAAATAAGCTTGTACACATGCACTGATCAGCCACGATATTAAATCCAACTGCCTAACACCTTGCAGGCCCCCCCTTATGTTGCCAAAACAGTTCTCATGCACCAAGGTAGGAACTCCCCCAAGACCTCTGAAATACTGTAAGTCATGTGGTATTTGGCACCAAGACATTAGCCGTAGATCCTTTTAGTCCTGAAAAATCCATGGATCAGATTTGGTGTTCCAGCACATCCCATGGATGCTCAATTGGGTTGAGATCTGGGGAATATGAAGGCAAAGGCAACACCTTGAACTCTTTGTCATGTTCCTCAAACCATTCCTGAGCAATTTTTGCACTGTGGCAAAGTGTGTTATCCAGCTACAAGAGACCACTGCCATCAGGCAACATTACAATGAAGAGTGTACATGATCTGCCACAATTTCTAGTGACATCCATATGAATGCCAGGACCAAAGGTTCCCAGCAGACCACTGCTCAGAACCTAACGCTGCATCCACTGGCCTGCCTTCATCCAATAGTGCATCCTGCTGCCATTTCTTCTCCAAGTAAATCTAAATGATCTAAATGAAAACATGATTCAAAGATGAGCCAACCTTCTCCCAGCACTCCATGGTTCAGTTCTGATGCTCATATCCCCATTATAGGCACTTTCAGCAGGGGACAGGGGTCATCATGGGTCCAACTATACTGAAGATGTTGTTGTTTTAAATATTTGGTACGCCATTTGCAATGACACCATCAGTGTCAAAAAGGCTTGAGAAACCTCAGCTACTTATCTGGAGAAACAATCTTCTGCTTTGAAAGTTCAATTCAGTTAGAGCACAGATAACAACTGCTACCATTTGATCTATTCATATTATACTAGTGGTGGCAAACCTTCGGCACCCCAGATGTTTTGGACCACAACTCCCAGGATTTCAAGCCTAGATTGCCAATGACAAAGGACTGTAGGTGCTGTGATCCAAAACATCTGCGGTGTCAAAGATTCACCACCACTGTATAGCCAGATATCTCAACCTGTGCATCATCCAGCAACTTGGACCTTATAGAGGTGTTTCCAATGTAAAGCAGGCTAATTTGATTTGTAACATTTTCTCTGGAACATACAGAATGGTCTCAAATCATCATTTGTCTGCTAAGTAAACAAGTGCATGTACATAAAAATAAGTGCCATAGGGAAACTATTTTCTTCATTTCAAGCCAAAAAAATGTTCTTCTAAACCACCTCATTTGGCTTTAATTTTCTGGCAGAATATTAATATGGGTGCACCTGTTTTCCCACTCCCTAAAGAAAGACTTGTAAGATAAAAATAATGAGGATTTAAAAACTCCTAATGCAATTTTCTTGAGAATACTGTATTTTTCCTCACCCTAATGGGAGAAAATGAAAAGAAAAGAAGGAAGATGAGGAAATATGTAGTAGCACCTGCCATTAAGCAGATTCAAGAAAGGGTGTTTTTTAGAATTTCAGAGAAGTATAAATTATAATTCTTATAGATGTTATCATCTAAGAACTTTGTGTTGTTTTGCATTTCTTGGTCCACTACATAACAGAGCATAACATCTTACTTAGTCACATTTCAGTAAGTTTAAAATATGTAACTTTTAGGCAACAGCCACCAACCAGATTTTAATAGTGTTAGAATATCTGTTTACCAAATGATCTGTACTTGGGTATCGGTTCATTCTTGGTTTATTCTCACAGACAAAAAAGGAGACATTTCAAAAGCTGTCTTGACATTCAGCAAGATTTTGAATTTCCCCCTTTTTTGTATTTTAGCACTTGTCACAAAAAGGTACTTACTTTCGTCTTTCTGCTTCAAATTTGTTTAATAGTTTCTGAAGACCGCCACTTTTAAATCCCTGGAAATGTGCTGCAGGGGCTCCTACTGTGATGACATCATAAATGACATCTGCAACACCACAAGTATAGAGATTGGTAAGAAAACAGAAAGAAATAATATGACTCTCTTATAATACTACAGTTCTTCTTATTCTGAAACACCAGCCTCTTGATGTTACATTCAAGTTAAGCAATGAGGTTTAAATGGCTCCTCTCTATAGAGGTTTCAGCAGGCAGCCAAACTCGCATTATATTCCATTGTCTTTGGCTTTTAATGTTGGGTTTTCATATGACTTTTAAATCAGCTTTTATATTATGTTTTAATCTGTTTTATCCTAAAACATTCTGGAGGAAAGTGATTTAAAAACCAACTCAAATAAATAAATAAATAAATAAATAAATAAATAAATAAATAAATAAATAAA
>JAHTLZ010000330.1:34596016-34666633 GCA_023846285.1 Phrynocephalus versicolor
TTCTTTCTTTCTTTCTTTCTTTCTTTCTTTCTTTCTTTCTTTCTTTCTTTCTTTCTTTCTTTGTGACCTTGTTTCAAAATTTAAAAAACTATAAATAAATTTATCCTTCTGTTAATTTGCTTTTTGTATTTCAATAAATTAAAATCAGGGACCCTTAGGTTATGCTATCCAAAGAGAAAACAATTAACTTCTACTAAGTACAGTAAATGCTCAATTTATCACTTCAGTTGCAATAAGATTAGAAGTGCAAGATTATTGGCACAGATTCCTAGGATAATGTTTTTTAGCAAAAACAAACAGACAGTGAAATCTCAACAAACGGTCGGGTAATATTAGTGTTGAATGTGTTTCACATATGTATGGGGGATTGTGTATGGCTGTTGTTTTTTAAATTGTAGTTTTTATGGATTGGGTATGAATGTTGCTAGATGAAAGAGTGTAGGGCTGCGTGTGTATGTTTGGTTTTTATGTCAGTTTTAAATGAGTGTA
The DNA here is from genome assembly GCA_023846285.1 of Phrynocephalus versicolor. Lineage (NCBI taxonomy): Eukaryota > Metazoa > Chordata > Lepidosauria > Squamata > Agamidae > Phrynocephalus > Phrynocephalus versicolor. The sequence goes on from JAHTLZ010000330.1 coordinate 34,596,506, forward strand.
AGTGATGTTCGGCATGTGAATGTTGGAGTATGTGTATAGATGGTTTGTTCTTAAATTGTAGATTTTACGCCTTGGATTTTTATGCTGGGTTGTGTGAATGAGCTGACTAGATGGCACTTTTAATCTCGTTGTATTTATACAATGACAATAAATTGCATTCCAATTCCAATTCCAAAAATTCCAAACACCTAATACCATTATAACCATGTGCTATGAATAACAATCTTCTCCTGGCTCTACATGTGGGTGGGCCATGATGGATAAAAATCAATGTTTTTCTAAAATATTTAAACCTCTCTCTCTCTCTCTCTCTCTCTCTCTCTCTCAATTTAAATCAAATCTACCCTGCAGGTGGCAGTGAGACCAACTGTAAGGGATGCACTTTAGTACAAGTTTAGCCAACTCCAGTACAATTTATTTTTAGGACACAGGCAGAACTTGTCATTAATGTCAGAAGATTATGATTTCATTATATGACATGCTTTCTCATACACTACAAAATTATATGTAACTATAAGAGACCTCTGAAAAATAGTGGAAGGCACTAAACAGCTGGCAGTACCAGTATCTTTCTCTATTGAAACATTATGTTGGCCTGAGGCCAAGGGATCAGCAGGTTGCAAAAAGAACCAAGGATAATATTGAATTAATGTGCAGCACAGCCAAATTTATTGCACCATTTGACCAATCAATTCTGGGACACAGCTACCAATGGGAAAACAATTGATTCATTTGAAATATAGAGGGAAGTTTTGCAGACCATCAGGAGGACCAGCAAGTGCATCCCAGATCAAGCCTGATCTTTATCTGAAAGCAAAAATTATGAAATGGAAGCTGTCATACTTTCAGCACATAATGAGAATGCAAGGCTTAGTGGACAAGACAGAAGGCAGGAATAGGGCAGGGGGCCTGTGTCCTTCTGGTCTCCAGATGTTTTGCACCACATTTCCCATCAGCATCGCCAACAACCAGCAAGTATGTATGTTTTAGTCTGGAGGGCAATAGGTTGCCTATCCTGACATCAAAGACTAAATATGTATCAGACATGGCTATCTGTTATTTGTTGAAACTAGATTTATCAACATTAAGAACGTACCATAAGCAAATAACCTTCCATTCCTAAAAATTCACAATCAGCCTTCTTATTCTACAAGAGCCAATGCAAAGAGCTACAGAACTGCAACCAATTGCAGATTTTTGCAGGATCTGTGCAGCTGGTAACCTGAATTAGTTCACTTTTGTTTCATATTTCTTCCAAGGCTGTTTTTACAATTATTACAAGAACTTTATTTAATTTTTAAATATAATAAACATTCTTTGGAAAGTCCCACTGCCTCCATGCCCCGTTCCTGTCTTTTGTCTAGTTAAAATGCATCAAAGATTTCATGTAATTTCAGTTCTTCAAAAGTGTTCTTGATAAAATTCTGTACTGCTCCACATTCCTGGAGTAATATAATCCTAATGAATACACTATCTGGGTTCAGATGTCTGGAAAAAGTCTTAGTACATACTATGTACTGCAGTAGCTCACAGCTATGAGACATAATATTTCACATCAGTGATTTGATTTGTCTGCATCTTAATTTAATAATGACTTGTAAACATATGGAAATGCTAAGTTAAATTCTGCTTCAGAGAAAATGTCTGGAAAAAAAAGAAACATAATTTATTCTATTTCTGTTTCATTGATGTGCTTGATATTGAGATCACTGCAAAAAGGAGCGAAAGAAGGAAGATTTTACAAGAAAGGAGGCAAGACAGTCAGCATGCCTCCATGTTCTGCACACCTGGACTAGTCTGGTTCCAATGCATGCACCACCTTTGTTCTGATGTTTGAAAAAAGTCTGAAGGGAGTTTACGATCCACAAGGGAAGCTTCTACTTCCAGAATTGTCAAGAATACAATTAGCAGCTAAATAGGCTTGCTGAAACTCAGTGTTCTCCTAGAGCAATGCAGTGTTTTGGGTCTCCTCAATGGCATCTTCTGCAGATCCCCAAGATCTATGCCACTGCATTCTCCAGTCTTTGGGAGCACACTTTGAAGGTTCTCAGGGAACAGCAGGGAGGAAAAGAAAAATCTCCCTGAAGAGTCAGCTAAAGTAAGCAGTTCTATCAGTGGAACACCCCCACTGGATTCTGACTAAAAATGTTGACTGTAGACACAAACACAGTGATTTTGTGTGTGTATGCATGCCTCTGACAGACTACAATAGCTCTAATGTTCACAGTTTGCTCCATGAAGTTTTTTGTAATTTAGGACTAGCATGCCTGGAGGCCTCCCTGACTCAGTATGAAACTACCTCAGATGTGGGCCATCCCAGCAGGCCTGAGGGGTAGGATTAAAGGGGAGGGATGTGAAGAGGGAAAGTTGCATATTTCATTATTTTAAACATACAGGGGAAGGTGTAAGAAGGGGAAATAGATGCACTATCATTCACCATCAAGGCAGTTTCTCCTAATACACATTGTCCCTGAAGTGCTGGTACTCAAGAGGAGTTGGGCTCTGCCTGCCTAATCACAAATTACTTCCAAGCCACAGACATGGAAACAACTGCCTTGGAAATAATTTGTTTCAGTTCTTTGGGCCTGTTTAAGTGAGCCCAATGCCTATTGATTCCACAGCTTGAGGGAACAACCTCCTTTGTCTTTCACCTCAGATGGGTAAGCTCTCAGAGGTGTAAAAGGCCAACCCAAGACTTTCCTGAGCACCCATGCTTATTTTCTCTCAAGGGAAGACAACAAACTACCAAACATAGGGTAATAGGGAGGGGCAGAGCTGACTCTAAGACCTGTATCTTGGAACTAGGCAAGACAAGAACTAGGAGAGTTCATTCTCATTCAGCAAAAGGCTATCTAAAAATTGATTGACAAGTTGGTCCTGTCTTGCCAGCAAACAAGAAAAGCCTCCCCACACTAGGCTAGTCTTCTCCTACTGTAGGAAAAAAGTGTGTGTGTGGTGGGGGAGAACTTAACAGAAAAAGTCCCTCTTACATTCTCTACTGACCCCAAAAATGTTTTTTCAGGAACATTTTGGAAAATTTCAGACGGCATGGGCGGGTTCTATGGCATTCAAAACACATACTGTTATTGCTGTTGTTCTTTCCAACATCATATTGGATATTGCCCACTCCAATCTACATGTGCATTAGGATAATCCACAGAATGTTTCTGGAAGATACTTCAAGTGAGGTCACTGACTACCAGAGAGAGGGAGGACCTTTGCAATCAGGGCACTCTACTTTTGGAACACTTCCCCTGATGGGCCTTGGATGGCACCTACCATCTTTGTTACATCTTGCAAAAAACAAAACAAAACTCAACAACTTTATTTTACGAAGCATTATAAACCTGTTTCACATCTTGCTGACTGTTTTGTTGTTGTTCTGGGGATCTCATGGTCTTTGTATTTCTATTCTAAATGTCCTGTCCTTCCTTGTTAATTGTCTAAGCAAAAATGATTACAAGGCATTATGAAACTAAAAATAATTTGTTTAACCTTGTTAGAGTCAAGATGCCCAGAGACTGCATAGTGCTCTTGTAAACTGGAGCTAATTTACAGGAACATTATTTAAATTGCCAATGAAAAACAGCAGATCACAAAAGGATTCTCGCTAAAATCAAGAAATCATACAAGGTCAGTTTTTCCTAATTACATATAAGGAATGTAGTATTAAGACATTCATCACTACTACCATCATAACTTTAGCACACATACCTGCATTTAACAAAAGAAAATTGTCTTTATTACTGATGTTGTCCGGAGATGCACAATCATAAACCAAGGCACACTATAAAACAAAAGTAAAAATGATTTAAATATAAAAGAGAATTTGCTACACAAAATTAAACAAAGTCATAAAGAACTGTCTACTGAACATGGCACAATACATTGTCTATTGTGTTAAATATGATTTTCAAATGTAACATTCTTCCCTCAATACCTTTAATATGCCAGATGTTGATTTTCTGAGCAGAAGGTAAAATTTAATTCATTGTAGAATGACGAATTCAGGTACACAGAGCCTGCTTTACTTAAATTAACTTTGATTTATAATTTGACTATTCAAAAATGGTCTCAAAAGATATTTGTATAATAAAAACATATTATTTTTAAATTACAGACAGAGTCGGTCATGGTGGGTGGGACTTCATTTTTATTTTTCCATGCTCTGGATCTTTCATTAAACACAAAAGGGAGAGGTTCTCCGGGGTTATTTCCCTTTGCTTGCCTCCATTTGTGTTGCCTGCCACTAGGAGCACAAGAACTCTGGAAAGCTACTGCAAAAGCAGGGATAAGGTAAGCAATAGAGAGTTAATTCAAAAGCCCCAAAGAACCTTTAAAAACTACTACAGTGGCACAGGAGCAGAGAATCAGTCCAAAAGCCCTGAAGAGCCTTTGGAGACAACTCAAAGAAGGAAAAAGGCAAAGCAAAAGAAAATCAATCTGCTGTAAAAGCAGGCAAGAGTATGTAAGAAAACCATCAAAAATGCAACCCAAATATACAACTTTAGCATAATAAATACGCAGCAAATCAACCAAACAGTATTATTTCAAAAGTCATCCTAACAGAGGAAACATCCCTTCCCTCACACAAGGAAAATGGCAAAATAAAAAATATACACACAGCTTCCTTTCCCCCACAAAAAAACCAAGAAAAGCAAGCAAGCAAATAATAATGAAAAATACAATAAACTCCCAGAAGCAAAAATACCAAAATATTTCTTTTTCTGATACCGCTTGATGCTCTCTGTGCTGAATAAATCACCAGCAGCTAGCACACATGATCCTACAAGAAGGACTGAAACAAAGCAAGAATGCCTTCCTCTTTATGTTTGTGAACAATTTCGGTCATTTTACAGGTGGAAAATTCCCAGTTCCCCACTCCTAGAGATCCTGGTACCATCGTATAAAATAAATTCCCTAGGCAATTTGACAGGCAAAGGGTGAAATGACAATTAAAAAAAAAGAGGGAAACATGAAATAATATGGAGCTTGTGTAGACCCTTGTTTGGATCAAATGAATTATTTGTGTTACAGAGGCTGTGCTTTGAGAGTTAGCAAAAGAAGGGAGAGATAAATAAAAATATCACTGTGTCTCTTTTAAATTCTGTGTTTACATTTAAAGTCCCATCTCTACTTCTCAACTCTTTCTAGAGCCACTTCAATGCAATTCATAGTGTGGCATCACTTTTTATCCATCTCTCCTCTTCTTCCGAGAAGCTAATTTCCATTCCATATCCATCCTGATATTTGTTCACCAAAGAAAGCATGTCCTTGGAAAGTAACTGACCTAGTCTGTATGATTGATGAGCCTGAAACCTTCATGTCCCTTATTAAACAATCTGAAAGTTAATGTGCCTAAAGCGTTTAAAGGTGCAATGCTTTTTTACCTATGTCGAAGTCTGCCTCATCAATGCCAGGAGTATCAAAAAGATGATAGCTAGGCATAAGGTAAAAATTCCTCTGAAATGTAGAATACTTGATTCTCCAAAATGGCAAGATCTGGACAAGTGCTGGACTTAACAGCCCCTGAGACTAGGCTAAAATCCCCCTCTTTATTTTGTAGCTCCTTTAAGGGCGCTTTTACACAACCCCTAAGATCCGCTGGCTACTTAAATTCGGACCAGAGATCTTGGGGGTTTGTCGCTCTTCCTGTGTTCCCACCCCTCCGCACTCCCTTGCTCCTGTCTGCGTGGGGGGGGGGAGAAAAAAAAGGAGAAAAAATGCAGGCTCACCTCCGCTCTGCCATCGGGAGCTGCTCGGGGAAGCATTCTCTTAAAGTCTCTTAAAGGGGTGGGGGGCAAAAACAAAACAAACAGAAGGAGAAGAGAGCCTGGCACTCACTGCTTTACATCTGCATCAGAAATTTTTCACCTTCGGAGACCAGGTACGTGGAAAATGCGCTGGGACACGCTTAGGTGGGCGTGGTCATACTTAATTTTTTTAAAAGTCCAGAGCTGGTGGAAAAACAATTTTAAGCTCCGCATCTGGGAGCCCTTTGCCTCGGATTTTAGGGGTCATGCAAAAGCGCCCTAAGTTATTTTGTCCTGGTGTATTCTTTTCCAAAAAGCACTCTTTTCCCATGGGATCATACCCTTAGGTTCAACTCGACCTTTTTTTTGATATTCCTAAAGGAAGTATTTGTTGTTTAAAAAAAACCCCATAATTACGATCCCAGGAGTTAGTTCATTCTAGGGAAACCCATCAAGTACAGACTGAAAGAGAACAGTAAATTTCAGTAGAATGTGTACAGCTCGAGTTAGGTTGTTTGCTGAAATGCTGATCTGTTACAATTAAGAGTCTGTATTATCTGGGTCTCCATGGTAACCTAAGAGACTGTGATGGGAGAGTAGTGTTTTATATTGCTTTGTTATGTTAATTCATTACAAATATTTTTCTTTGCAGTATCTTAAGGGGAGGTCTGGGAAGATTCTCTGTCATCCATGTGAGGTTATCTGAATGCTGAGTCATGGCAACTGGACTTTTTTTTTGTGAGACTGAAACGTTTCGCTGCTCATCCAAACAGCTCTGTCAGCTTTGCCAGTCTTACGAGGAAGCTGCAATTTTGTCCATGTCCCATTGAGTTCAATGGGACAAGATAGAAGCCTTCTCAGATGCATCAAAACTTACTACAATTTCTTTACTCTTTGTGATACAGTTAAGAAAACAGTCTTTCTTTCTTTCTTTCTTTATATAATATACCATCCGTCTTCCAACCACAACTCTGGGGGGTTCACAACAACACAAAAGAAAATAATAAAGGATTAATATGCAACAATACCAAATACAATAAGCAATACTAAAAACAGCAATAAGCACAATAATAATACTTTACTTTGTGTTAGAGACTATCGTCAAAATCTATGAAGTTGCATTTGCTTCCATTGCCTTGGGGTACACAGATGCATAGAACGTGGGGATGGCCTGAAACAAAATATCAGCTCCACTGTGTTTAAGTTTACTTTTGCTTCCAATTTGTGCCCTAGTGGTAGGAAATTTGAGTCCAAGATAGTTTCACAACAAAGTTGTTTGAAATCTGATAAAAGTCTTACTCGTATTTTCTTTACTGAGTAAATATTTAGGAGAGAGAAGCAGGCTAGGAGCCCAAATGAGACTGTTCCAAGGTATTGCACCAGAGACTCTTTTACAAAACTAGTACTTTCTACAAAGTTATCACATTCTTGCTGGGGGAAAATGCAAGCAAGTTCTGCAATAGAACCATGTCCCACCCCATGTTCATTACTGTCTAGGGAGCTATCCTTGTTTTTTTGTTTTGTTTTGTTTTTTTAATGAAACTTTGTAACTAAAGTAATGCATAGACATCCGGCACATTTTGATTATTTGAATGTAATCTGTGTGCCAGGCTGGATACATACATTTTGTTCCTGTACATCTGTTGTGATGTGATCTGCTTCCCCATCCTCTGTCTCCCCCATCTTCATAAAGCTGACTTCTATCGCGCCAAACGTCTTTCCACCTTCCAAGCTCCTGGGGGGGAAAAACATAGAGGGGAAAGACACTTTGGAGACTTATTTTTGTTGGTGGAGAAGAATAATTACTAATTTCTTCTATATCAAAACCAGTAATGAACAAATTATTTACATAGAACAGCTGGCCCAAATGAGGAAGTGGTTGTATACATACTTCAAAGTTTCACAAAATTCATCTTTTCATTGTATTCTCAAAGGCTTTCATGCCCAGGATCTGATAACTGTTGTGAGTTTTTCATGCTGTTTGACCATGTTCTGGAACATGGCCAAACAGCACAAAAAACTCACAAAAGCTATCATTTCCCCCCATGATTTATTATTATTTTATTTGTTAAATTCATATCTCACATCTCCAGCAATGGATTTAAGGTGGCCTACACAGATCTCCTCCTCCGCATTTTATCCTTATAGTCTGAGGGTAGGTCAGATTGAGATTGTTTGGCCCAACATCATCCATGACCAAGTTCAAGGTCATAGTGATTTATTTTTATATCCTGCAATCTTATAAGACATTTTTCCAAGCCAAGCACAATAATTTTGGGAAAGAAAAAAAAACCTGCTTGTACTTTAAAGATTTGATAGAAAAACTCTCTCCTTTGTCCAATTATGATGGAGACATGGTTGATCTAGACCAAAGTGGCTGTACCAATACTATGGAATTTTTTGCCACAAAAGGCTCCATTGACATCCTCCCTGTCAGCATTATGTTACATAGTTAACACTGCATTCTTTCGCAGGCCTTGATTTAATGAATATTATTCACTGTTTTCTCTGCTGTACCAGATGGTTTCTGCCATAAAATTGATTTTTTTAAAAAATTCTATTGCATTTTATTATCCATTTTAATTGTCGTTAGCAGCCCAGAGTAGTGTGTAAGCATCAGAAAGGTGGGATATAACTTTTTGTCTTAAAAATAAAGAAAAACAATAGAGCTACCCATGTTAAAACTGTTAGAGCCAAACTGCTAGTAGATTACCATCACAGAAGCTTCATCAGTGGCCCTGAAACAGGGTCCAAAGAACATAAGCAGGATTGCTCGTTGGCCCCACCACAGCACATAGGCTCTGATGACTCCATGGCTGTGCTGTTGATGGATAATGAATCTGAGCATAACCAGAGCTTGGAAAAGCTGCTTTTTGGAATACAGTGTCATAAGTCTCGGCGAGCATGGCCAGTGGACATGCTGACTGTAGACTAGAAAATAATTTCTGTACACAATACTATGCATATGTAATATTAAAGACACTTGGGAAGTAGAGTTGGCCACCAACAACAGTTTGGTGATTTGAGACCTACACATTCACTCCCCTCTCCTGCCTCCTCTTGTGCATTCCCCATCCAAAATGTGCTTCCTTTCCTCTTCTCTTCAGCATAAATACCCACTCAGTGATTGTGGCACACGCTTCCTCCTCCACCTCCTCCAGCAGTTGCCCCTTCAGATGAGGAGGCAGGACAGGAAAGCCCACGGCACTCCCTTTGAGCTGTGGTTACATGTCCATCTCTATTGGCAAGTAATAAAATCAAATCAAATAATCCTCCTTTGGAGTTTTAGGGTTAATTGAGTAAACTGTGGTGGTGAACTGCAGCTAATGAGCAATTTCAGGCAAAAATAAAAGCAAAACAAAACAAAACAAAAGACACCAACATGTGGTACCTTAAAGACTAACTTTCATATTTTAATGTGACGTTTCGTGCACATGTGCACTTCTTCAAGACATAGCAGCAGAATGAGGTGTGCGATATAATATGAGATGAGATATAAATTTCATACCCAGATATCATTGGCTTTCTTTGATTTTTGCCTGAAATTCTTGAAAAGACTAACATGGCTATCCTCTCTGAAACTTCAGCTAATGAACAAGTAGCTGCTGATACGCCATGTACCAATATGTATAACTAACATGTGAGCAGAAATATGAATAAGAACTCATTAATGAGTGGCAATTTACTGCTGGAGTTTACATAATTATTCTTGTGTCAGCATAAATTCCCAATAGGATTGTGGTCCTGGGCAGACTACTGCTGGCTACTAAGTGCAACCCTTTGCTCCCCCAACCCCTTCTTCAGGGTCCTTGATCCCAAAGGGACTCCAGAAGAGACTTTAGTTCACATTTGTTTAAAACCTGTGGTACTCTATCATGGAACAACCATATTGAAAACGGTAACGGTGGTAACCCAGACCTCGTTGCTGATTGTAAAGAGCTCCCCATAGCAGATAAAGCTTCAGAGCCCCAAATATGTCCATCACTGTTCTGATCTATGTTTTACAAAGCTGCACACCTTCTAAACCTCAGTACAATTTACAAGCGGTGGAGTCAACCTAAAATTTGTGAGCTTTATGCATTTATTTGATAAAAGGTAAAGGCGTGCTAGTCATGTCCGACTCTAGGGGCGGTGCTCATGTCCGTATTCAAGCCGAAGAGCCAGTGTTGTGCAAGTCCTTGGCCATGTGGCCAGCATGGCTACAAGGAAACACTGTTTTATCTTCCTGCTTTTTTACAGCGGTACCTATTTATCAACTTGCATTTACATGCTTTCGAATTGCTAGGTTGGCAGGAGCTGGGGATATCAGCGGGAGCTCAGCTCCGCTCGTGGCACCTGGGATTCGGCCAACAGTTTTCGGAGCCTTAGTCCACTGAGCCACCATGCCCCCTCATTTATTCGATACTTCATCTTTTATTTTGCTAGCCCCACCCACAAATTTGCAGTACATCTGCACCACCGAAAGTGCTCCTGTTAAGTGAGAAACTTCTAAACTGACAAGAGGACCATATGGTTTGAGAACATATAAACAGAAGCAATGCATTTCTAAAAGATAATTATGCTTGTATATTTTTAAAGAAGGCAACGGTATGCTCCTCTGAACATGTCTTAGACAGCATGTCGTCATTGCCAGAACAGCCATTTTCCACAGCATAAGCCCTGCTTCTAAAATGGGTTGCAGAAACTTGGGCTTTATCTGAATATGAAGTGTAGCTATCATAGAGACTCTCCACAGACATGTAGCTACCCCAACAAACCCACCAGAAACTAGCCAGAAAAGCTGGCATGCACTGAAGAAATAAGGTTGGTAACCAGTATTTCTTACTCTGTGAATCCAAAACCACAGTTTGTATTTATAAAATTAATTCTATCTGGTTCAAAAATCGTTAAATCTCAAGATTTATATGACAAGCCTTAAAGCAACTAAAAAAAGAAAATTAAGAATAAAAAGGTCGCAATAAAAGTGCCTGATGAACATAACTCCAGTAGCTTACATGTTGGCTCTCCCTGGTAGCCACTGAATCCGTGCCAGCAGAGGGATCCCAAGAAGAGACACAGCAGAGGATCTCAAAAGAGCCAGCAGGTTTACTGTTGCTAGAATTGGCAACAGGCCTTCCCCTCTCCCAAAGTAGTCTATGGTTATTATTTTCCTCCAGATGTTTCGCCTTCTGGCAAGGAAATTATTTATTGATGTGTTATGTGGTACATTACTGATACTTGTTATAGGACTATGCATGGGTCCTGATAACAAGTATCAATAATATATGAAATAACAGCATTTCAGATTGGGATTCCATTCAGACTGGTCCAGCTCCTCTCTTGAGATTTGACCCACATCCCAAATCTGAATTGTGATTTGGAATCCTAAATGAGGGGAACAACACACATTGCCACCAATGAATGGAGAGTGCTGGGGATGTTCCTTCCATGATCTACAAAATGAAGCTGTCAGTCAGCAAGGCCCATCCCGCCCATCCCATTTGTTACCCTACCCTATTTGTCATCTCGCCACTATGTTCTGGTATTTCTTGACGTCATGATATCTTGATGTATTCTAGGCATAGAGAACATTTCTTTCTCCAGCAGTAGAATGGTGAATTAACATCTATACATGTTCCCAAATGCCAAAGGACAAGGTAGCTTGCAATCTAGTCACACTGAATCAGAACCTGGGAAGAGACATTCTGTGAGTTCTGCATATACTCTGGAGTATACTCTGCATGCAGTAGGACCCCTGTATCCACTGATTCATTAACCACTGATTGTTATCTACGGTTGGCAGAGGAAAAAATTAAATAAATAATTCAGCAGCCACAAGGCAAGATGATGTCACAAACAGCAGCTGTAAAGCAAGTTACTGTCACAAAACAGCAGTTTGTGGTGTTTTTCGTGTTCTCTCTTTTCTGTGGTTTTCGTTATCCATGGGAAGGCCTGGAACCGATCCCCAGCAGATACCGGGGTACTACTGTATTTCTATACCAGCTCCTTAACTTGTAACGTATGCTTGGAGCAAGTTTTATCTGTGAATTTGACTTGTACACTTGATTTGCCTTTCTAATTCCGTTCTGAACTATGCAGGAAAGTCTTTCTTTCAACATCAGCACATCTCTGTTTAGCTCCTCTTACCACCTGTGCAAGAAAGAATTGTCTGAATTATGGGCCACCAAGTCACATCAGACTTAAAGTAACTCTAAAAGGAGTTCAAGGAATATAATGTATCTTAGCATGGTTTTACTGGTGCCATTCTCCAGAGACAAAGTCTCAGGATGCTGAACAAAAAGGTGCTTCGTTAAAACAAAAGCCCAACACATTTTGTTCAGCATCCTGAGACTTTGTCTCTTTTGACTTGTTGCTTCCTTTGGATGCTCCGGTTCTTTTTGCTTTTTGGCCATTCTCCAGAGACTTTTCTTGGCTGACCAAAGATTTGAACCCATATCTCCTGAGTCCTAATCCATCACTTTATCCATTATACCACATCACCAAGAAGGATAGGCTGCATTAAGCAAGAAATCTGTGTGTAGTGAGAGGGAACAGACAAAGCAAACAGAAAATGTCAGGCTACACATACTCCTTAAAAGCCCAATTGTCAACACAGATGCACTGCAGAAAACAGTATCCATTAAAGCGGAAGATCCATCTCGTTGCCAATTTGTGTTAAATATAGGTTTAATCTTGACTATTGCTCTAGATTTCAGTTGCAACAGAACTATAGACAATCCTACACCAGAAGGTTACAAATTGAAATCTTAGTCTTCCTCTAGATGCTGAATGCATTCCTTTCAGCGTGGGAACCCCCCCCCCCAATACCACATTGTGGAATGTGTTTCAGAAAGAACAAATAGGATCGATGATTGACTTTGTTTAAGCAAGACACGGTAAAGAAAGCAGAAATATGCTTGCTATGTATGGTTAGTACTTTACAGGACCCTTGTCTTATTCTTAGTTCCAGTCAGGCCTAAATGAATTTCTCAAGGTATCCATGCCTTTTTCTAGCCTGGTCTTCTCATTAGTAGTAGGGCTGTGCTGTAAAATATCACTGTAGAGTCAGATTCCCAGCTGCGGACACCCTCCAGGACAGTAAGGTAGACAGGACTGTATTATGTATATATATTTAATAACAGATGTGGAAGCATTGATAGACATTAATTGTAGCACAGCAAGTTATTACTAAAACCCATCAGTAGGTTTCACAATCTGTGCTCTTTTCACATGGCCAAAATATATCAGATGTTGTAATGATACATTTATTATTTGACTGAAGAGTGGGCTTCAACATAAGAGGCGATTTAAAAATATATTATTGCTTCCTGAAATAATCAAAATCTGAACAAAGATTACCCATAGTCATCACTTGGCAAAAATATAGTTATAAAACAGAGAACTGGACTTGCATATAAATTCTGAATTATGGTAGAGTTTCTATTCTTTTAGTGTCATAGGAATTATTCTTGCCTATTATATAATCCACACAACTAATCTTGCAGGCTAATAAAAGACATACATTACTTTGCTGCAGTTCTTGATTAAAAGAAAGTTTTTTAAACAAAATTATTTTTATGACATAATCATTTTATAAGGCTACTATTTCCATACAGACACACTACGGTACTTAAAACCATGAAACTCTGTGCAGAGTTTCTGTTTCCTGACCGTTCTAGCAATAAATAAAATGTCATTGAACCACAGATTTAACTACTACTTTTGTTCATTGTCATATAAAATTTTATTACACCATTTGCCAAAGTTTTGCTCTACTTTTCTGGAAGACTGCCTAGTTTGTAAAAGCCAAGTTGGCATCCATCTGCTTCATTGTGTCAAGTGACAACCAGAAACAACTAGAAAGTCCAATCTCCACGCTAGCTATTTAAAAATGAGCTAATTAAATCAGCATGAGGACAGGCATGCTGATTCCTTTATTAATTGCTGTGCTTACTAAGGAAGACACATAAGCCGCAAATGTTCTGCAGATATTTCAAAAAATCCCATCATCAATTATATATACAAAATGTGATTTCTGTTATATGCTTTTTGAAATGGTCAGATCTCTAAATCTCATCTCTTCAGTGGCCTACTTATCTAAAAACATTCTAATTGGATTTGTATTTCCTATTTGTGAAATATATGCCTTAGAGCAAGCATTAAAAACTCTTTTGGCTCTAGAAACCAATAAATATTTTAACTGCAGCATATCCAATTTATTGAACAGCAACCTATCCAATTTATTTATAATTTAATTTATAGCCTCCCCCTTCCTCCCCCACAACCCCCACCTGCACACCTGATGTTCCTGTGCTGTGTTCTATCGGGCTGTCTTTTGGAACTCAAATAATTTCACATTTGGGAGACACATATGGAATGACTTGTAAGTTAGAGCCCATACAAACCTTAACTATGAGGCAGAGAGGACTCCTTCTGACTGTTGATCATTAATTTCTCACTCAAGGTGGGCAAAGCCCAATTGTTTTTTACAAGACAACTCTTAGGTGCCCAAACTCTTCAGCTTCTTCTGTCTGTATTAGAATGCAACCCCCTAAGGGTTGCCAAAGACATACAGTTTTGTCTGTAGAGTAACAACAAATTCATCAAAATGGCTCAGCCTCTTGGTAGATACAGCATTGACTAACCAAGCCATTAATCACCTAGAATAGCTCTGCAAGTTGGCACTTTGCAGACACAATTGCAGTGCTTAATGGGGGGAAATTACTCATTGGTATCATTGCTGTAGCAAAGCCGGTGAGGCCATGACAGTTTTTTTAACCTATCTGTTACCTAAAATGTGACTCATTGCCTCCTGGCTCAGGTCAGCTGTCTACGACAAGAAGGAATGGCTAGGAGCCTACGGAGATGTTCCAGGATTCACTTTCTGAGAGACAGGCATCACATTTGGCATGAAGATCCCAATTCATATAGTCAACCTATTATTATAAAATTTGTGTCGATTAATTTAGAATCTGATCCCTCCCCATGTGTAAGTGTTCATTAAGGTGCAAGGGAATGGCTGAGATCACCAAGTAGTAAAAAAGACTACCTGATATTAATCATTTATCAAAACACAGTAACATAGCCCTGGCCGACACCGGAAAGTGTCTGGCCAAAGGTCAAAAAGTGAATTCCATGGCTCAGTGTCTGGGAACCTTTCTTTGAAGGGTGTGTTCCAGAGGGCTGCAGTGAAGTGCACACGCTCCTGGCCGACGTAGCATATCTGCTGAGGAATTGACCTTCTATTTCCCCTGACCTTTTGCTTTGAGGCAGGACCAAAGGGCTAAAGGGTACCTGCCCCCTATCTGAGCCCTTGTTTTTGTAAATGCTCTGGTGTCTCACTTGTGATCATACATAAGATGAATAAAACAGGCCTTTTGGGAGGAACGCAGCAGTCTGTGTGCGTGTCCCTTCTCAGCTGGCTAAGAAAGGCATTTTTCTCTGTTCATTCTTCATTCTGCCACCAAGGTCAACTTGACCTAAAAATCCTCCTGCGAATTCCCAACATCAGTGGGCACTTCAGTATCTGTCTTCCAACTTCCACTCACACACACTTTGTGTGCGTATGTGTGTGTACATACAAGAGCCATGAAATCAGATATAAAATCAGGCAGGGATGTCGCAGAAGGCTTCTCTCAAGAACAGTGTTTTTAGAACTCTCTTAATTGTTGGGAGGGAGGAGGTCAGGTATAGCTGCAGAGGGAGCTGGGCACGGATGTAACAGGGCAACAAGTGCAGGTGGAACAGAACTGGGAAAGGTGTTCAAAATTGCCCACAACCACCACCAATCTGGTTGCCACATTCTGGGTCCGCTGAAGTCTATGGCTCAGCTATAAGGGAATCCAAATGTAGATAGTGTTGCAGTAGTGAATCCATGAAATGACCAATGCCTACACTGATGCCCTAACAGCAACTCATCCAGCTAGGGCTGGAGCTTGACAGTATGCCTCAGATGATTTGGAACGGAATTAAAGGTTGTCCATAGCTTGGAATTGTTCCTTTTTTGGAGGGACCACACTGAATGAAGGATTCTGGAGGCTACAGCATTTTGGCATTCATACATATATGTGATTTCCACTGCGGTAATGAGGAGGGTGATGGACTAGGACTCTGGAGAACAGGGTTCAAATCTCTGCTCAGCCATAGAAACTCGCTGGGGGAGTGGAACTGATAAAACCACTCTTTAAATAGTAGGCATGGGCGTTTCGTTTTGAAAGTGGGCTGGTTCCAAAATGAAATGTGGGAGCACAGCTGGCATTCGGAAACGGTCCAAACCTCCCAAATGAATTAAGCCAATCGCTTCCCTTATGTTGTGCTCATGCGGAGGTTAAACTTCAAAGAGAAATAAGTCTCCGATGTCATCTTTCCTACTCCCTGGCACTGGCCAGTCAGACGGGGAGGCCGGATGATGCATTTCCTGCACAGCCCTTGATTGGCCAGCGCCAGGGAGAAGGAAAGATGATGTCAGAGTCTTCTTCCTTGTTGGAGTTTAACCCTGTGTGAGCCCAACTTAAGGTAAGGGATTGGCTGAATTCATTCTGGAGGATTGGACCGGTTCTGAACGCCAGCTGGGCTCCTGCATTTCATTTTGGAATCAGCCCACTTCTGAAATGAAACACCCATGCCTATTAAATATCTCATTTACCCCGAAAGCTCCATTAGGCTCACTGTAATCTGGTCCCATAGATCACTCATACAAACTTGAAGACTACATTTTACAATATATACTGTTTTATATTTATTATATTCTGAACCAGCCATTAATTTTGGAAATGTAGATTCAATTAGTTTGCTTGAAAATATGAATGAGAAAAACTTTCTAGCATCCCCACATCTGTTAAAACTGTAATAACGTTCAGTTTCAAAACACAGTCAGCCATAGTCAGTGTCATAATTTGTTAACTGAATATGAATGTTCACTTAATACAGAAAGACTTACCTAAGGCTAAGAGTCAATTGTTGATCTTTTGATTTCAGCAATTCGCCTGCTTTGAATGTAGCAAAACCCAGGAAGCTTCTCTGGAAACCAAAAGGGAATGAAAGAAGGGCGAGTGTGAATAAACAGGGGTAGAGTAAGTAATGACCTTCTTAAGATTTCTCAGATTGTAATGTTTCCTCTTTTCCCCCTACAGCAGTAATCCTTGCCTTAGAAGAAGGAGAGAAATATTATATGGGAGACTATTCGTCCATTCTCCTGCGGGATACCTCTGTACATCAGTGACACTACTATCAATAATTTCTTAAGCTGAAACAAGAACCATTTTTTCATTTAAAACAAACAGAATGACAGCCTGACAAATACCATGCCGGAAAAATACAACTGTAAGAGGATTATTTTGTTGTTTGTTTTGCTTTCAGTACCATGTTTTATTCTTCCAATTCATTCAGCTTCTGTACCATGAGTAATGCTAACTCCCGCAGAATTATATGACTATTTTTCTTGCTGTAATAATTTCTCAAACCTGGAGGCACTATCATCTTTATTTTTCAAATATGAGTATATTTGTTTTCCAGAGCTATTTTAGAACATTATATTTATAGCAACACTACATTTTAGCAGTTCATCACTCTGTTTGGGGCATTTGTTTTCGTATTTCCTTCACAAGAAAGCCAATTTTATTTTAGTACAAATGCAGGCAAGCGCATTCATCCAACTATATTGAAATACTTAGGCTGACCTATATTTTCCTAAATGTTTACATTTTAATATGTTCCATCTGTCTGTACGGTTGAGAAAATTCTCCCTCCTGGCATCGTTCTTCACCTTTCCAAAAATCACCAACAGATTTTAAAATTTGTAGTATCACACTTCTAAGTTCTGTGTCCTTCACTGTATTTAGGATGCAATGATCCTTTTCACTTTCCTATGGATTTACCATGCATGGCATACTTATATTTTAAATCAATTGTTCAGTTTACATGTGAAATGTACCCATCTTTCTGAATTACACCATAATTTCCCCAGTGGTTTCTCCTGAAAAGGAATACAGGGGTACCTTGTATAAAGGAATTAATTCATTCCAAATGAAATTCTGTTACGCAAATTTTCCTTTGTACAAATTTCCCATAGGAGTGCATTGAAAACGGATTAATTCCTAATCACGATTATTTTTCTGTTGTACGGATTCGTCCCATAGGCGATTCTGTTAATTGATTTTCCCCTATCTCCGGAATTTTTTTCCTTCAAGCAGATTTTCTGTTAAACAAACTGCTTGTTATACAAGGGTCCACTGTATTTCCTTCTTTTTCTAAAAAAAAAAAAAATCGTACATGGCCCAAGAAAACAACATCAAACATAATGCTAATGGAATTAAACCCTCTCTAGCACACTGTTTGTACACTGGCTTGTGTAAAAAAAAGTGACACTGGTTGCACTAACTCTAACAATATGCAGCTACTAGTGCTTTAAGTACTCAGAATTGCTACACTAGCAATTGCATTAAGGCAGTAGAACCTAATACCCTGATTCAGAGACTCATTGGTGCCATCACCCCTGTTATACAACACTCATCTATTCACAGGAAGAAGCTGTCTCTAGAGTAATCCTTGAGAAATGTCTTCTAATCCCAATAAAAGTAGACATACCTCCATCACTTGATTTCCTAATACCAACAAGGTCAATAACATTCCTAACCATTATGATCATATTATGCAGTATCATACCTGTACAGAGCATGTGAATATGAAAGTAGTGTTTTTACTATTCACACAGCCAACACAATGGGACTTTATAAGCAGAAGGAAATACAACATCATCTGTTAGCCTTCTGAGCTTTCCTGTTCTCTCTGAACTTAGGTACATTTATCACAGTATTTTGCAGAAAAACAATTCTTCCAAGATCAGGATATTATTGCAGAGTACTCCTGTGGTAATGCAAAGTATCTGAAGGCAGTTTGATCTTGATTAAGAACCATTATCTTTACAAATAATTGCTCCTCATTTCTTGATATGGACTCATCCAGCAGCTTCTATTTCAGGACTCTTGGTGGGGGGACTATAGGAATGGTCATGTAGTAGAGTAGCTGCACTTTCAGAGTTTCTTTGCAACACCAATGGTGAACATAACATGGCAGGGATGGGCATAGTGTGGTCCAGGACCACATATGCTGCTACAAAGACTGTTTATATGCCCTTCTTAGCCTCAACCGTGTCCCTGTCTTTTACTAAAAACTGTTTCCCCCAAAATAATGAAAAGAAGAGGGAGGAAAAAGAATGGAAAAGTATATGGATGGTTACTCTCAAGAAGCCTGCAGAAATGGAGATTCACTTTTTAAATAAGCTGTGAACCTTTCCTCGTTTAATGTTCAATGTAAAAGAAAAGAAAACCGAAGCTTGGACATCTCTTCCTTGCTAATTTCTCCCAGTCTTTTGATATTTTTTTGCAGTCTCTATGGCCTCCAAAGGTTCCTGAAAATCAGAAGATACTCTCATCAGTGAGGGAACCTGACTTACCCCAGAATCTGTCCTTGGTGGCTCTTTGTGTTCTGCCAGGACGGTCGTGCGGACCTGAGGTAAGAAACTAAGTGTTTATTTTTATATATATACATTATACCAGGTTATGCTTTAACTTCTTTGTGTAAGGATATGGCTGGTATTATATCCCTTGTTATTTTTTTAAGACAACTTTTCAGTTTTGAAATATCATGATTACTTTGTTTTCTTTGGACAAAGCTATTAACCATGTGAATTGCAGATACAAAACTTCTATATTGTCAAAAATTCCCCCATTCCTTTGGAAAAGGCCAAACTACTACAAAAACTCTGTGCCACAATCCACTTTTGGAAAAAACAAGAAAACCAATCCAATTACACTTAGGAGACCACATCCTTCTGAAGTCTAGATGTCTATCTGTGAGAGTGATCCAACAGGAACAGTTGCCAGGCTAACCTCCATGCCGCAATCCACTGTCAACCCTGGATTAGTCCTGTATAAACCCGTTACCTAAGGTGGTCAGCCCTGTGGAACACAATGTGAGTGAATTGCCTGGCTTATCCCATGAAACAGACAGCCCCATCTGTGGGAGAGGAGCCATGTATTAGATGCCAACACTGCGACAAATATTCTAGAATGCCTAAGACAAGGGGGGGGATGTCCCTGAATGTGATGATTTCTTGATTAGGATCCACAAAGGAGGAGCAGGATAATGCCATGATTAGTCCTGTAAACCCCTTACCTAAGGTGGTCAACCCCAGATTAATCCTGTAAACCCCTTACCTAAGGTGGTCAGCCATGGGACTCATGAGAGAAAGAGGCTCAGGAATTTATAAAAGTAGAGGCATCTGGAGCAAGGGGGAGGAGTTGTCAAGAGAAATTAAAGAAGAGTATGGAAATACAGTGGATACAGATGAGGGAGTAAGATAACGGCTGTAATGGCCACAGGAGGAGCCACCCACAAAACCCCCGACAGCCCATGATTAGTCACAAGCCACAAGATATTCTGGCTCAGTGTTCCCACCATAACCCTCTACTGATTAGCACTAAAGAGTCTCTGACCTCTATACAACCAAAGAGGTGGAGGCACAAACACCACTTGTAGTGTCTACAACACTGGAGGCTTACGTTTGGTCTACACAAAGGTTCCCATTTGGGAAATTGGTGTGGTATATAAATATAAAAATAAATAAATAAAATAAGATGAAGTTAACAGTTTCCCAGGGTACAGATCAAGGAAGGTAAACGATGAGATATTGAGCAACAGAGGGGATATCCAGCTCTGTAAAGGTTACGCTGCAGTCCCTGACATTATCGGAATTAATTCTCTTGTAGCATTCCTGTCTTTAGCCATTATGTCTGGACCTACTGGCCTTTTTGAAGTCCCTTTGCCATGGAAGCCTTGGGGACTGTACCCATCTTCATCTAAAATTTCACCAGACTGGCCTTGGGCAAGGCCAGACATTCTCCTCAACCCAAATTTCCGGCTCAAGCAATTTTAGGCAAAATTCTTTAGAGGACTCTTTCAGCGGCAACCACATTAAATGCCCATTTTCACATTAGAGCTTGGGAAAGTAAACATACTACATAGAGGATCCTGGTATACATAGGACAGCGGCCTAGGGATTCCACTCTTCTGCAGGATTCAAGTCTTGTCCATAGGCTTAGAGCAACTAGCACTGTCAGAAACAGGATGTTGACTAGATTTACCAGCCTTCCACTGTATACTGGCAAAGAAGTTAGTAGAAAGTGGGATAGATGGTGCCACTGTTAGATGGATTTGTAATTGGTTGACCAATCTTACCCAAAGGGTTATTATAAATAGCTTCTTTTCCTCTTGGAGAGATGTGACAAGTGGGGTGCCCCAGGGTTCTGTTCTGGGTCCGGTGCTATTCAATATCTTTATTAATGACTTAATGACTTGAGGAAGGAATAGAAAGTAGGCTGATCAAATTTGCAGATAATACCATATTGGGAGGGGTTGCTAATTCCCTAGAGGATAGGATGAAAATCCAAAAAGACCTTGACAGTGCTGGGCCAAAGCTAACATAATGGATTTCAACAGAGGGAAATGTAGGGTGCTACATCTAGGTAAAAAGAATGAATTGTACAGATATCAGATGGGAGACACCTAGCTGGAAAATAGTACCCGTGAAAGGAATCTGGGAGTCTCAGTGGACCACAAATTGAAGATGAGTCAGCAGTGTGATGAGGCAACCAAGAAAACCAATGCGATTCTTGGTTGCATCAACAGAAGCATCGTGTCTAGATCAAGGGAAGTGATATTACCACTCTATTCTGCTCTGGTAAGACCCCACCTGGAGTACTATGCTTAGTTCTGTGTGCCTCAATTTAAAAAGGATGTTGACAACCTTGAACGGGTCCAGACGAAGGTGGCCAAGATGGTTGAAGATCTGGAAGAAATGTCTTACGAGGAGTGGCTTAGGTAGCTGGGAATTTTTAGCCTTACAAAAAGAAGGCTGAGAGGGGATATGATAGCTATGTTTAACTATTTGAAAGGATGTCATATTGAAGAGGGGACAGGTTTATTTTCTATGGCTTCAGAGACAAGGACTTGGGCAAATGGTTTCAAACTACAGGAAAAGAGATTCCATTTAAACATTAGGAAGAACTTCACGACAAAGCTGTTCAGCAGTGGAATATGCTGCCATGGAGGTTAGTGGAGTCTGCTTCTTTGGAGGTTTTTAAGGTTCATTTTTGTGAATTTTCACAATTTCTGTTTGGGGAAAAAACTGAAAGAAAATTCTTGCCCTTTCCTAGCTGAAAAAAGCTTCAAGAGATCCTAGGTCATACAGAGTAGAAATACGGAAAGGTTCTCAGGACTGGTAAGGGGACTGTATGGGGAATAAAATGACAGAATTGCTTTCACTTGAGACCATTTTCTACCTAGAAGACAAGCTACCATGCATTAAAGCTGGTATTCGTAAAAGCCAGACAAAAGGACTTTTGAATCCAGTCTAAGAGCTATTTTCATGCAAAAAAGGAAAGAGCTGTACATCCCCCGAGGAGGATGACTGAGAAATGAAATCTGTCTTTTTTTCTTGAGTAAATATTTCTATTCCTTTTATTTTTTGAAAATCAAAGAAGGGTATCATATTGTGGATATTTAAATAGGCATATTATGTTGTCATAGCTGTTGGGGGAAAACAGTGCTTGTTAGACTTTGGATTATTTTAGTAAACAACCCCCCTGGTGCCACTGTATATCTTATTAAAGAATCTCAGCTTATTAAAGAACCTCTTACTAAAGAACCTCAGTTGGTGTGCAGGGAAACAAACAACACCAACAATGAATCTATTGGTCTTTATTTTTGGTTTTGAATGGCACCCTCCCATCTGAAACATTAAAAAGAACACAATATTTTTGTGTCCTTTTACTGTCGTTGTGCAAAACACAGTAGGTATCAGCAGTCTATCTTCAACTAAGGAATACAGAATTTCCCCTTGCAACTATTATTCAAATTTAGCAAGAAAAAAAAGATTCTTACAATTGTGGTAGATTTCCAAGATGGCCCGACACTTGATAGCTAACCTTTACATCAAGGAAACATGACAGTGGACCAACTACGGTTGACAGCTAAGGGATTTATATCCCCTCATTACATTTCTTACTAGTTGTCTCATCTAATAGTTGGATATAAAGAATAAATATGAGGGTCTGCAGTTTTGCTTTTAAAGGGAGAATAAAAGGTTGCCTGGATAGTAAATACAGTCTCTCACTAAAATAAGAGAGAATCTCCTCCCAAGCATAGGATATCTCAAAAGCCTGCCAAGTAAAGACTTCTGCTGTCCTTAAGTTCCAACTCAGATTAGGAACCTTATAGCCAACGGATACTTATCACAGTAAACTATCTCAGGGAGATGTATGCTTAAGACCCCAAGCTGTGTCAAAATAGGGAATCTCTGATGGATAGATATATTAGAGTAATGAGTCCCAAAAGTGGCGCTCCAATAACCTTGGACTATAACTGCACAAGTCCTAGCAAAAACAGGTCCTCTTGGAGTCACAAGTCATGAACATTTAGGATTCCAAGACTACATTTTTGATATTGGTTTGGACAGCCTAGCTCTGGGACAACTGCTGAGAACAACCAGAATATATAGCTTCAGTGCCCTCTACCAATACAGTTCTATTTGACTTTAAAATGAGTACTACATTGCTTGTAATGATCTTTATATTGCTACTGGGTGAGATATTTTTCTGTATACAAGATGGATTATTATTTATTTATATACTGCCCTTCTTCTGAAAGAAGGACTGACAAATGCATCATTAAAAATCCATCATAAAACCAAACTAAAAGGCAATAAAATATACAATATTAAAATAGTAAGATTCAAGGGCAGGATTGTACCTCAAAATCCTAACCGAACAAATGTGCTTTTCTAACAATAGTGAGGTTTTTTTTATAAATAAAGAATAAACAGCCAATAAAGTTAACCTGGGGCTCAATCCTAGGTAGCAGGCTCATCAGAATTCACTCAGCCTTCCATCATTCTGAGGTTGGTAAAATGAGTACCCAGCTCGCTGGGAGGGGCAATGTGTACCCTGGGTAAATAAATTGTAAGCCATCCACAGAGTGCTTTAAGGGCAGTATATAAGCAGAACACATTGTTTTGCTTTTTCTCCCATATGCCCACTAGCAATTCTCGTCAAGGCTTTCCTTGAAATAGATCATTGGGCTACACTGTATGCTTCCAGAACTCAACCAAGCCAATATTTTCAAAGTCACCTTCAAAACTGTACACTCTCAGCATGTTTGTTCAGTTTTCCACTGAGGATCTGAGCATCAGCTGTAACACCTACATGCTCTTTGTTACACTACACCTAGTGTGCTGTACATGCTAAATGAATATTAAACATCATTGTAAAAAAGATAATTATCTTCATTAGGCTTTCAGATAAACTTTATGGCCAATAAAAACCAGCACCTATTAAACCTTAGATTACTATTTAATACAAAAATGCTTTTATAAATAATTCCAAAGCTCAAATTCTGTTTTTATAAGGTAATATCTTGTAAAAAGATCTAGATTTGCTTATCCTTCTGTCAAATGAGGAGATGGAAAAATCCACACTAGCCACCCTGGCCAGCAATATTATCAGAGACGTTTGTTGTTATATTCTGCCAAGTTGGAACGAACTTATTGTAACCCTTCTTAGGGCTTTCAGAATAAATGAGACATCTAAGGAGTGGCTTTCCAGTTGCACGCTGCCAGTGAGTTTCCACAGCTGAGAGGAGATTTGAACCCATACCCCTGGAATCCTAGTCTGTCACTCTATCCACTACACCACAGTGGGTATCTCTATGAGATCACAAAAGTATATAAATCTGTGGTCCCTGAAAATGGGTCTCCACAGGTGGTTGGATTTTAACTCCCAGAAGATAATGGCCCACAAGTCAATATTGAGAGATTCCTGGATTGTAACTGGGAAACCAAATACTGGGTATGACTGGTACAAATGAACTCTAATAGGCTTCAAATTTAAAGCTGGACTCAATCAGCATCTCCACTTTTCCTATGGAAAGTATAATGTATTCAATTATTTAAAAAAATAAATACAAAAATACAAAACCTTCCAATTTATGAATGTGAGATTTTGTGCTTCTGTACAAATGATTCCAAAAGCCATAAAATGGCTCTGTGTTGCTGTACAATATTGTGCCCATGTTGGCAGCAGGAAACAGGATGGGCAGCCTGAATGCTGACAACACCAATGACAGTAGTCAATATGGTCTACAACAGTGACAGCAAACTTTTTAGAGTGCCTAAACTGCAATTCAAAACCCACGTATTTTTCGCAAAGTCCCAATATGACAATTTAACCTAGATACAATGGTACCACAGGTTACAAATGCTTTGGATGCTACTCTTCGGGAAAGCAAGGATCGAAGAGCAGGCTTTTGAATTTCCCACAGCCACAGCGAGCGTGTGGCCGCAATAATTTCAAAAACCTGCTCTTCAATACTCGTTTTCCCGAAGAGTAGCACCCCATCTGCCTCTCTGCCCAGCGGACTTGAAATGGCTCCACGGCATTGCCACCTCACAGCCATGGCACTTCCCCCTCCGCTTGGAGCACGCCAGTGTGTTCCGTGCAGATTGCTGGGCGAAGGGGAGGCAGCAGTTTGTGGGCTCCTTCATAGCCCCACTTTACTCTGCTGCTTTTGGGATGCCCAGAGCAGTATGGCTGGAGAGTAAACTGGGGCTACAAATAAGCCCACAACCACTGCACCCCCTTCACCCAGCAATTTGCATGGAGTACACTGACGTGCTCCAAGCGGAGGGGGAAGTGCCATGGCTGTGAGGTGGTGATGCCATGTGCCCACAGGAAAGGCTCTGCGTGCCACCTTTGGCACCCATGCTATAAATCCGCCAACGCTGGTCTGCAGAACACCCTCTTCTGCTCATCAGAATAGACCATATTACTGGGGAGAGTGGGATGGAGCAGTAGACAAAACAGAAGATCTAAAATGAGATGGGTTGACTCATTAAAGAAGATCTGAGTAGAACTTAATAGAAAAGACAATATGGCTAGGAGGATAGCAGGAACAATCTTGGTTTGCAAGATATGAGGAGAGCTTTTAATGAGAGGACATTCAAAAGCAAAGTAAAGTGTTCTGCTTATATACCGCCCCATACCACTACAAGTGGTCTCTGGGCGGTTTACAATTTTAATTACAGTGTGCAGGCTACACATTGCCCCCCCAGCAAGCTGGGTACTCATTTTACCGACCTCGGAAGGATGGAAGGCTGAGTGAACCTTGAGCCTGCTACCGGGGATTGAACCCAGGTCGTGAGCACAGTTTTACCTGCAGTACAGGCATTTAACCACTGCGCCACGAGGCTCCTAATCCATACAGACTGAGCAAGGGGGCTCTCTTCTGTCTCCCTAATTTGCACCCCAATGCAGCTGTCCTGGGCTACCGTTGCTGCAAAATAAACCAGGAAAATCTTGCTTGGAGATCATTCCCAACCACAAAGCAAAAAAACCCACAGTATTTTCACAGTTTAAATAAGCGAGATATAATATTCATACCTACTATTCACATATAACGGAAATACAGAAGTTACCAGAATGGACTGTGTTGTTGGGAAAAGTGGGGTGGACCAGTAGACAAAGGGAAAGATCTAACATAAGAGGACTTGACTCAATAAAGGACATTTTCAAGGTCTGAGCAGATCTTAATGGGAAAAAAATGATAAGATGTGGGCAGGAAGAACAGGGAACAACCTGAAATGATGTTGGTTTGCAAGATCTGAGTAGAACTCTTAATGATAGGAGCCAGTAACTCATATAGAGTGAGAAAGACTTTCTATTTTATAAATACCAAAACTGGGCACTTTTGAAACTTGAGGCTTATTTTTAAAGGATATAGCCTTCTTTCTTCTCCCACAAGCATTCATGTAAACAGTTAATTCCATAAAAATTCTTCTTAAAAGTTATTCCTGAATCAAAAAGCAGATTGTGGATTTATGCAGCACTGAAAAGTGCCAGTTGCAACTATACTGACTCCCTCGAGCTTGCTCTGCTGGAGCAGAGAATTATATAGCTTTCAAATGGCATATCTTTTGAAGAATAGCAAAAATCCACAGTGGGAACACTGAAATTTATGTTTATCCTTATCAGTGTCAATGTGGTTCACAAAACAGAGGCTATTATCAAAATATTTATACAGTATATCATTAGAAATGAAAGGCTTCTTCCAATAGCCATATCATCACCTGCAGAACTATTCTTCGGGTTTCAATTTAACACGTGTAGACTTTTGAACAATGGTTTGGATCCAAAGCAGCACACGTGCATGTTAAAAGTGTCTTTCATTTACATAAGGGTAGTCTTGCACCTTGTGACAGAGCACTCCACAAATAAAGTGAAACTTAATCCAAAAATGTTATTATAGCCTTATCTACCAATTCATGCAACAAATAAATGTATTATTACAGCCTGAGATCAGCTCATGAGGTGTAAAACCAATACAAAATACATTCAACAGCCATAAAAATCTTAGATCTGTATTCGTGACTACATTGCAAAAAGTGCTTAAACTGAAGAATAGGTCCTACAGACTTTATTATGAAGCCAAGCAGGGTTGGGCCTGGTTAGTACTTGGATGGGAGACCACCCGGGAATACCAGGAGCTGAAGGCGCCTGGATAAGGAACTGGCAAACCACTCGAGTATTCCTGCCAAGAAAACTCCATGGACATTAAGTCATGAAGAGTCGGTCACAACTGTAACGAAACAACACACATGAAGCCTTATACAAACTCTCAAGTGCATACATTTATGAAGCATTTCAGATTCCCCCCTCAAAAGGAAGGGGAAATGCCTTTGCGTCTTACAGAGTGAATACAGCCCAGCTGGGAGCTTCGAGAGCAGCTGCTGCAGAGACCTGTGGACCTGAAGGTGGCCTCCGTGGAAGCCCCCGCCCTCCGGTGGCTGCCACCCACTCACCCCCCTGCTGGGTTCGGGCAGATAGCAAAAGCCTTTCCCAAAGATGGGAAAGGGCTTTTGTTGGCTGCCCCAACCTAGCAGGGGTCTGAGTGGGTAGGAATAACTTCACCCCTCACCCACTAACCCCCTTGCTGGGTTGGAGTATCTGGAAGCAAGCAGCCTCGACCTAGCAAGGCTTTTTGAAAGACCCATGCCAACGTGCCACACAAGGAGGGGGCTGGTGGGCATGGGATTTTTTTAAAAGCCTTGCTGGGTCGAGGCTGCTGGCTCCTGGGGCGATTTCTGCTTTTGGAGTATCTTTCCTCCAGCTGCTTCCCCTCCTTGCCCCCTCCTCTTTTCAGCTTGGCCGAAGGGAACCCTGGACCGCAGCAGGGGCTTCCAGAGCTGGCAGCGGTAGTCCAGAAGTCTCTGTATGTATGTGTGAATATTTTTTAAAATATATTTAATCTGTAAAACAGGCGCCTGGGGTGGGTGGGGATATGACTGCGAAGTACAAAATTATGCAGGGCATGAGTAAAGTGCATAGAGGGACACTCTTCTCCCTCTCGCAAAATACCAGAACTAGGGGACATCCATTCAAATTGAGGGTTGGGAGAATGAGAACAGACCAAATAAAATACTTCTTTACCCAGCATGTTGTTAGTCTGTGGAACTCCCTGACACAGGAGGTGGTGATGGCATCTGGCCTGGATGCCTTCAAAAGGGGAATGGACAGATTCCTGGAGGAAAAGTCCATCACAGATTACAAGCCATGATGGGGATGTGTAATTACCAGGCTTTAAAAAAAAAACCAGGGTATTTCAAAAGCCAGATGCAGAGGAGTGGTATCAAGAGACAGATATCTAGTCTTGTGTGCTCCCAGACGCATTTGGTGGGGCCACTGTGAAATACAGGAAGCTGGACTACATGGGCCCTTGGCCAGATCCAGCATGGCTCTTCTTATGTTCTTATGTTCTCCCACTTATTTTATCATTTACATTGCATCTTTTACACTGTAAACCTGAGAAGAGCCCCCCACCCCCCGTTTTATAGGTTATCTTAGATAACCCATCCTCTGAGGCCTTTCAGCTGCAGAGGAAGTTAAAAAGGCATGCACTAAATAGTAAATAATTCTCCCTTCTTATCTTTGATGTCAATAGACTGTTAACAGATACAGTACTTTAATTCATGAACTGCTAGAAAAAAGATGGCTTGGCACAAAAATCCTTTTCTCCATTTTTGTTCCACTACTCTGTTCTTCTCAGCATATCTCCCATGACTATGACTTTCTTCTGTATCTTTGATTTCCACAGTGTTTTCCCTCCTAGCAAGTACGAGGGTGTGTCAAAATATCCCGAATATAACTACAAGTCAGCAACATACCACCTTCTTCATTTTTCTTAAAAAGCACTCTGGCTATCTGTGTAGATGCCAGTAGGGCCAGCTAGACATGACGTGCAGTTTCGTGTCATTACACTTCGTTTTGCTTTCTTTTGTTCTTAATGACAAGTAGCTTTCAGGGACTGTGTGGTAAGGAACAAAAGAAGAGAGGATGGCAAGAGAAGCTAAGGATCTTGTCTAAAGGTTTCACTAGTATGGAAGTAAAATGGAGGGTAGAAAAAGGGAGCTTCTCCACTCCAAATGGTGGCAGCTATGCATGCCTGCTTTTTACTTAATGAAGAGCTGGGGGAGAGAAACACGCAACTGCATACCACAATTTGGTGTGAAACTCATTAGGAAGCCTTCACTTTAGAGAAAAATGGTTCAGGAGATGTAAGCTTCTTCCTGATAAAAAGAGGGTTCAACAAAAGACACAACATGATTCATGCTTCTCATCCTCCATTGTATGGCAGCACCTATGTTAATGTGGCACAACAGCATGATAATAATTTGCATCTTTTCAAATACACCTTGAGTACCCATTCCTTGGAAAGGTAAAGTGGTCTTACTGATCTTTGCTTAGTGTAAGTCTAACAATGTTTAACAGTATGTAATCCACCAAACAATTTTCCACTTTCCATTATGAAAACAATTTTATTTCTGTTGGTATGTTCCCAGGATATTCTCTAGAAATAACAACAACAACAACAACAACAACAACAACAACAACAACAACAACAACACCCAGTGGTAATTGGCACACTGGGTGCGGTGCCCAAAGAGCTAAGCAAGTATTTAGAAGAAATTGGAGTGGACAAAGTCACCATCAGTCAGATGCAGAAAGCCACCTTACTGGGATCTGCTCACATAATTCACCGATACATCACGTAGTCTTAAACGCTTGGGAAGCGTTTGACTAGTGATTGGTAATATAAAATCCAGCGTAGATAGCTGTGTGGTTAAATAATAATAATAATAATAATAATAATAATAATAATAATAATAATAATAATAATAATAATAATAATAATAATAATAATAATGAAGAAGAAGAAGAAGAAGAAGAAGAAGAAGAAGAAGAAGAAGAAGAAGAAGAAGAAGAAGAAGAAGAAGAAGAAGAAGAAGAAGATGAAGAAGAAGAAGAAAAAGAAGAAGAAGAAGAAGAAGCCATCAAGTCAATTCCCTGAATTATGGCGACCCTTTGTAGGGTTTTCCAGGTACAGAATACTCAGAAATAATATTTGCTCATGGTTACATTGGCAGGCTCAACCTAAACCACTGTGTCATCCAGCCCAGATCTTCCTGTACCAAGGACTCCATAATAAGACAACTACAGTGGTACCTTGGTTTAAATAATTAATGCACTATCCAGGACATTGAATTTGTAAACCAAAGTGTGGTTTCCCATAGGAATGCACTGAAAACCAATTGATCCATTCCAGAGGTCAGAAAAAAGCAGAAAAAGTCAAACGTCTGCCACAATGCAGAATGCACAGAACAGACACGGAACCAATGAAGGATTGGCTCCCTACCTTTCCACAGCTTGAGAAAGCACTAAAAAAGTTTGAAAAGTCCAAAACCCACTGCAAAAAAATGTCCAGCATGGCTCTAAAACTCAATGAAAAAACAGCTCCAACTCGTCCCAAACCTCCACAAACTACAAGGGCACAATGCATCCTGGGTACACTTTTTTCGCAATACCTAACAGAAAAAATGTAACCTGAGGCATTCCACAGAAATTTTTCTTAACCTGAGGCATCCCCATTTCCAATAAAAAAATTTTTTGTAACCCAAAGCATTTGTAACCTGGGATACCACTGTACAATAATTCTATTATTTTCCACGAAGAACAAAATGCATTATTTTCGAAAACAGAACAACTACTCTAAAATACTTAGCAAAATAGAAAGGCAGCAAAGAAGCTTACTGCCATCCAGAAAATTCATAAACAAATTTTTATGTGCAAAGTTAGGCTGACTTTTTAGTGAACTGATACAGCTATATATGCTATCTTTATATGCTTTTCTCAACGAAAATAGGGAAGCAATCATTTCCTTGCAGAACTTTACCAAGAAACCTATTTAACATATTTTTATTTCATGCTTCACCTCAAAGGACTCCCAGAGTAGGTTACATAAAATATACATAATCATTCAATAAAACATAAAAACAGAGTAGAGAATCACCACAAAAGGCAGCATTATGGCTGTAACACATACCAGCATTAGAGTACAGAATTATACTGTGTGATGGCATTCCTTCCTATTTACATTTTCTTCTCTTGCTCTTTACTGATCACTATGAATTTGGGCTTAATGCTCATTTTACAAACATGTTCATGATTTAATTCACTGACGCTGTGGAGCATCAAAATTGTCAGTTAATAATATTCCAATTTTTTTTTGCATATCAGATGTGGTTGATGACCTCTCAAATTGACAATGATACTGTCATATGAATTAGCAAGTGCTGCTCTAAAGATGCTCCCGGAACACAAATTAACAAGTACTGGTTAAAATTCATAAGGATTTTGGTTCTCCCTTGTCTGTTGCTTGTAAGGCTGGAGTTTTATTTGCATGTTGCCTGTGGTTTGAGTGACTGGAAGGACTTTTCTAGGCTGGGTTGACAGTCTATCTAGTACTAACCATTTCTTCCTTCCAGCCTTTGAATTCAAAGAGTCCTGCCCCTTTGCCCAGTATTCTCTTTCCATCTTTTCCCCTCAGTTGGAGGCATTTGCTGTTGCTCTGTCTGGTTGATTGCACATCTGAAGTATGTGTACAGTGAAGACAAACAGAAAATCAGCATAAAATGGTGTTAAAATGTCATCACTTGTTCCTTGAAGCCCCCATGAAAGAACTTATATAACGTGCACACAGCCTTTTTAATTCTATCGTAAGGAGTTCTACTAACAAATTCTGAAGAGACTTTATGTCTCAAGCGCTGAAGGAGTAAGAATGTCACTCTTTCCATTTTTGCCCTGTACTGCTTCAGTTAAGCCTTATGCCTCCCTCCCAAACCTGGTACGTCCAGATGTGCTACGCCTATGATTACAATAATCCCACAGCTACTACAAATGACAAGAAGGAAACCAGTGCAAAGACAGAACAGGTGTTGCCTGGGAGCCCTCTAAGAATGTAGCTTTTACAATTCCAGATGTAGGTCTACCAGAAGTGGACTACATGCATTAATCAAAGGTTGCTATTCAATGAATTATGCAATTCCCTAAAACTCCCCAGATGGCTAGTTAAGTAATCCAAGTCACATTTTTCTAAACTTGTTGAAAATGGCTTCCTTGCCTGAGCAAGAGCAACCACCTGAGCCACAATTATGGAGAACAATTCAAGGTTGCCTCTGAAAAAAAAAGAGGTTGGGCACATTCTAGGCTTGTAAATCTATTTTTTCACTAGGATACCCATATATATTATATGGATCTTAATCGCTCTCACCTGATTTCAGAAGCTAATCAGGGTCGGCCCTGGTTAGTACTTGGATGGGAGACCACCAGGGAATACCAGGTGCTGTAGGCGCCTGGAGTAGGAACTGGCAAACCACTCCAGTATTCCTGCCAAGAAAACTCCAAGGACATGGAGTCACAAAGAGTCGGTCACAACTACAACGACACAACACACATACACACACACACAGTGCAAATACAGTAGTGGCTCAGGAATGGGGACAGAGAACTGAAGACTAAGTTGCTACAAAGTGTCCACTCAGCCTAGGAATGTTGTTTTCAAAATTAGTTGTAATGTTGAAGTTGATGTGATACTATGTTATGTATTTTATAGTTTGTTTTTTTCTATTGTAAGCTGACCAGAGTGGTTGTTTGGCCACATGGATGGGAAATATTTAAATAAATAAATTTCAAATAGGCCCTTCATAAACAAATCCACACTCTACTGCTACTACCAACTATCACGATTTTAGCAGTCTAGTTTAGATGGCTTTTCGTTTTAGCTCTTGTTAAATGGAAGTTTAAAAGTCCTTGCATATCTCTGAGATCTAGTCTCTCCCCCAGGACTCACTCTCTTATTGGGAGCAAGATCTTCCAAGAACCAACATTTTTTTCCCCATCCAGCCACCATCGCATCGCCTACAATTTCGGAAGAAGGTTAGAAAGCCTCACTTAATAAGGAGGCTGCAGGTAAGACTGGTCCTTCCAGAAATGTGTAAACAGATCAGAGCTTGGTAGGCTCCAGTATTTTCAAAATCTTTCGTTCTTATTTATGATTCTGTGATTCTGAAAAAAAAATGCATCTGACTGAGGACCTACCATTATTCTACCTATTATGAGAAGAGATGAGAGAGGAACCCAAAGAATTATCATCTATGGCTGAAACTCAATAGTCCCCACTGTAGTATAACCAGGCTCAATTATGCTTGGCTTCCTAAATCACATACTGTAAGAGGATGTGTGTTTATGTTGGCACGTAAAAAAGGAACTAAAACACACAAGAAGCTTCCTGATATGGAGTCAGACCACTCATCATGACAAATAGTGGATTTCCAGGGTTTCAGACCAGATTCTTTCCTAGCTGTCTACCTGGCTATCCTTAATCTTGTTTGGTGGTTACTAGAGAAGGGCACAAAACAATTTATCTCAGTTTGTAAATGGAGCAGCACAGGTGCTGATGCTCCCAACCCACACCTCTTCAGCTGATCAGTCATATCTGTTTCTTATCACAATGAGCTGTCAAGCTGAAAGTGGCGTACAGCAAAGCTAATAGGGTTTCCACACAAATGAGATCTTTAAGGAGAGGTTTTACCAATTCTATATCGCCAGTGAGATTCCTGGTCTCCTATGTCTTAAGCCATCACTCGTTCCACTACACTACACTGGGTAGCTGCCCCACTCCCAAAAATAGGAGTTCCAAACATTAACATGTCCTAAAGATTTTGTAGTTTGTGGAGAGACATCCCATGTTGCCTTGGTACTTCTGGAACCTGATGTCAAAAAAAACCCCAAACCAACCCCCATCCCAGGCCAACAGACTGCAAATATTACAGCACATGGAACATTTATATTGGACATGGGGATGTGTGTGTGTATGTTGTGTTGTGTTGTGTTGTTACAGTAGTGACTGACTCTTCGTGACTCCACGTCCATGGAGTTTTCTTGGCGGGAATACTGGAGTGGTTTGCCAGTTCCTACTTCAGGCGCCTACAGCACCTGGTATTCCCTGGTGGTCTCCTTTTCAAGTACTAACCTGGGCTGACCCTGCTTAGCTTCTGAAATCAGGCGAGATCAGATGTGCTTAGGGCAGCTAGGCAGCTTGGATAAACATATAATGTCTGTTCACATTACTCACTGGATACAGAAACCCATTAGGTGTGGGGTCAGCAAATGTTTCCAAGATAGATTCACTGACATATAGCACACCAATCTTAATTACATTTCAGGTAAGTTTTTAAAAAGCCTAACTAGATATTTATTAATAGATGACTTTTCTACATTAATGTTTGCAGAAGTAGTAGGAGGTTCCCCCACAAATTAATGAAATTAACCTGTGTTTTTTATTACATCAAGTGGTATAACATTTAATTGCATAAGCACATAGTTTAATTGTGGGAGGTGGTTAAAATGGAAAAGTTAATGGATCTAATAAAATGTTACAAGCATCCATTTCAAGTTTAGGAAATACATGAGTTAGAAATAATCTCTACTACCCACTCATTACATGTTCCATTGAAATATAAAATGTCACCACTGAGCAACAAAATATAAGATGCAGAGCCATTACTTGAAATTGTCACCTTGAGAAAATGCCTTACTGATGTCATAGGATATTTAGAATGTCCCATTAGCACTGATGAAATATGACCCAATGATCACACGTATAAGTTAAAGACCAAATGCTGAAATTAGCAGCAAGTCATTCCTATAATTAGATTTGTACAACTCTAGTGGATTCCCACTGTGATGTAGCAGATAAAGTGATGGACTAGGACTCTGGAGATGACCGTTCAAATCCCCACTTGGCCAGGGAAACTTACCGTGGGTGTGGAACTGGTAA
This sequence comes from Phrynocephalus versicolor, assembly GCA_023846285.1. Lineage (NCBI taxonomy): Eukaryota > Metazoa > Chordata > Lepidosauria > Squamata > Agamidae > Phrynocephalus > Phrynocephalus versicolor. Next base: position 34,631,521 of record JAHTLZ010000330.1, read on the forward strand.
AACCAATCCTTAAATATCACATCTTGAAAACCCTGTCAGGGTCACTATATGTTGGTTTTAAATTGATGGCACAGAACACATACAATTACTGTATTACTATACCTATGAACCCTAGAGTAGTAGATGTTAACTTTGAGAGCTACTTTCCCTGCCCCAAACACTGTGACCTGGGTTAGCACAAGCTATTCTACTAAATGAAGTGAAGAACACAACAGTGCTCTTTCATCCCACATACAGAAATTATCTGGACTAGCAGACATCTTCAACAATGAAAAGAGCAGAGGCGTAAGTAGGGTTTTTAGCACCCGAGGACAAAGACAGGTTTCGCATCCCCTCCTGGCCCCCTTTCAGTAGCTCCAGGCATGGGTCCCAGAACTTATTTCTCTGGCCCCAAGGTTGCCAAACGTGACTCCAGGAGAGTGCTATGTCTCTGAGCATGCACAGAGCATGGTGCTGTCCCATGGTTTTTCCCTGCTCCCATATCTGGGACCAGAAGGCAGCAAAAGGGCTTTAAGACTCCCAAAGCCTCATGCAGCACCTCCCAATATGGAGAATGCTGATGGGGACAGTGATGGGAGCAACAGAGCAAGAGGTGGATGGAGCGCCCTGGTGGGACCTCCCTGGGGGACTTGGCCCCCCCCGGCCCACCTCTCAGGGCTGCTGTGAGGATCAGAGGGGAACCATGGGACCACCTGAGCCCAAAGGGGGGGAAGGAAAAGATGCAGGGAGAAACCAAGGCAGGAGATAAGGCACGGGAGAGGGGTGCCTTTCACTCACCTTGGTCACCCCCAACGGCCAGCCGCCCTCACCCATCCCCTCTTGCAGGGATCACTGAGGATCCTTCCAGTGCCTTCAGCCCCCATGGCCACTTCCGGGCTGGTGGGGCACGACATGGCCTCAGCCCTGTGGCTGCCTGCCTCCCGCTGGACTGCGACCGGGGCAGCTCTGCGGGCAGCTCCAGAGTTGGGACGGAGGTTTGCTGGTGAAGCTCCTGATTCAGGACCCTTTGCTCAGGACACACCTCTTCGTGTGCCTCTATGCTTTCCTAGCTCTACTGTCCCCTGCCTCCAGAGGCCCCAAAATGAGCCTCTGGAGGCAGGGATCACAGAGGGAGACCCTGGAGGGAGTTAAGAGATCACAGAGGGTGACCCTGGATGGAGAGAGGATTCCTCATTGAAGCTTAATTAGTCTCCTCCCTCCCTTTTAATTAAAGGACCCCTTGATTGGGGTGGCCATAGGGGAAGAACCTAGAGCTAGGAAAGAAGTCAAGATTCGCTTTCGCTTGGTACTCCTCCCATACATATTGGCATGAATAAAGAGAGAGGGACATATTGGGGGGGGGGATTAGGGGCCGAAGCCAAAGGGGACAGATTGGAGGGTTATTGAGGCAGATTCCTCCCCCTTTGATCCTCTCTGGCCAACCACAGCTTCTCTTTGGAAACAAAAAACCCTTAAAACAAGAATGTGAGGTGGTGCCGATGAACGCACACTACAATCTGTTTCATAATCTCACACACTTTTAAAGGCCAGTGGTTCCCAACCTAGGGGTTGGGACCCCTTTGGGGGTCAAACAACCATTTCACAGGGGTCGCCATGAGCCAGTGCAGAAAAACACACAATTGGCTTGAGTCTGGAGAGGGGGGAGGAAGGAGGGGATGAGTGCGTTACAGCTTGAGAGGTTGGAGGGGATGTCAGTCAAAGACACCGGAGTCTGCGATAGGCTGAGCATGCCTGTACAGGGAAGTTCTCTATGATACCTGTGGCAGTGGTCTGCCAAAGGGGGGTTGTGGCCTCTTCCAAGCAGGGCAAGGGGTCACCACAACATGAGGAACTGTATTAAAGGGTCACGGCATTAGGAAGGTTGAGTACCACTGTTTTAGACAAATGAGTTTCTATCATAAAAATCATATGAAGTGTTTCAAGTATGTGCCTGCAGCTGAAGGAATAATTTGAAGCCCAAATAGAGTGGAACAGAAAGAATAAAAATAAACTAAGCTGTTTGCTGGTAAATATCAATCATCTAAACAGCAATTACCTGCTCGACAATGAGTGATCCAGCTCTTTCAAATGTAAAAACAAAAAGCAACTGAGATGCATATTATCTATCTATCTATTTATTTATTTAGAATATTTTTATTCCACCTTTCTCCTTGGAAAAGGACCTAAGGTGGCTTACAATAATGAGGGACAATATACAGCCCAGAACATTTAAGACACAATTTAAGTTACAAGCAAGTAATTAGAAGAGGCATCTTAGAACATTAAAAGATAACATTAAAACCACAAAGAGCATGCAAAAAGAAAAAAAAATCCATTATGAGGGATGGAGACTAATGTGGAAAACACAGGTGTTCTTATGAGATCAGTCAATGTAATCATGCATGGTAAACCATCTAAAAGTCACATAATAGGGAAAGTTTGCTGGAAGAGGAAGGTCTTTGTCTGCTTCAGGGAAGAGAGCAGAGCTGGGGCAGGTATGGCCTCTAGTGGGAGGGAGTTCCAAAGTCTGAAAGCAGCAAAAGAGAAGGCCCTTTCATGTGTTCTTATGAGATGCACCTGTGAAGGTGGCAGGATGGAGAGAAAGGCCTCTCCTGATGACCTTAGCACCCGAGCCACTTCTATGAGATTCAGTCTTTGAGGTAGCTTGGACCCAGGCCATTTGGTGCTTTGTAGGTTAAGGCCAGCACTTTGAATTGTGCCTGATAGCTAACTGGAAGCCAGTAGAGCTGCTTAAATAGGGGTGTAATGTGATTTCTTTAACCAGCCCCAGTCAGCAATCTGACTGCTGCATTTATCTAGAATTCCCTAAACTGGGCAATCCCTCTCCCTCACTGTAAAATTGAATTAACGAGGTATTTAGTACTGTACAGGACTTTTAAAAGAATTAAAAGAGGGCAATTGTTTTAACAAGAATTTACAGTCAGTGTTAAGTTATATTTACTGCTATTCACATGCAGTCATCAAGTGATGATGAGTATAAGGAAGTAAAAATAATCACACACAAAGTTTCCTGAAGGGTTAAAGCCACTATGAAGGCCAATACTAAAACTGGTGGCTTCGCCCTGCCCAATCTGGTGTTATACTACAAGGCTGCCACCATGACTTGGATCAAAGACTGGATTTTGATGACAAACAATAGAATATTGCAGCTTGAGAGCTATGGCCTAGATAAGGGCTGGCATCATTATATATGGTATAAGGGTAATATACCTACCCTTTTTAAAAAGCACTGGATAAGGAATGCCTTAGTTAAAATATGGTTACCGATTAAAAAACAATTTTACTCCAAAGCACCATTGTGGTTATCTCCGTTGGGAGCGGTTATTAGCCCCCATATAAGTGAAACCCCAAAATTTTTAACTTACAGACACCTTCTGAACGCTGATCACTCTTTGAAACCATTAGAAAAATTAGTTTCAGAAGGCTATAAGTTAGACTGGTGGAAGTATCAACAAATATACTCTCATTTCAAAGACCTCATTAAAGAGGGGGGCTTTATGACTAATGATACTCCACTTGACAAAATACTATGCTCTGGCGATTCTAAGCTCCTTAGTAAATTCTATAGTATTCTGTTAAATGAAAAAATGATAGATACACTGGTCAAAGACACTATGATAAGATGGGCAGAAAACTTTGGCTACTCTATTCATCTAAATAAATGGGATTCTTTGTGGAACACAGTCAAAATCTTCAAATCTATAGCCTTTAAGGAAAATTGCTATAAGATGTTCTATAGATGGCATTTTTCACCACATCATTTATCTAAGATATATAATTGCTCACCTAAATGTTGGAAATGTAAACATGATTGTGGTACTTTTTACCATATGTGGTGGACATGTAAAGAGGCAAAGGCATACTGGATAATGGTAAAACTGTTTTTAGAAAGATACTTGAAAATTAAGATAGAGCTTAGACCAGAACTTTTTTTTTATTAAATATAGTAGACATTAATATTTCATATGACCAGAGATATGTACTTCACCATGTAATTGTTGCTGCAAGGATACTGTATGCAAAATCCTGGAAACAACCAAATGTGCCAACAGAGAGGAATTTCCACGAAAAGATAAGAGAATGTATTGAAATCGACAGACTCTCCAGCTTTTTAAAGGGAGACTACGATGAGATTTCTCGGAAAAGATGGCAAGAAGTAGCAAACCTATTAGCACTGTGATAATATTTGGTGATCTATTAATATGTTAAATCGCTATTTTTTGCTTTATATATTCAATGTAAATTTTAAATTGTATTCCTTTTTCTCTATACCCCTCCCCCTTGCTCCCCCCTAAAAAACCCAATAAAACTACTCAATTAAAAAAAAGGCCAATACTATGAACAACAATTAGTCATGACAGCTATACATCATAGTTCAAAGGAACAATGCCAAAGAATACCACTTCCTGTATTGAACAATGGTTCTCAGCATTGGGTAACAAATGTGTTGTTGCCACAAGCCCTCACCAGCTGTACTGGCTGGTCTTTCTGGGAGTTGCAGTCCAAGAACATCTGGGTTGTCCAAGGTTGGGAATTCCTGCTGTAGAGGGTGGTTGCCTATCGTCTTTCCTTTGAATTTCCCAGAGATAGATCTTTGACTGCTGTGGAAAAGGCACTCTGGACTAAACTGAACCCGAGTTCATGTAGCATGGCTTATTCCGAAATATGAGGTTCTATAATTATAGTACATAATAATTGTACTATAGTAGGTTGGTGGTATCCACAAGGGAGTAGTTCCAAGTCCCCCTATGCCATAAAGTGTAGATATAGACACCCCATACATAGTATAATATCTGGTTCCCAGGTTTTATACTATATGCTGGAAACGTGTATTTTCTGGCATGTCAAGTAAATACAAAACAAAAATCAAAAAGTGAATGTGTGTGAGAGAGAGACAGACAGAGAGAGGGAGAGAGAGATTTAATACTTTTAGGCAGTGGATTCCATGGATACTAAAGTTCTACTGGATATAACAAATCCAGAAAAGAAAAGTATACCTACTTGTTTGACAAATTTATTACCATTTATTAAATGTATAACAATTTATAAAATTCCTACACATTTTGAGCACTATATTCTTCATGAAGTAAACTGTACCACTGGGCTAAATTTATCTTAAGAACTTATCTGTAACAGATGTATGGAAAAATAAATACCATATGGACCACATGCCTTGCGAGTTTTCTCACCCTCTTATTATAAACAGTAACACACTAGAAAAATGCTTTTTAACAAGCAAATGGATATAAGCCATTAAAAACAGGTATTAAAACAGAAATTGAAGAAGGTAATTTGCTGGACTAAAATTCTCAGACTCTCATACTGAACAGCTGTTGGTCATGTTGGGAAGAAAATTATAAGAGTTGTTTATGTTAAGTCCCCTCCAATCTGAACCAAGTTATAGCAAGGACTTTCAAAGAAAGTGAGATATTTAATGAATGGCTTTACCAGTTCCAAAGACCCAATGATTTTACATAGCTGGATAGGGATTTGAATCCAGACCTTTTGAGTTCTAGTTCATCACTATCCACTACACTACACTGGGTATCAAGGTTGCACACTGTGCCCTGCTCCCACAAAAACTTTTCTATGCTCTTGTCTTGCAGTATGTTTTTTGAATGAATGGAGTTTGTGTAACAGGTCCTGGCTGACACTTGCTAACGTTCCATGTATTCTTAGGTCTCGTACTACAAGAGAGGAACAGCCCTTTGCCACCCAGATCCGGTGTCACTACAAAGGTTTCTTTGGTGTATAGGGAAACATGTACTATGAACCTCCCACACCCCCAAAAAGATGTACTACTTGGAAAAGTACTTGAAAATGTTAATTGCTGTAACTTCCATAATCCCCTAACCAGCTGGCTGTGCAATTCTGGAAACTGGTGTCCAAAAAGAAGACTTCCAAACCATATCTAAATCTCAGTGTAATCCAGATAAAATCACAGAATGAATGGGCCGTTGGCCAAAATCTTGCTGCTTAGCTACACCTATAGATAGAATCATAGAATCATACAGCTGGAAGAGACCTCAAGGGCCATCTAGTCCAACCCCCCTGCCATGCAGGAACCCCATCACGGTATTTCTGACAGATGGCCATCCAGCCTCTGCTTAAAAACCTCCAAAGAAGGGGACTCCACCAACCTCCGTGGCAGCATATTCCTCTGCCGAACAGCTCTAACCATCATGAACTTCTTCCTAATGTTCAAATGGAATCTCTTTTCCTGTAGTTTGAAACCATTGCCCTGAGTCCTAGAGTCTGAAGCCATGGAAAACAAACCTGTTCCGTCTTCAATATGACATCCTTTCAAATATTTAGATATAGCTATAATATCCCCCTTCAGCCTTCTTTTTGAAAGGCTAAACATTCCCAGCTCCCTAAGCTGTTCCTCGTAAGACATTTCTTCCAGACCTTCAACCATCCTGGGTCAACCTCCTCTGTACCCTCTCTAGGTTGTCAACATCCTTTTTAAATTGAGGAGCACAGAACTGGACACAGTACTCCAGGTGGGGTCCGACCAGAGCATGATTCCCAATCACTTCTTGTCACCTATTAATAAGACCCTATTTAGATTTTTGGGTGTGCAACAACCTGGTAGGTCAGTGTGTGCTTGAAAATCCAAACATAGACTCCCTCCTTAATTGCCAGTGAAAAGCCACTGTAAATTAGGTAAACATCACATCATTGTTTATTTCAAACCCACAAGCACACTAAGGCAGAGATTTGTCCACCTAAAGGATCTGATACCAAAACAAAAAAGGAGCAATATAGTATATGCGGTCCAATGCAGTGAGGAGTGTGCAGACCTCATGGAGAAACTAAACAGCCATTACAAAGAAGGATGGCCCAACACATGAAGGGTAGCAGCTCAGGACAAATATGAAGGTGTACACATGTTAGACAGAGAAGATAGGTGGTTTGAGAGAGGAGTAAGGGAGGCCATTCATGTGAGCATTGAAACCCCCTCTCTCAACAGAGGTGGGGGCCTCAGGCATAGTCTGTCTGCTACTTACCAGGATGTGCTTTCAACAATACCTGGACAAATCAGAAGCCTTCACCACCAAGGCCATAGCTAACGACCCATACTTTATAGGTTTCAGCACATTAGGCCATTGATCACCTTAAGGCTATGGATACTATTGTCTAGCTAACAAGCCTATTCGGGCCATTGTTCATCTTAAGAGCCTATTTTAGACCAGGGTGACAAGAGGTCAAAGCTGACTATAAGATGGAGGACTCACACTATCTGTATTCAGACTGATGAAGCTGTTTGGATGAGCAGCGAAACGTTTCTGTCTCTCAAGAAAAAGAAGTCCAGTAGTCATGACTCAACTTCCAGATAAACTCACCTGGATGACTGAGAATCTCCACAGACATACCACTGTAAATTACATCTTCTGGCCTGAAGCAGCATAGCTGTTTTGGTTATTAAGGTGACACTTATACAGGTACATGTCCCATTGATTTAACCCAGATATTCTCATTGTGGCCCATACAACCCCTTGAAGGGCGCTGCATATTTGAAGAGGGTGCTGTGAGGTTCATGCTATGACCTATACAATCCTAACCTGGTGTATATTTCTTTTGTATTGTGTTTAAGGCAAATACATAAAAAGGTAGAGAAGGGCTAATTTAACTCATTGCTTTTGTTTTAACAGCTAAATCTATATTTGGAGTTTGTGAGAGAAAGGAAACAAACAATCCATTCAAGAGAGGTAAATATCACCATCATTTTCAACAGAAACATATTTAGGCCAAAGACACACTGAAGCCTCTTCAACTTCTATTTCACAAATATTACTTTGATTTGTTTCTCAGACGTTAACTAAGTTGACAGGCAACCTTAGGTCATAGCAAAATGTCATGTGTCAGCAAATGTCAGATGTGGATAAATCTGACATATGACTGCAATCTGTAGGACTAATAACTTGACAAATATTTGCAATCATCCTCCATCCCTATATATTTTTCAGGTTCAGTGCAATGAGGGGGCAGCCTTTACTGAGCAAGGTAAAACATTTACAGAGGAGTTGACTCACAGTGATTCAAGGGCCTATTGTAGTGTGCTTTACCATATTAACCAACAAGGTTTTAGCTAGTGATCCATCATTATAAGTCTCTCTGTTACACCATGATTAATATTTAACTTGCTAAGTATACACATGCTTAGTGGTTCAGTGGGCTAGAGTGCTAAAACTGTCAGCTGCAAAGTTGGCAGCTCAGTGGTTCGAATCCGAGGTGCAAGTCAGCGGAGTGAGCTCCCACTGTTATTCCCAGCTCCTGCCAAACTAGCAGTTCGAAATCATGAAAATGCAAGTAGATAAATAGGTACCACCGCAAAAAGCGGGAAGGTAAAACAGTGTTCTGTGTGCAGAAATGCATTTAGTCATGCTGACCACATGGCTACGGACTTGACCAACACAAGCTCTTTGGCTTAAAAACAGAGATGAGCACTGTCCCTAGAGTCGGACACGACTAGCACGCAAGTGCGGGGGGGGGGGGGGTTTACCTTTTTATGCACATGTACAATGTTTCCTGCTTCGTTACTGGTTCATATACAGTGTACATTTGGTCATTTCCTGCACATCTTTAAAATGCACATCTGTTGCTGAGTAATGGCAGAAACACACAATAATTTATGTCTTTGTGGTTTCCTTCAGTAGAAAGGTGTTAATTCAAGAAATAGATGTAAGCTGAATCCAATGTAAATTGTATGCAGAGTATTTTTATTTATTCATTTATTTTGAGTATTTTTACCCCACCTTTCTCCATGGAAAAGGACCAAAGGCAGCTTATAGTAAGGAGGGACAATATACAGTCCAGTGCAATTAAGACATACTCAGTTTGAGACTAGGGAATTGAAGGGTATCTTGCAACATTGGAAGGCAACATTGATACTAACAGTTGATAACAGAGTGTCAATCCAATCACACAAGGAGAGATATAAACACAAAGTTATAAGTGGTTATAAACACAAAGTCTGTGTAGCCATGTATGGCCTGGGAAAAACTGATGAGCCATTGGGAAAAATAAAGGGGGTGGGTGGAAAAGAGGAAATCTGCATACAATGCCTTGGCATGGGAACTGTTACCTTTTTTGGAGTTCTCAAATATTTGGTAATGTGACCCAATAGATGATGCAGATCTCGAAGAAAAACTGCTGCTAAAATCCAGGCAGCAGAATGTATTTTTCAGGTAGAAAGAAGAATTTTTAAAGAGTTTTCATTAAAGTGCATCAAACTGACATAGATCCTAAAAATAATAAAAGAAGCACAGTCTGTCCACTCAAACATGTACATGACAATACTGTAAAGCCATCAGACAGGCTGAATATAAGGCACCTAGCATTTTCTTGAAGTCATGATGAAGGCGTGATCAAATTCTATTGAAATGAATGGAATGCCTTCATTAGAGAGCTAATAATGAGTTTCACCCTATTTCTTAACATATGATGCTCTCATGCAGTTTACTGTTAAAATCGTTCTTACTTTTATTTGTTTCAAATTAAAAAAAGAAAAAAGGGGGAGGAGAGGGAATAATGAGAAAATGAATAAAGAATAAAAAACCAGGGAAATACACAAAACAAGCTTCTTGTTTTCCTTATGAATACAGTCACTATATTGCAGAATGTGTCAGGCCTCATTTTTAACACCGTCTTCCTATTTTTTTTTTAATTCATAACCAGCCAGCAAAACTCATAACCAGCCTGTGGCACAGATCTTCCCAGGTGGCTATTCTGGTTTTCTATTCAGAAAATCATCAACAAGAAATTGGACCTTCTCAGCAGATGTCGGCAGCCTTCTGGAACTGGCTCCCAGATGAGCTGTGCCTGCCCCCCCTCCATTTTAAGAGGTTGCTGAAGACCGTGCTTCTCCTGTAGCTTCACCTGACATTTTGGCCTCTCACCCTGCAGCCTTAGTTGGAAATGCTGTGCCGTTCTGCCTTAAAGCTGATTTTATTTATTTGTCTGTTTATTATAGGTTTTATGATCATATTATTTTATTTGTTTCTTATGTCCTGTCGGATCTTATACCATTAACCACTCAGAATAGTTCTGTGCACTTAAGTGGCAGTATAGCAATGGGATGAAATTTAATTAATTAATTAATTAATGAGCAAGCAAACAAATTAATGAACGAATGAACCAGTAAGCTTACTAAGATTCTGACATATATACTTGTGTGTGTGTGTGTGTGTGTGTGTGTGTGTGTGTGTGTGTGTGTGTGTGTGTGTGTGTGTGTGTGTGGTTACAGTTGTGACCGACTCTTCATGACCCCATGTCCATGGAATTTTCTTCGCAGGAATACTGGAATGGTTTGCCAGTGCTTACTCCAGGCACCTACAGTACCTGGTATTCCCTGGTGGTCTCCCATCCAAGTACTAACCAGGGCCAACCCTGCTTAGCCTCCGAAATCAGGAAAGATCGGATGTGCTTAGCACATCTAGGCAGCTGACATATATACTTAGTTTTAACATAAGCAACAAGAAAAGGTATATCGCACCACATGAGCCATATAACCTACAGGCTCTTTTTTTCTGCTTCCCCTTAGTATCTTGGCTGTGTACCAAATACTACAGTATTAGACAGAATATGGAGAAACCCAAAAGAGAAGCAGTATTCAGTCATGGTCCCCCACTGCCTGTAACTATCTCCCCATGGAAAGGAAGAATCTTCCAATGACAGTCCTTTGTCATTGGCAATGCAGACTTGGAATTCTGGGAGTTGTGGTCCAAAACATCTGGAGTGCCAAAGGTTCGCCACCACTGAACTAGATCATATGAGAACATACAAGTAATTTGCATTAAATTATATTTAAAAGCAAGTTTTCTAGACAAAAGGCTGTAGTGATATAATATCTTTCTAAATCATACCTACAGTATTACTTTCTAGCCTCATGCTTCAGAGTTTTCTAATACAGATCAATCCTGCTAGAGATATCAGAGCAACCTGAATTGCTTACTTATCACAGTTATCACTTTCTTATTTTTCAATATCAGCATTGATCCCGCAGTTCAAAATGAACCCAGTTGTAATCACTGTTTGCTTGTTTTAAAATACAAATGTATACCAAACAAAAGCTAGAAGGAAAAACTTGATAGGGCTCTAATATCAAATGGTTTGGCATTTACCAAACTAAGCCAGGATATATTTGGTTGTTCGTTGCTGTTGTTCTGCTCAGCCCTCATTGCGCTGTTGTTCAGGGAAAGGGCAGGAAGGACTAATATCCCCAAGAGGCCAAAAAAAAAAAAAATCAGAGAGATGTGCTTCCTTCACAGTCACCCCTGCTTCCAGCCCCTCACTGAATGCTTCTGGGAAGACAGAACCAAGACAGCAGTTCAGAGTTTACAAGTCTCAAATGAATCCCTAGCTGATTAGTATATCAAAATAGGGATAATTTTCTTTTCCAAACCTCTGATCTCTGCACAAATAAAGAGCCTGTAGACTTTCAACTCTTGCTCCGCCATACAGATGAGAGCCTTTCAACTCTTTAAATAATCATTGAACCTTGTCAATGAAGAGTCCTGAGTGGCACTACTTTCATTGCATTGGGGACATTTAAGTAAATGTACTAGGAAGAAAATTCTGTGACTTGTAGTGAAACTATCCAGTCCTCTCCATGTCCAATTACAAAAAGCTGGTCATGGAACAAACACCCAAAGTGAGATGATACAGTTGAACAGATGTAGGAACAATTACACTGCCCAGTCCACACTAGCACAGCTATGCCTGCTCCTGACTCACATACTTCCTAGCTCTTGCTTCCTTCTCTTCTTTCCATGTGCACTTCAATTTCATCCCTCAGTTTATGATTCACAACTTGTTATGATATCTAGGACACCTGAAACTGCCTTATAATGCATCAAGTCTAATCTACCACACTGAAAGGCCACAATTCTAAATGACAGTAGTTCTCCAGAATCTCTCAAGCAGACACATCTCCGAACGCATGATACCTAAATCTTCCAGTTGGCAAGAGACTGAATCTGGGAACTTTTGCATGCAAGGCTTACTACATGTTTATTATTTATTACCAGTATTCATTTGTCACTTTTCTGAAGGACCTAAAAGTAATGCATGAGAACCTGTAAAGTAACATGTAACAGCCAAAAAGATCAAAACAAGTTCACCTTTAAAAATCAGTTTTAAAACCATTTTTTAAAAACAAAAATAACTTTGCTCACCCATCTCAAGCTCAACAAGGATGGAGGCAATAGACTAAAACAGCCTTTAAAAACAGATTCGGAACATTCTTTAAAAGCTAGTTTTAAAACTGGTTTTAAATGACAAAGTCTGTATTGTCTCAATAGTCTGTCATAGACTCAGCAAGGACTGAACCAACCTGACTACCAGTGGGTTGCAATTGAGGTACTACCTTTAATAAAGCCCTGTCTCTCATACTTACTATCCTAGCGTCTCCAGGTAACTGGCTATAACAGAAGGGTCTCTACTAAATATCTCACATTTTTAGCAGGCTCATCTGCTAGGGGAGAATCTTTTCATATACAGACCCCAAATCAGTTGGAACGTGCAGGTCAACCAGTTAAGGGCCAGATGCAGGGGAGTGGTATCAGGAGACAGATATCTAGTCTCATGCGCTCCCAAACGCATCTGGTGAGGCCACTGTGAGATACAGGAAGCTGGACTAGATGGGCCTTTGGCCTGATCCAGCATGGCTCTTCTTATGTTCTTATGTTCTATGTTCTACCTTCAATTGCAACTGGAAACCATCTGTCTCATGAATACATCTTAGACAAGCCTAGTTGAAGACTACTGTACAGTGATACTGCAAGCTACTGAACACTTTCCAAGGGCAGTCCCACAAACAATATATGACAGTTGTCTATTTGAGAGCTAAGAAAAGCTTGGATTACTGGCACCAAGTCAACTTTTCCTAGGAAGCAGCACAGCTAGCACACAATTGGCCGTAGTAGCAAAATGACCTTCCAAGACCCACACTGTACACTCGAGTAGCCCAAAGTTGTGAATGTGGTTCTGCCAGCCAATGAGCTACCACTGCTGAAATTACTGCTGAATTATAATTCCTTCCCCTGAATTACTGGATGGTGCTATGGCAAGCTACTGCTCCAGTGAACTCAGCAGGTGATCAGGACTCCTGGTACCACTGAGCAGCCTGAGTTAAGTATGGTTTCGTCTGAGAGTATGCAGCAGCCACTAACACAGAGGCTTCATGTTCTCCTCTCCTACCCTTGTTTCCCCAGCCCACCACATAAAAAGAACCAAACATTATTCTGGGCGTATATATTCTGATTTATTCACTAAATCTAACAGAAAGAAAATGCAGAAATAGACTCAAACTCAAAGCCTCTTTTTTATCAAATAAACTAAGTGATTCATTCTTCCACATAATAATAGCTTCTTCCTAATATAAATGTGAAGCACCCCCAGGAGTCCCATTAGATCCTTATTATTTCCTTGTTCTATTTTTTAAAGACGTGCTTGAGCATTAACCAAAGTCAAGCATCAAATAACATAGAAACATTTTAGCTTATATATATAAAAACAAAATGAAAATAAAGAAACACAAAATATCCCGAAACATGTTGCCTACGTCACCTCTTGGGTTTGGAAAAGGTCAAAACCAAAATGAGAGAAAAAGCTGCAGCACAGCTACTAGATACAGTTTGGTAGGCAGTTCCTCTTTAAATGGCCCAATCCACACCACTCTAAGGTCTTCAGAATCAAGTTCAATAAACTGATTTATTTTTCATATGTAATATATACAAATGTTAAAACTACTGATATATGGGTTATGGAAATATGAATTGCAATGCAGTAATGATTATACTGCAATTTATTATCCATGTTCTCTTTCAGAACTCAAATATTAGGCTTCATAATAATTCAGTCATTACATGAATAAAATGCCAGGTTCACTACACATTTATTTGAGAAATTATTTTCTTCCTATTCTGAATGTGTCCCATATACTAGCAGAAACCGTTAACAGAAAAGGGGCATACAATCTGAATTTACCCTTTTTTCTTTTGGTAATCTAAACCCTAATTTAACAAAAACAGCAGGGGGGAAAGGATACATGTATCATCCCAAAATTGAAGGGATGATAAGAAGCAAAAGCAACACATGAAAAATATCAGTCATAATAATCAGCAATATTTTAGGGAAAGAAGGACCAAAGAACCTACCGTGTCTTGAGATTTATCCTTGACATCATAGACTGTTAGTTTTATTTTAGTCTCCTCATAAATAGGGTAATCCGGAGGGAACGTCACACCAGTCAGAAACAGTGGGTCTCTTGTTCCCTGCATACCACAAGCACATAACTCAGATTTAGCAATGCAGCAGCTGTGTCACATGCTGCATTCTGTTATGGTACAATACCTATGGGGTTTCCAAAGGTAGGAGTTCTCACATAGTAAAAAAGACTTGGATAGCCAATAGCCAAAGCCAGAAAAAACAACATGTAATATCTCTGAAACTGAACAGAGATGTTTCAGGTCACAGAGGTTGAGTTTGCTCCAGGCAATTGTGTCACCATATGGCAGCAGGCCTCTAATTGGGAACAGCAATTCATTCATTCATACATTCATTCATAATCAAAGGCATATGCATGCATATAAAAATAATTTTCGTTAGTCACATGTATGTCACGCATGTAAACTAAAAATATCGGAGGCCTTACAAGCAGGAATAGCTGTACTGGAACTAGAGACTGGAGCTTCCAAGTAACATCTTCCATTTCTATACAGAGATTCCTGTGTCTTCCTACAAATGCACATCTCTTGATCTTCATGCCATGCTGTTGTCAGAACTCAAAAATGTACTTTCTTGGACTCTTATCTTGTAGACTGCACCATCCAGAACAGCTATTTTCCCCCCAGTTATAGTCCAAACAAGTAACATTTCCAAGTTCTGAAACAGCAGCAAGGAAGCTGGTTTTCCACAGCACTGGCAAAATCTTCAAGTCAGGAAAAGCAGAGTCAATCAAAAACACAAGTTTGGCCTTAAAGGAAAGCCGAGACAGGATGTCAACAATAACCGGATGACATCTTGACCTTCAAAGCCAATGCCAGCATTGAACATTACATTGTTAAATAATATATACTGCTCTGAAAAGTTATTCTGTTACAAATTCAGATTTTGTCAACAACCAACAGCTAGCTGAAGCGCCCATATATGCTCATATTGTAAAGATAACATAACATAAATATTTTAACCATACTCCTTCTTAGGGCCTATAACAGAGATCGTGCCTAAAGCTAAATATGTTCCCCAGAACACATGACATACAATAATTAGAAATTTCATACAATTTACACAGATATATGAAAGAATACATATTTGGTCTACCAGTTCTGAGGAACTGGACAAAAATGGGTCGTATGTCCACGATAGTTCGTGTTGTGTACAATAAATTGTTTAGTCTTATAAGTTCCACATGTATGTATGTTATTTTGCTGCAACAGATTAACATGGTTGGAAATGGTTTATTGCAGCATTTCAACAGAAGTGTTCCTCTTTCTAGTACAGTACATTGATTTTACAACTATTGGCTGACATCCTCTTGTGCAGTTACGTAAGTAGCACAGCGCTTAAAAGTGAATTCCTGTAAATGAAGAAATCTTCAGCGATAGTATTCATTTCCTAGTGTGATTTCTGATTCAGTGTTTAACAGATGATGCCCACCGAGACTGCTTAACTTATGGCAACAACTGCACACAACAGAATGTCTTGCCTGTGAAAATATGCATGGACAACGGGATTTTCTCTTCCCCCCCCCCGCCCCCAGCTGAGCTTCCTCATTCACACACTTAAATCTGGTGAAGATTTAGTGAAAACTCATGGGAGAAGGGGTATTTCCCCCCCTATCCTGCCTCTGGTTTTGGAGGTGGAAGCAATTCAGCAGGACAACTGCATTGGGTTCGAGCGTGTGTCTTTATTCCCTTAAAATAAACTGCTGTAACCTGTGACTCATGAAAGCTGGCTTTCCTTTTTGATTCTTACCTTTTGGGAACACAGCAACATTCCCATCACTATGCAACTGTGCATTTCTGTTTCTATATCATTTCAAATGCATGTTTAAAAACAAGCTCCCCCTTTTAACCAAAGATTCTATGGAGAAAGACCAGATACAAATGGTTACATTTGTTTAAGAGCTTCAGTTTTATCAAAATGATAAAAAGGGACACCAGTATACATTTTATCCATTCCTATCTGAATGTATAAGATTGAGGATATTATTTCATTTTAAATTTTAAGAAACAGTATCCTTTCCATGCAACAAGCATTTTTTGAATACAAAAGTACTTGCCAAAACAGTCTACTGATATTGCATGGTAGCCTTTTTGATGCTGTCATATGCTATTAACTTGTTTCTGACTATATGAATTAGTGATCTCCAAAAGGTCCTATCGTTAACAGTCCTGCTGAGGTCTTGCAGACGAAAGACGATGGTTCCTCTAATGTTAATTTCATGTTGGGTCTTCTACTTTCCATGCTATCTTCAGTTTTCCTGGCACATAACTATTTTGAGACCTGGCCTTCATTTTATTCTCTTTTAATTATCATACAGTAATTGAACTGTGCAATTGGTTCAAGTGTTGTAGGGAAGTATAGGCAATTTGCATTGATACCTAACTGTTATTGTTTTATAGGCCAGTACCAATGATGTTGTTACTTCAGTCATTAACATTGTGTAATCCTCAACTATGTCAAAGAATGAATTCATTTGCAGCAGCATAAATGAGAGCTCAACCAGTTCCCCAAGTATCAATGTACCTGGCAGAATGCAGGGGGATCCCAAGAATAAATGGTATCTTATGTGACCAGCATACATAAATAACGTTGCTAGCACACCATTTTCCTCTGCTAACCATACGCTGTATTTAAATAACATGGGTTTTATCAGCAACTCTGACAGTAATGCAAAGGTTTGTGTGGGAACTACAAATAAAGCCAGAATTTAACGTAAGCTTTGCCCAGGATCCCCGATGACTATACAAAACAGAAGGATTCAACGGGTGCCTAAGCAGCCTTCTGCAACACAAAATTATACAACATTTCTGGCAGTCTTCGGTGATCCATCTGGTGCTGGAGTTTTAGTGTTAGGACTCAAATCATGACAGCTAAATTGGTAACCAGAAGATCCATCAGGAAGCATTTCTTGGATGTCTCATGCAGCCTACATTAACTGTTAAAACCCAAGTTGGATGCAGCTGCATGGAAACAGATTAAGCTATCCCAGGCAACACGCACGCGCGCACACACACACACACACACAGAGAGAGAGAGAGAGAGAGAGAGAGAGAGAGAGAGAGAGAGACAGAGAGAGAGAGAGAGCTGTCTACAAGGTTATGGAACAATCTAAATTTGTTCCTAGCATTCAATGGAGCACAGCAGAAAAGCACTTGGCAGAATCATGGCATGCTGTCTTTGCTGCAACAAGTTAAGCCTCTAAATGTTATCTACATAAATGAAACATTCATATTTCAGGAAACAAAAACATACATCACCGAATAAATATCACTGCAGGTTTTTTTCTTTTCACAATAGTTACACATTTGAAATTAATTCTGCATTTTTTCAAATCAAAGGACAACCCCAGAGCATTTTCTCTTTTACATCTGAAAACCCAGAATGCAAAACTTTTACAGATAGTACTGCAGCTGTTTTCGCTGGTTAAATGCCAATAACCTTTTGCCCTGCTTTACACTCTTTAAAATAAAAAAATAAAAACAAGTCAGAAAACTGCATTTGGGGACTAAGGGTGACAGACCAAAAGAAAGGTGCTCACCTCTACAATTTCTGTACTTGCATATCTTGTTGAATTCTGCTCCCCTGGATGCACCACGGTGATCTGCACAAATGTGTTCAGTTTGCGATCACGAGTAGGAGCCACCAAATCTTTACATGCTGGAAAGAGTACAGGAAAGGAAAAGGGGAGGGAGGAGAAAAAACTCTGTAAAAACAAATCACAGTAAATGTATTGCTTAGCAGCGAGACAGACTGAAGTGTGCTTCTGATTTAAATCCCTAGTGACTTGAGCTGATCCAGCAGAGGAAGTCCCTTGGAAGCACTTTAGAGAAATAGGAAGTCACATGTTAACAAGCTAAATGGAGTTTTCATTTCCACTTTCCATCTATGTAGTTCCTGCAAGGTTTCCTTATGGAGCTTCTTCAACTCTTGCATATGAATATCACCAAGCATGCATACATGCACACTTTTCAACATATCCTTTAAACACTATCATTCATTCCTATCTCAGCCCTATCGCGGCTTTGAAATAATTTGCCATGAAATTGTTCCTCAGACAGCCCAGCTTAGTCATATTTTATTTAACAAAACTGCATGGCATTTGACTGTTGCAGGGAAGTCAAATTAAAATGCTGCCACTGGCTAAGTTGATTTATATGCTTCAGTGCAACATTATAAAACGCCTTAGTAAGGCTAATCACAGCATGAAGACTGCATTTTAAAAGAAGTACCTGTGCTAGTAACTGTCTGAGTCTTGTCCGTTTCCTGCCATTTAACAGCAATACAGTGGTAATTCCCCTATTTTTGTTTTGATCAGATTCTATATGTCCCCCACCCCCAATGTACTCTTTATGTTGAAGGAGATGTCATATCAATAGAGAAATCTCTTGAGCTCATGCAAGGATGGGTTTTTTTAATGCCTTTTTAAAATAACTATTTGGAGACTGAGTTCTTTCCCTATAACTCATGACATTAAAAACATTTTAAAGTGGCTCATTCTAACAGCTCTCCATCTTTGCTGCAGCACCTTTCCATTTTGCTCCACTAACAACCTAGAAAGAGCTGGCAATATGAAAAGGGCTACATCTCTGATAATTTATTTTATTACATTTATTATGCTCTGATAGGAATTCTATATTTTAGCAATTCAAAGTATAGATTTTTCTCCTGAGCTTGCAATTTCACCAGGATCATCTGCTGAGGCAACAAGAATGTCATTTATAGATTTTAATACATTATGGCCAGAAAAGTAAGAAATTCGTATAGGGAACATTGCTATAACATGGAAGATGTAAGAAGCATGTAACAGATATTAAAAATGTATTGCACTGTTGAAATACAATATCAGTGAGTTATGTCATCTAGCCAGTTGCACTCCAAAGGAGAGGGGGTAATACACACACCCATAGGGTAACAGGTCCTCCCCCACAGATGTTATGCTTATAAAGGCTCCTTCTTGCCCAGGAGACAAGTGGCAAAAGTCAATGAAAGGGGGCAGGTAGTGGCAGCCAGTTACAGCAAGGCCCCAGCCAGACAAGAAGGTAGAACCATAGGCCAGAGTCCCACATGGAGAACAGCCAACAGGCAAGAGAAGTCACTATCCCTCAGCAGATGTTCAAGGATTCTCCTCTAGATAGTAGGAGTGCTAATGTTCCATCCTACTGGAAAATTACAACCATGCTTATAAGGGAAGATGTTTGAAACCACACTTCCAAGCTGACTTTGCAAACTGAGATGGATTCACCTCACAGAAGCAGACATGAATTTTGGGAATAGGTATTTCTACACCATCTATAAAACGCCAATGCACAGCCACAAAAATTTGCTATTTATGTAATTTTTTAAAATGGGGAGACAAGAGGTTCCTGGTGTAGAAACAGCTGGCTTGCCTTTGGAGCCACAACCAAAGCAAGTAAAGAAATTGTGTATTTATAGCAGGTCCTGCCTGAAACACTTTGAGCTGTGACATTATTGCTTTTCTCCAGTATACATTCTGCACATCCAAATGGACAGCTCTCAAACAAAAACTGAATGCAACAAAAACAAATGATTATATTATTTATGCTTTGTTGTAAACATCTCCATCTATACTTGTAAGTGTTTAGCATGTTTTCACTGCTGGTCTGTTTCAGGCCAGGGGGCTTTTTTTCAAAAAAGAGCTTGCTGCCCTAAAACACATTGAGAGAAGTAATAAAATGAGATGGTTCAGCCCATCCATGGGTGACAGGACTCTTTTAATTTTTTTTTAATGAGCCTGTTGGCAGTAGAGGAAAGAAGACAGTATTTCAAGGTTTAAAGGATGAATCGCAAGGATGACGTGTCCATTGCTGCTTTAGAGTAAAGAAAACGATGTCTGAACATGAATCTTCAGCAAATATTCCCCTGCGGTACATCTACTACTTGCACACTTAAAGGTTTTCTCAGCAACTTATTTCTGTCACACATAGGCACTCGCATGAACACACCATTCAGCAAAGCCCTCAGGATCCAAAAGTTTAGCAGCAGATCTCATATAACACAAGTATGAAGTTATGATTCTATAATAGTTCAACTGTAATTTGTATTAAAATTGCTAATATTTTGGCATTTTCATTCCTTGGCCATTTCAGTCATTTCCTCATGCCTAGAAGGTAATGAAGACAGCCCAAAGCTGCCATCTCATTAATTGCCCAAGAATGTCACAGCAAAAACTCTTCCTAAGGCTGAGAAAACTTGTCAAGATACAAATCATCTTCTACAAAATCAAGGGCTTTATATGAGCCCTGAATGTCACCCTTAAGAAGGGTTGCTGGTCCTAGCAACCTGTACGGAATGTCACATTCTGTTTAAATCTCTTTAAAGGTCAAGCAGCAGGTATTTGTTCACAGCAAAATACTGACCATGCTTAAAATGTTTCATTTCTATGTGAGCACCCAAGGTCAAGAGTACTGTATTTTATTTTTATATGAGCACCCAAGATCAATGTTGATTCTTTTGTAATGAATATAGAACATACATTCTTGTTTGGTAATGTACATTCTGGAATATTAGTAACGTATAATAACTATGTGCCATCAAGTTGGTGCGGCCAAGAGATGGGGATGAACCGCAAAAATGGCAGTTGGTCATTTGCCACGAATCCCCCCCCCCGGTGAACTGATGAACTGACAAATTAGCCCTAGGAAAAACTGGGCTACCCTCTGCAGTGACAGAGGCAGTCCCGTTTTGGACCCAAAAAATAGTGTTTTGTTTGGATTTTTTATTAAAAAGGCACAAGGCAGCTGAGACGAGTTTTAAAACAAATTGTCATACTTCAGTATAGCATTCAAGAAGCAGCAAGATTTTACGTTAAAAAAAACTCTCCACACATTGATAGAGGTTAGAGGTCAGAAAAACGACCTCTGGGGCCATTTGTGGCTTGCAACCCATATGATCCTCTGCCATGATGTGGGAGGCTTAAAAGTTAGTATTCGGTTGGGGAACACTACCATTTCTAATTCAGAACTGCTTCTATGCTTCTACACATCAATGTTTCTAGCTTGTAATCAGATTACACTGATGTACTTCTTCTTTTTTTCCTCGTGCTTACTGTGCTTGGGTTTTGCCTGCCATCTTGTTCCCTTTTCTCATGCTCAGTGCTTCTTTATTACCTGTTTTTTTTATTGTAAGCCGCCCAGAGTTCCCTTTTGGGAAGATGGGCGGGGTATAAGATAAATAAATAAATAAATAAATAAATAAATAAATAAATAAATAAATAAATAAATAAATAAAATGTTTAACTGTGAATAGATAATACAATACCAGCAGCTTGTGTCTCAGGGTGACAATGAAGTAATATCCCACAGTGCAGTCCTATATACACATGCCTTGGAGCAATTGAGCTCTGTGGGGTTTACCTCTAAACATTCCCATATTACATTGGTCTAGAAACTGGAGACTTTCAGTCATCTGGTGAATGCTAGCTATCCCAGTTTAAAAATACACATCAACCCAGCACATTTCTCCTTATACTTATGATGTAACAACTAGGTTTATATAATAATTTACATATACTGTAATATTTATTTATTTATTTATTTATTTTATTTTATTTTATTTATTTTCAAATTTTTATACCGCACCTATTTCCCGAACAGGAACTCAGGGCGGTTTACACAAGGATTAAAAAAAAATTAAAAACAATAACAGGAACATCCAAGACGGCGAACCAGTATTGGCAGGAGGCAGGGAAAACAAACAAACATTAAACTATCTCTATCAACCCAACATAAATGTATTTCATTATGGGATCTAACGACCATCAAGTTTAATGTAACAATATAAAAACAAAGTATAAACCCACAATCAAGTGTGAGATCAGCAGTACTAAATCAGAACTAATGTACAGTAACTAGGATGGAAAGCATGGCATTTTATTGCCAAGTTTTCAGCTGGTCCTAAAATAAGTCCAGTGGTTTGTCCAGAGAAAGCACATCCTATAACTGATGCTACAACAAAGAAGGTGATATCCATATCATGTATTGTATTGCCCATAAAGGTAGGACACTGAGAGGACAGCACCCTTTGCAGATTTTAATACCTGAGCAGGTACTGTAACTATTGGGGGAGGACTATTCTTCAAACATTCAGGTCTCAGTTCATTAAGAACTTTAAGTGTTACTATCATTTTGAAGCCTGGCAGTGCAGTATTCTATATGGTCTCTACATGATGCTTCTGACAGCATTTTGACACCGAATTTTGAACTCGCTACAATTCCTGTTGCAAGACAGATCCTTGTAGAGCACACTGTATTTGTAGGAAGTAATGTATTGTGTGCATTACCGAAGCATGCTGTAAAATTATTATGACCTTAGACTGTGGCAGTCATTACCATCTAATTCATTTCTCAGTTGCTTCCAGACTATCAAATAGTCTAATGGTCCTCAATCTACAGAAATACCAGCATAGCTGTAACTTCCAATATTAATACAGGTATGTGCTGGAGAATATAATGTTGCTTTTTATCGCACATAGAAGACAAACTGTGAAAGCAGCCATGCATACTTGACAAAGAGCTTATTACACACCAGGTACAAGAGCATTTGTATGATCAGGCCTATAACAGATAGGCAAACAGGATATTGCCAGTTAGCTGCATCTGTTTCCACAACCACTCTTCTTCCCATGTTATAAAGCAACAGGATACTGGGTAGTAAATAGAAACCAATGATATGCATTACATCACATAAAGTAAAACATATGCAAAGCTTTCTAAGGCCACCATCTGTGAACAATATGACCCAAAATTACAGGGAAACTCAGCATCAGCAAAATCAGCAGTTGCTGAAATGACATTCCTGCCAAATTAAACAGCCCAGACCATTTTGCTTTGTTTTGCTTGACAGGAAGTTATGAACTGACTACAAGTGCATGCTATCATATGAGTTAAGAAACTCACATCTTATCTCTGTGATAAGCAACAAGCACAGTGGAAAACTGTGCCGTAAGCTTTGTTGCCTATTTTAAATCTTCAGTCTCCAGCTCATTCTCTTCTCTCCTTCCCAATTTTGTAGAGATTTTTGGAACCAATTGTTTTTTATGCTCCATCAAGTCAGAACTGACTTACGGTGACACTAATAGAGTATTTAAGGTGAAAGAAGTATTTAAAGAGAGGTTTTACCAGTTCCACCCCCCAGTGAGTTTCCATGGTAGAGCTAGAGAATTTAACTCACGTCTCCTGAGTCTTAAGCCATCACTCTATCTACTACATCACACTGGATACCATTTGGGAGAACAGGGGACATTTAATGAAGACGCTATTAAAGAAGTTGTGAGTTCTTTTGAAATGTTGTGAGCCTCTGTCTTCAGGAATGCCAGTGAAATTGTAGGATGCACATTTTATGACTGAAAGTTTGTTCATTTTTATTTGCATAATGCCTTAAGCGTAAACAGCACTTCACAGAGAACAGCACTTCACAGAATCCATGACCCAAGGAGGGTCTGAAACTGGACACATGAAAACAACAAAAAGGAGTGAAGGAAGAGAAAAGCAGGTGAAGATGTGTGATATTTCCATTACAGAGACTTGCTTACAGGTTTAACCACAGAAGAGCATGGCCACTAGCAGGCTGAGTTAAAGAATTCCAGGAAAACAGTGAGTTTTAAAGGAGAAATGTCAAAGAGATAAGAAAGATGGCAACAAGAAAAGAGGAAGGCCATATATGAGATGCATTGACTTCCTAAATGAAGCCACAGGCTTGAGTTTTCAAGAGCTGAGCAGAGCCACTGAGAACAGGAGATAGTGGAAAATGCTCATTCATGGAGTCACCATAAATCATAACAATAACTGGAAAAATGAAAGTACCAATGTAAGTGTTCTTACTGACAATTCCAACCATATAGGTCAGCAAGGGAAAATTATATAATCTTTTGAGGGGCAAAATGGCAGCTGGTTAAGGCACAGATAATGAAATAAAGATCACAGGTACGTAGAACTGTAACTGGATATAAAATTAGGAAGATTGGGGGATCAAGGGTATGGAGGATTTTTAAGTCAAGGGCAAAAATACTGCTATTGGTCCTGGGAGTATATAGGAAACTAGTGTAGGGGCTCAGAAAACAGTTATCATGTAACTGGAGCATTGAGAGATATGAATGATTTTAGCATCAGAGTACTTGATAGATGGGAGGCAGTCAAATGAAACAAAGGATGGGCAGAGGTTAAAAGACTGTGGGAGTCTACATTTGAGAAATGCTTAGGGCTTGGAGCAGACTTCTTACAAGGAGAGTGAGAGGGGCATATATTTTCACAAATGTTAAAGAACATCGCTTGGCAACAACTTAGAAAGGGAGGGAGAGGAACCAACCCAAAGTAGCTTAAGTGCATGTTCAATTGGACAGTTAAAAGAGAGCATATAAGAAGAGCATATAACTTTCCCCCTTTTAGACCATGTCCAATACATCCTGCACGTTCTGCCTTTTCAACTGTGAACTATCCATATTAATTCTGGGTAATGGAACTCTTCACTGCCTACTCCGAGAAGATCTTTGACATTTCAATACATCCTGTGTCGGCTGAACCTCAGTCAGATGAAAATATGCCTTGTGCTAAAACTGCTGTAACAGATAAAGACAGAGAACAGCACAAGTAGAGAAAAACATTGCCCTACGTTGTTGTGAAAGAAAGTGTTCCATCAATGCAGAAAGACAATACCATCTCGGAAACACTTGTGTCACAAAAGAAAAATATGGCAATACAGGTGTCCAGGTAAATTCTGATACGTGAGTGACATAATCCACTGGTGTACATGGAATGAAATACATCTTTTGTCAGATGAATTCTTGCTCTCAATATCCAACTTTCTCATGTACAGAAAACCACAGTCCAACTCTAAAAGATGTGGTCTTTCCTGAAAACTGGAAATAATTGCTCTGCAAGCAGCACAGACATCTCTGCAGTACAAGGGCCAACACCATTCAGGTCCTGTTCAAAAACTGGAGGGATTTACAGCAGTTCAGAGCATGATGGAGGAAGCAGTGAATCACAATCAAATTTGAAAGTTTAGATAACTTTAAAACAAGGCTTCCCCAAATACCACAGACTGTTACAACACTGTCTATAAATTATCTCTATGAAAGAGTCCCGCCCACCCCTTCAAACCGTGTTTTAAATTTTCTAATATCAAAATGTGTAAATTCAGCTGGACCTTTTTGAATCACTGTTCTGTCCAAAGCAGCAAAAACAAACAAATCCTGGAAGGTTGGGTCTCCATCAAAATGCAGAGAATGTGATTAGTCTTGTGGTACTGTATTCCATGGAGTAAAATACGCAATGCTCGCATGACTGTCACAAGAAACGCTTAGAGACTTGAGTTACTCCGTGTGTGCACAAAAAGCTTCATGGAAAGCTCCATCAGTTTAGATGAGAATTTAATCAAGCTGCCAAAAATACACCTGATGGCATCCCATTCATCATTTTTTTTAAAAGGGTACCTTTGAAATTGAAAGCAGAGTCCTAGATGTAAAGATTTCAATTCTTGATTTTACTCCATTCACATGTGAATGGAGCAAAATCAAAACCTGAAATCTTGTTCAAGCATTGGAAAATGGAAAGGGCTGGTGGAATTATCTGACCCCTTTCGCCCACCACTTTTAGGCACCTTCCGTAAACTGTATCTTCACTTTACTTTATTTCAGCCTCACAGTAAGCTCTTTGGAGTTGCAATGGAAAGGGTTCTCCGAAAGTTGAGTCATGGCAACTGGACTTCTTGTGAGACTGAAATGTTTCGCTGCTCATCCAAGCAGCTTAATCAGTCTGAGGAAAGTTAGTTAGTGGTGAGACCTCCAATTTATATTTTACCTTGATTTCACATCCCCCTGGTCTGAATAGGCTCCTTAGGTAGACAGAATCCTGAACAGCTCCTTAGGTGGACAATGACCTGAATAGGCTCATTAGATTAAAATGACCTGGGGTGCATGAAAGTCCCACCTATGCAGCCCTTCCCAACACCCATTCAGTATGGGTCATTAGCTCTAGCCTTGCTGGTGGAGGTGTGAAGTGCTTCTGATTTGTCTGGGAATCCATGAAAGGGAAAGCATGATAAGTGGCACAGATACCTACATAAATGGCTTCCCTGACCTCTCTCTCTCTCAAACTGGAATGGAAAGGGTTGTATTTCAACAAGAAACAAAATAAAAATAAAAAAACGGAGCCGTGCTTCACATTTCCTTGCCAGCTGTCAAACTGGATGAGCCTTCTGTTAAGTTGGAGCAGCCCCCTAGCTTTGGGACTGCATCTTTTCTGGAGGACTGTCACGCCACTACTTTCTTTAAAACAAGACCCATGTGTTGACTCTCCTGATTTCTTTCACTTTAGGCAGCTTATTATGAAGTCTCCTGATACTCCCCTTGTCTTCTTCCTCTCCCAACTTAGCCTTTTTCATAACCACTCTTCCTGGAAACCCTTATCACACACTGCTCAACATTACAAGAAATCACTAGTTTTCCCATTTGACAGGTCCTTCTGAGGACAATATCCCCTCCGCTACAACCTGAATTCTATTGAAATCAGGAAAAGTAGCCAGAGCGGACATTTATCCTCAAGATATGCAAGATTGGCCATTTTGATCTAAGAGAGCTATTGTGTTTTTCCATCTATAAGGTACCCCAATGTATAAGATGACCCTCAATTTTCCAACCCAAAATTACAGTTTTGCAACCACACAATTCTCTCTTCAGATTACTTCTGTATATAAGACGACCCACAATTTTAAGTCTAACAATTTAAGACAAAAATATAGTCTTAAACACAGAAAAATGTTGTACTTTAAAACTGGGATAGGTGGTAGCCAACTATTTCTGAACCTGGGAAGGGGTCATGTTAAATACTGAGCCTCATGGTGCAGTGGTTAAATGCCTATACTGCAGGTAAAACTGTGCTCGCGACCTGGGGTTCAATCCCTGGTAGCAGGCTCATGGTTGACCCAGCCTTCTATCCTTCTGAGGTCGCTAAAATGAGTACCCAGCTTGCTGGGTGTGGGAGCAAGTGTAGCCTGCACACTGTAATTAAAATTGTAAACCACACAGAGACTACTTGAAGTGGTATGGGGTGGTATATAAGCAGAACACTTTGCTTTGACGTTAAATAATTTTACTTTTTAAAAATCATACTTCAAAAATCCTTCATCCAAACATTTCCCAATTTTAAAATAGAGCCAGAGGATATTGTTTGCAACGATTATGGCACATTTGGTACCAATCAAGATATTTTTGTGGAGAGGCTGCTCCCAGTTTCAGAATTATCTTATAAAATGTTGATTTGCTCTGCTGCACATCCCTGCTGTACTCTCATCAAGCAATAATGGGCATTGAGGGACCTCTCTTTTGTCTATGGAAGTCAGGGTCTCTTTACAGTCTAAAGTAGGGAACAATATTAGTACACATGCCACAAGGAAGTACACAATTTACATTCATGGTGCAAATCAGTAGAGGGACTTGTCCACCCAATGGAACGTTGTCAAGCCTAGGCAAAATCCAATTTAGAACAGTTTATGGAAAACATGCAAAATAAGGCAAATCCTACTCATAACGGAAAATACGGTAACTTTTATTTAAATAATGCAGAACAAATAATTTAAACCCTGAATCTTCCCATGCTCCCCATTCCACATATTCACTCCCTGACTCTTTGCGGTCAACATCATTGCTTTCATCTTTTTTAGTCGGAAATCCACTTTGAAATGTTTGTCACATTACAATCCCATTATCTAGTACATCACGCCAGAACAACAGTGAAAAAACACTTCCTGACAAATGCCAGCAGGGCCTTTTCAGCTCTTAAATAGCTTTTCAAACTCATATATCCACAAGCTCTTCACTGAAGAGTTTAGGCACAGCTGCTCAAAAGACATCCCTCAAAATATGTTTTTCCTTCAAAACATGCAAGTAAAACAAACTAGAAATGCTCCCCACTTCTGGATTTAAAATAAAAGCTTCATTGGATGCTTACTTAATAAAGACTGACCTATTTTTTCAACATGGTTTTTCTAACTAGTTCAAGCTAGAATTATTCAGCAGAAAAGCAAAATCATCTGTCAAAAATAAAAAGATGACGATGTAAATGAATAGTCAAGGTTGAGGGAAAAAACCTTTCAAACACAGTGCACTTTGGTTACTGCAGAGGCCCCCTGTAAAGCATCTGTCTTCTGCTTTTTTCATTTATATCTCATTCCTACATAATGTTCCAGCATGGAGCATGACCCACTGTAAAAGCAGGTCAGCATACCCCTATGTAAGGACACCAATCATATAAAAATAAACCAGGCATCATCCTTGTGCTTTCACAGCCTTTGTAAATCTGAGGTTCTCCTGGTAGGTGGGTGTTCTGTGCCCTCAAGTCAGAACAAACTTATAGTGACTCTACTGGGGCTTCCAAGGCAGGTGAGATATTTAAAGAATAGTTTAACCAGTTCCACATCTCTCTGGCTCAGCAGGGATTCAAATATAGATCTCAGGAGTTCCAGTCTGTCACTCTGCCCATTATACCTCCCAGACTAACCTCTGGGCTAGATGGCTGCAGTATACAATGGCACCTCTACTTAAGAGCGGCTCGACTTAAGAGCAGAAAACAGTTGGCGTTTTAACTCCTGCCTTACAAATTTTAGATGCAGTCTGCTCTACTTACAATTTTATTTATTTATTTATTTATTTATTTATTTAGATGGGGCTCCTCTACATAAGAGTTTTTCGACTTAACAGCATGCATTCGGAACAGATTAAATTCGTAAGTAGAGGTACCACTGTATAAATCTAATGAACAAACCAACAAACTAACCACAATGGGTATCAAAATCCCATGCTTCATTCTAAAATTTTTGAGTGAGGGCATTTATTTTTAATCTCTATATTGAATTAATTAAATAAGTGGTGAAATATAATCATGTTTCAAAATAAGTAAGGTTTTTGCAGGGATTGGGAACCCCTCTAAGTGTTGCTACACTACAATTCTGATCAGCCACTAACCATGCTGGCTGGGACAAGTGAGTACTTGGCCCCATTATATCTGGAGTGCCATAGATTCACTAAACTTTGGTTTATAGACTACAAAGCTCATTGTTCCTTATAACGCCCTATATGACAGTATAGCATATGACAGACCTTGCAATACTGGGCTGCTTATTAAAAGTGATAAACTCTCCATTTTTCACATTCTCCCTGTAGTATCTAGGCTGATCTTTCTTTATTCTAGCCCTTCAATTCATATCACCATACCCAGTCTCATTTGATAGAATCATTAACATAACAATCTTCCAGAAACAGATGTTTTGAAAATGACATTAATAAAAAGTTTAGAAATGTAGTAAACTACTTCACAGGAAATAATTAGAGTCAAACACTCAGAAAAGTTACTTTTTGGACAACAAGCCCTTGAGTCACACTGGCTGCTATGCCCAGAGGCCATACTGTCTGGAAGTTTGGGGAGATGTCTAAAAAGAAACCTTTTCAGGTTTTGGAAATAACCAGATGTTCCTGAATGCCATTCATCAGTACAAGGGTAGTTTTATTTTTTTTTAAAAAACCACTATGCCTTTTTATACAAAGAGAACATGTTCAGTTCATTAGTATGTTTGACTGATTCAGCATTTTATCGATGGTACATCGTTACATGCACCTGAATAAAAAGAATGGCATGTACCTATTAATAAGATACACTTTCTCCATTTCAAAAGGTAAAACTTAAGAAGCTGCTGTACCTTGAAATTAAAATCTTAACTATAAATAATTCTTACATGAATGTGCTAATTATTTCAGAATTAAAGTAACTCCACCCTTTCACGGTTCATATACTGCTGTCCTGGTATATCGCGGACTGCAGTACATGAAACAAAAAAAACCTGGTGTCAGGTGATGGTCCTGTTTCAGGCCTCCTGTACTTACCTTGAGCCTGGTGCTGCCTTTATTAGGCCTCTGACAGGCTTCTGGGGCCTGTCAGAGGCCCCAAAAGTGATTTCCGGTAAACCGGAAGTGACTTCAAGATCACCAGAAAGCACATCTGAGTCCTCCGACAGGCCCCCAAAGCCTGTCGGAGGCTACTCAGGGCAGCAACAGGCTTCAGGTAAGTGTAGGCCCCCCAGGTCCCCCCCAGACCCAGCATATGCATATTGTGGATTTTCAATTATTGTGGGCTGGTTCCCTAACCCCCATGATAGGCAGGGGGGGGGTTACTGTATACGGTCTATCTTTTACAAACTTCAATGTATTATAAGGATTACAATCTGTAAATTCTTGAGCTTAAGTGTGAAATAGTTTGAACCAGCTGAGGTCTGGATCCTTCTCAAGAAATTTAGCAAATTGAATTCAAGTCTGAACCAGCTGAGATCTGGATCCTTCTCAAGAAATTTAGCAAATATTTGCAAGGCCATTTTGACAGATGATTTTTAAAGTAGATCACTTCTATATGTTGACAATTTCTTTTCCTGACGTTCTAAAGGCATGTTCTTAAAAATAGTTTAAAACATTAATCCTAAACAAAATGGAAATTTGTGCCATACCTAGACTGAATTCAAACTTTGGTCCACTGAGAGTCTTCTTAGGACCTGTTGGTGAAAGAATATTTAATTAAGATATATACAGTACTCACCCATATGAACACATATTTAGTATTTTACCAACTGTGTCACTGAGGAAGCTTGCTGATTCTGGAGAATTTGTAGCACAGCATGTTGTCAATCAAGATGCAACACTCTTCATATCTATTTTTTCCTATTTTTTTCAACGCCCTCTAGCCTTTCATGAGAGAATATACATGCAACTCTAAACTATGCTCTAGCATTACAAGAACGAGAAGAAAGGAGATGGTGAAACTCCTGACCTGTAAGCTGTCTCCCTCCTCTCTCTCATTCCGACACAACTGAGAAAATAAGCAACCAAATTCCTGGCTTGTTTGTACATATCAACTGGAACTATGGTTTGAAAGAAACTCTTGTCAATCAGTGATCAAGACAAAATGGTTTGGTTGCCTTGTTTAACAGGCTTGTTTCCTAGTTGACATCTAACAACATAAAATGAATGACTCCTTTAAGGAGTCAATCCATCCCTTTCCCTGTTACCCAAAACCCCAGGGGACAGTGGAGGAAACGCCTGATGAGCTGTGGTCCATGGGGTCACGAAGAGTCGGATATGACTGAATGACAACAATAATTAGGACACTTGGGAATCAACATAAACATCATTTACACATGGCATCCTTTCAAAGACAAATCAGACCACCTAAACAAACTATAGATTCTATGTATAGTATCTGCTCCTCTACTGGAAACAACTTAATGTGACTGTGAAGATTCTCAGTCATCCAGGTGAGTTTATCTGGAAGTTGAGTCATGACTACTGGACTTCTTTTTCTTGAGAGACAGAAACGTTTTGCTGCTCATCCAGACAGCTTCATCAGTCTCACTTAATGTGAGTCAGCTATAAACAAGTCACGGAAAACACATTTTCAATATTATATTAACATGATTGTCCACAAGGTAAAGATTACTGAAGATTTACATTGCTCAGAATAGGCTGCTCAGAGATGAACACATCCTCTCAGCATTCACAGAATTATGAGGCAACAAACAACAAGCTTACTTGTAAGTTTGAGCTCTGCTAGGTTGTCTGCCTGTGCAGATGGGAGAAACTGCTGCACTTCATCTGCTGTTCTCTCTTCCTTGATTTCCATGATCAATCTCTGGAGCTGCTGGATTTTGCAATGCAAACCTTCAGAGCTGGCCTCTCCAAGTGTCTCAGCCCAAGATTCACAGTCAGATTTTCAGGCAGCTTCAAGGTAAAGATCTGGTTCTCCACTTTGAAACTCTGCACTCAAAAAAACATTGATATACATTCGTTAGGCCATATATTAATAGATTTTTTTTCTTTCAAGATCGAAGGCAAGGTAAGATGCTTGCAGCAACACCAAGTACCACACAGTCCCCCCCCCCGCACCAGGGAAACATATGAACTCAAGCTATTGTTGCTCCATATTCACAGCTACACAAAAAGCTTCCTTGCATGACAGATTCCAAAGCAATTAATGCAGCCCAAAACTAGGTGGCAGCGTCATTAAGTAAATTTGCAATCTCCATTTGGCATACATATTTGGCAGCTTAGCAAGTTGTTTTCAGTGTTCCTGTCTTATGTAAGAGTTTGATTTAGTGGTATCAACAGGCAGAATCCTGTGAAATGGATTGGTGGGATTCATTAGAGCAAAAAGTGTTTATCACTTTTTTCACTAGAACTGCCCTTTTTCTATTCTATTCCCAGTTCTTGCCAGAATACTGTTCATCAGTATCTGGAAATAATTTAGAATGATGCAGCACCTTCATAATGAATAAACAGGTTGTACAGAGATGCTTCTGACCTCTTTTTTGTCCAAGAGTCTGCTTTTTAGAGTGTCCAATAAATGTCTACTTCTCAGCCTGTGTGTGTGTGTGCCAAAAATGATCAAAACCTCTTTGATTCTTGGGGGGGGGGGAATCAACTGCCAAGAGTCGCTCTTTAAAATTCACAAAAGATATATTGTCTTTTACTCATTTAAAATTCTGCCATATAGACTGTTTCATTTATTTGCAAATTCAGCATGACATTTAGCAAAATACAAATGATTGGGCACAAACAACAGAAGAAGTAGGGTCAATCAATGCTGTTCTAACAGAAGGCATCACCTATTTAACTATATCGCTCAAGGAATAAGATTGGCAGCTCTTTTTAAAGGTAAATGTTGGCGACTACCTATCTACCTATACATCAGCTGGCAACACTCTTTCCTGCAGAGGAGGAATTATCCCTTTGGATTACAAACAGAAGAGAAAAGCATGAAATTCTTCCTTCTTGCCAACTGCAATTCCCATAATTATCATGGAGTTGCTGTTTACATTTTAAAACGTACATACTAAATGTGAATAAACTCACAAAAAAGTTGGCTAGAAGTCCATGCCCACACCATAGTTTAGGTACCTAGCTGTGGAATCTGCTCTCTTTGGGACTAACAACTGGATTTTACTCTGGATTTTTAATGTGCCAATAAGAAAATGCAATTTGTAGCTCTATACACACTTGACAAACTACCCCATGACTTGAAGTGGTTTGAAAAATAAGAAAGGATGTTGACACAAATTAAATAAAAATATAAATAGGAAAACAAGTGCACTCTCTGAAAACATTGCTGGCTGGTACAAGGGAAACCTGCTTTCCTCTCTCCTCCCTCTGCTTTGGAGGCTTGCCTGAGACAGTACGTTCCAGACAATCACCTACAATCCATCGGGGGGGGGGGGAGAGGGCCACCATTGACTCACTTGCAATCATGTGACCTGTTCCAGTGTTTGTATTACAAGACATTGCTTGTTGATCAAGGCAAAATTTAGAAGAAATGTTTGTCTTGCAAAACACTGTCAAACCAAGTTATCTTAAATCAAGATATTACTGTACTGGTTTTCTTCTTAGACTTAACATTTTCCTTCAGCATGTCAAATGAAAACAAGCTTCCTTCAAGCAAATAATAATTGTACTTCTCTCTTGTGTGTGTACCTGCAGCATCTAAAGACTTCTAACTCTGTCTCTGTGTTGTTTTTTCTTATGCTGAAACAGATGTCTACTGAAGTTGAGTGCTGACCTTTATATTAAATCTCAACATCCTGAAGCAAATTCATCTCACAATGTACTCTTGCATTTCAGTCATATCCTAGATTAAAGATTTATAATCCATTTAGCTTCCTGGAGTACAGATTTAGATCCCACTTCTAGTTCAGGCTCAACTTAAATCAGAATATAATCATTTAAGATCTGAGTTATTTTGCTGCTTGTTTTCTTTCTGGGATATCACCAATATATATTTGCAGGCATACAGCAAAACTCATGAACATGCCTATGCCGAAGTACCCAGTAACTAGCATGTGCCTGGACCAATGGCAACAGGAAATCAATGGAAGAAGCACAGCATACAAATTAAAATCAGGTGTTCAAGCATCATTTGTCACAAAAGACACAATATGGTATTCTATGCTTTCTAGAAAATGGCTGGCTAATTAAAAAGATATTGGATAATTATTAGTGGGTTTGAAAGAGAAGATCATGAATTCAATTAAACACATGGTGTTTAGAGTAGCTTTTTTGCTAGATGGTTGCGGCATATAAAATAAATAAATAAATGGTAGAACCAAGGAATAGTGCAAGAGAACCTGAGTCACACATGCAATAAATAAGGAGAAAAACATGTCTTCTGAATGCATGTGAAGACTCTCAGTCATCCAGGTGAGGTTATCCAGAAGTTGAGTCACGGCAACTGGACTTCTTTTCTAGTGGGACTGAAATGGATGAGTAGCAACATGTTTCAATTCCACAAGAAAAGAAGTCCAGTTGCCATTACTCAGTTTTTGGATGTCTTTTGCAAAACGTTTTGCTTTACAACATTTTGGACTATTAGAAAGCACTAAGTGAGATCCACTAGAAGGGACTGTGGAGCTCCAACTATCAAAAATTGCAAGCAAATATTCTATCAGCCAATAGCTCCAAGCACCAAAACTTGACAAGCATGTGCCTCCATGCCCTCCATGCACTATTCTAACAACAATGAGTCCTCTTAAGGATGCCATCACTGCAGAAGAAAGTGATTTATGTTGCAACTATACCTCTTTTGTTCTTGAATTACTGGCAGTTAAGCAAGGCTCTGAAGACTAAGGTACTTGTCCTTGGGCAGTCTGGCTCCTCAGGCACAAGCTGATCCAGAAACCTGTGATCCCCACAGAGATGGATATAGAAAAAGTAGGAAAGCTGGACTGAGGACACTGCATGGCTCCTCGTTGCTGCTCTTATCTGTGCCCCTCTTCTTCCCCAGGGTCCTTCATATTATTATTATTATTATTATTATTATTATTATTATTATTATTATTA
>JAHTLZ010000330.1:34679639-34738099 GCA_023846285.1 Phrynocephalus versicolor
CTAGATATGAATTTTGCTTTCTGTTGCTATGTTTACATAGTTTTGTTTTGGGGTTTTAGAAATAGTATTAGATGCCTGTTCTAGTCATTTACTGTAAGCCGCCTGGAGAACTCAATGTTACAGGATCACATTCAAGACTATAAATAAACAATCATTTAAATATTTTTTCACACTCTGTTTCTAATAATCCAGAAAAAGCTCCTTTGAGAGGTAATTGCATCAAAGGATTCCACACAGCAAACTCTTTTAACCTTCCTCTGGGCTGCTCACATCAAAGAGGATTTGGGATTAAGAATGGACGTCTTTCTTCTACCGTTTGCAGACATCATCCTAATGCCCCCCACAAAAATAAAACAGCTAGACATCTTACGAGGACACCACATTAGAAGTGGCTCCAGCTGTCAGCACTTGTTCAGATGAATAGTTTAGTGCTTTCCTGTAATGGGTTGGGAATTCACAAAGATAAACAAAGAGCCCTCTTGCACATAAATCATTTGGTGCCACTTTGATTTACTTTCATTAGCAGGCATAAAAAGGTAGCACTGATCACTTGAGCTGTTCCCTTGATAGATGTGTTTTAAAATACCACTGTTGTCTTTATTTGTAGTTCTCTAACAGCCACATATGCTTAGCCCCCTTCAGAAGCATAAATTATCACACTGACCACAGACAAGATGTAAAGTATAAATGTTACTGCCGGCTCCACAATTCTAAACATTTGCAATATAATATCATGGTTTGGATAACTTCATAACCCTGTAAGTGTGTTATGATCTCAGATATTGGAAAAGATCCATCAGTCTGCAGCTGTTCTACATAAATCTCGTATTTTTCCTATATTTCAGTACAGTTCTTTCAAAGGTAGCTGGAGTAGTGGTTTAGGCTTCTGGCTTCAGAGCAACAGATTGGGAGTTTGATTCCCATTGTTCCTCCTGTGAGCATAGCCAGCCTGTGGGACCTTGGGCAAGCTGCACAGTCCCACAATGTTAGATAATTTCATTAGGTAATAAGTTACAGTTGTCCCCTGCCCTTTCGCAGCTCATATACTGCAGTCCCACTATATCGCAGGACCACAGTACATGAAAAAAGGCCCCCTGGGATAAGGGGGGAAAGCCTGTTTCAGGCCTCCCGTACTTACCCCAGGACTGGCACTGCCCCAAAGGGGTCTGCGAGGGCCTTCCCAGGCCTTCTGGAGGCCCCAAAAGGGCTTCCCTGCGAACTGGAAGTTACTTCTGGTAAACCAGAAGTAACTTCCGGGTCGCCGAAAATCATTTCTGAGGCCTCTGTGGGCCTTTCTAGGCCTGTCAGAGGCATCAGAAATGATTTTCGGTGATCTGGAAGTAACTTCTGGTTCACAGGGAGGCCATTTGGGGGCCTCCAGAAGGCCCAGGAAGGCCCTCGCGGGCCCCTTCAGGGCAGCGCCAGGGTGGGGGTAAGTACAAGAGTCCCCAGCCGGGGCCCCCAGACCCAACCCAACCTGCATCTGCATATTTTGGGTTTTCAATTATCACAGGTCGAATCGGGTCCCTAACCCCCATGGTAGGTGGTGATTCACTGTATCGAGCTAATAAATTAGAGATTTAATAAAAATTAAACCAGAATAAAGCATAATGTCATATGAATAGTTCATAATTATATGTTTCTTTCTAAGACATGAAAGAAGTGTCTTCTGACAACTTTCAATATTACCTAATCAAAGACAGCACAAGCAGTTCACAAAGTTCCTATACTGGCATTTGAGGAGAAAATTACAAATTAAATAGCAGTTACTTGACACAAAAATAACTGGCAACCTAACATATGATATGGTAATAGATATCATATAGATAGTGGTGCTCCTGCATGGTTGACTGTTGTGTAATGGGACAGTGGATCAACCACGTCAGCAAGAGTGGATAATGGGATATGTTGCTCAACTCAAGTTGCAGAAACAGACAGTAGCCTTGCAGCAGAGAAGAGAGATTCAGTGAAGACAGACTATGCTTCTGGGGTATGCAGTCAATTTACAAAATATGCAATCTATACAGCAGTACCTGGAAACGATTCCTTCTTTCAGAGAACTTCAGGAACATAGAAATTCAGTTCAGTACATAACTGAAGCATTGAGAACAGAGTATCTAACATTCAACAGCTAGCAACCAAATAGCCAATGATCACACAGCCAACAAGTCATGTGTTTGCTTAAGCAGTGTATATAACATCACTATCCAATTAGCTTGGTTCTTTACAACACATGAGTCAAGCCTTGTATGCTTGGGTACGTCTCTGTACGTCTCAGCTCTTCGTCTTATCTTCTAGGTATAGTTCCAAGACCTTGAAGCTTTCTCTTTCAAGGCCACTGAGGCATGCAACTTTTTCATATGGTTGGACTTTAATTATCTGGACTTTTAAACTTTTTTCTAAGCATATATTTGAGATGTCTTGACAAACCATATGGAGCGGCTGTGTTTTTAATGAGATCTGGTATACTTTAACTGAGCAAATATTTGCTAAGTGTTACTAATATCAGAAGAAGAAAAAACACAATGCCCAGGACAAACATACAATAAAAACTGCACACGGTTACTAGATTCTCAAAGAATCTACTGCATATAACACTTAAATTTTGATGTGAGGTTTACGAGGTCAGCAGGTAGAAAGAACATTTACCAAGATGTTTCAGAACATGCAACAGTAACTTATATACACTAGCTACTAGGACTTTTTAGTGCCTCAGTATATATTACCATCCAATTTGCAAGTCAAAGATAACATTAATGAGACTATAAACTAAGACTCTCATTAAATAGGAACCATAGATTTTAGTGCTTTGTTACAAAGAAAATATCTCAAAGGGATAGATCTAGAGAGGGAAATGTGTTACAAGTATCTGCTCTGCTACCACTTGTACACGTCCTTGGTCCATAGCCAGGAGGACAATTAATCTTAGTTGTAGGCTGGTGTTTTAATGTAAAAACTTCAAAAGGTATAGGGCATGTTTCCCGAAAAATAACATATATAGTTTAAAAATGTCACCATGCTGCTGCTGCTTGTGCACTTTTATGAAACTTATGCAGAAACATAATTCATTTGTAACTGTTCAGTTGACTGTTTTGCTTTGAACATTATTATAATATGATTTAGAACCTTTCTATTTTGAATGTGGGTTAAAAAAATATGGTGTCATTCCTTAAAGACTTTTCTTTGAAGTAGCATTCTCTATGTGACTGCATGAAGGTCACTTTTTGTGGCAATCTCTAAATCTTTCCTAAAAGCAATGAAATGCAAAGAAACATTTCATATATTTCACAGGGACACACAAATACTCTTTCTTGAAACCATCCATATATCAGAGGCCTGAAAATTTAAGGCCAGAACACAGAAGATACACAAGGACTATGCCTTCTAGTAGGTTCATCTTTACACAGAGCCTGCACTCTCATTAAATTACAAATCCACTGAATTTCTCTCACAAAGATTTTCAACAAACAAAGGCGGTTATTTCACGTCCCTCTCCTACCTCTCTGCGGCCCCGCTGGAGACTAGTTACGGTCATCGAAACCTCACGTACCTGTGAGTTGAATTCGAAGTGGCTCCGACCCCGCCCCCTGAAGCGCGCCATAAGCGGGGTTAGTGATTCCCCTCTCAAACGGCTGGAATCTCCTCAATGCGCTTCTCAATTCGCGTTGAGGAGACGTCTGATTTCGACGAATTCGGATCGTTGATTCATTTTCCTCACTTTGCGATTTCTAACTTCTTCCCTGGTGTCTCAGAGAACCAGATAATCGATTATCCAGTTATCAGAAGTTTACTATCAGGCGTTTCGGCACGAATAGAGGAAGTGAGGAAGGGTACAAATCGAATTCAACCATGCGGCCGTGAGTACTCGAAAACAGGGGTGGCACCAGATTCACATCATGTGATGAAAACCGGAGTCAAACCGAATGCTGCAGAACCGCGCCACGAGACGGGACGTGAAATAACCGCCAAAGAGTTTGCATATAAGCAATGCTTGGCAACCTCATCCCTCCCTGCCCCCCCACTTCCCCCTCCACTGGACCAGCCATGAGGAATTTGCGGAGGGGGAAGTAGGGGCAGGGAGCATGCCGTCGCCATCCCCATCGCCATTGTCATCGTCACCCTTGCCCCCGCCCCCTGCCGCTGCCGCCGCCACCTCCACCACCACCGCCAATGCCATCCCTGCCCCTCCCGCCACCACCGCCGATGATCCTGACCCCACCGCCCCCATCGCCCTCACCCTTGCCCCCACCCCTGCTGCCAATCCTGAACCCACCATCACCGCCGTCCCAATCGCCATCACCCTTGCCGCCCCTGCCACCACTGACTCCGCCTCCACAGCCATCACTGCCGCCATCCCTGTCCCTTCCACCACCACCGCCGATTACCCTGACCCCGCCGACCCTGTCGCCCTTGCTGCCTTTGCCCCCGGGCCCCCCCCCCCGCTGCCACCGATCCTGACCCCCCCGCTGCTTCCACCATCCCCATCACCGAGTTTGGGTACTCGGTGCCAAAAAGGTTCGCCATCCCTGGTATAGATACTATAGAATATAAATTCTAATTATCATTTGTTTCATATTTATTTGCATTATTCATAATACAGATGTCATCTATTGATACAGCTACTGTCTAGAGAAGGTAAATATAATTATTAGAAAGACAGAAAGTCCAAGACCATCCAACCCCGCCATAAAAGAGGCACTGCAGATGCTAGTACCACAAAAACATAACAGCATCACTGCACAACCATCCAAGTTGTCCCCGAGAGGCATGGGTCTGTCTACTTAAACTGTGGGACTCTGGGCTGCTTCACTTTAGTGACTGTAACTAGCTCAGGAGTGAACCGTGTGTGTGCATGTGTGAAGTAAACCCTGTGCTTGAGGCATCTGGAGTGGCAGTCAAATCTTTTTTGCACCATAATTGGAGTCCAGAGCATTTAGAAGTTAAGTACATCCCCCAGCACCCCAATCATGGGTGGAGACGGTGGAGCACACACTCAATCATCCAAGCTCTGATACATCTAAGGAGCAAGTTTATGATCTGGAGATGAATTTGATTGATTAGCACTTTCTAGCCCTGAAAAACAGAATGCTGAAGTATATCGATCAATCTAATGAACTGCACAGCAGAAATGCTCCTGGACTCAATGACATTAATATACTAGATTCTATTGCAGTATGAACTAGGACTCTCCCATTGTGGGGACTACCGTATATTGCCTCTTTGTTATCCTACAAAAGGGTGGACACATCCAATTCCATGCTAGAGAGCATCAAAAAGGGGATTGAAAATAAAACAGCCAACATTATAATGCCACTGTACAAAATGATAGTAAGGCCGTACTTGGAGTATTACATACAGTTCTGGTCACCGCATCTCAAAAAAGACATAGTGGAGAGCAGAAGAGAGCAACTAAAATGATTACTGTGCTGGGGGACTTCCCTTATGAGGAAAGACCCATTTTGTATCAAGTGAGACTTAATGTTAATCTATAGCCTAACTGCCTCGTGGCGCAGTGGTTAAATGCCTGTACTACAGGTAAAACTGTGCTCACGACCTGGGGTTCAATCCCAGTAGCAGGCTCAAGGTTCACTCAGCCTTCCATCCTTCCAAGGTCGGTAAAATGAGTACCCAGCTTGCTGGGGGGGGCAATGTGTAGCCTGCACACTGTAATTAAATTTGTAAACCGCCCAGAGACTACTTAAAGTGGTATGGGGCAGTATATAAGCATTTGGGGTTCTTTAGTCTGGAAAAAAAGGTGCCTGAGGGGAGATATGATTGAGGCGTACAAAATTATGCAGGTCATGAGTAAAGTGGATAGAGGGATGCTCTTCTCCCTCTCACAAAATACCAGAACTAGGACGGTTACTTCACGACCATTCTCGTCCCGGGAGGAAGTTCGTTGCCTGTTGATGCGGTCACGTGGTCTTCTTCTGGTTCTGTCCCTGTTCTTGTGTACGCACAGGCATGATGGATGCTACTGGCATGACTGTTACCGCACGTCCTCGTTCTGTGATGAGATGTGAAATTTCATGCCTTTGTTCTTCGTGTTTTTTTCCTGGCCCCAACCTTTCGTTTTTTGATGTTTCGATTCTCTGAAGCCTTGCCTTCAATGCATTACACAGCTACGTTTGAGGCATTTGTCTTTTAATCTCTCTGCACTGCGTTGCTAACTCCATAGGGAATGTACTGGTGAATGGCACTCCGCACTCCTGCCACTAGATGGAGAATGACATGTTATGCAGGGAACCTTACCTCACGGCCACTCGTCTTGGAATGAGAAGCGTGATGAGCAGATTCCCGAGGCCAGGGAGGGGAATCTCTCCTCCCACTTAAATCTCAGTTCAGGGGGCGTGGTCGGGATGAACTCCCCTCATCCCGCAATGGACGTGCGGTTAGATTACTTCATACCAGTCCCAAGCGGGAGTGAGAACAGCGATGAGATGGACATGAAGTATTTATTTATTATTTATTTATTATTGTATTTATATCCCGCCTATCTTCGGGACGAACACTAGGCGGCTAACGACAGACGTGTATACAATATAGGACAGCAAACAAATCAATGCAAAATAAAACAATTAAACAGTTAAAGCAGGCACACCCTATCATCGCCAAAGGCGATGAGCCTGATGACTAAAATCTAATCAATCTATCTTGATGGCGGGGGGAAGAAAAAAAAACCTAGGTCTCGCCGAAGGCCTCTCGGAAGAGGAAGGTTTTTAATGCCTTCCGAAAGGCCAGCAGGGACTCTGCAGAGCGCACTTCGCTAGGGATGGTATTCCAGAGAATGGGGGCTGCCACAGAGAAGGCACGATTCCGTGTAGGCCTCTCGTGGTGTGGCAACCGGAAGCGAGTGCGCTCGTGACTGCCGGACAGGTCGGGCCGAGGTGGATCACTGGGCGATACGCTCCGACAGGTACTCTGGTCACAAGCCATGGAGGGTTTTATAAATTAAAACCAGGACCTTGAATCTAATCCGGGCTGCAACGGGCAACCAGTGCAAGCGGGCCAGGACTGGGGTTATGTGGTCATAGCGACGCGCACCAACCACCAGCCTGGCCGCCGCATTCTGGACCCGCTGCAGACGCTGGAGAAGAGTCAAGGGCAGCCCCATGTAGAGCGCGTTGCAGTAGTCCAGTCTCGAGATCACCAGCGCTTGGACCACTGTTCTCAGAGAGTCGCCATCCAGGTACGGGCGGATCTGGGCGATTAAACGAAGCTGGGAATAGGCGGCCCTGGTCACCGACGCCACCTGGGCCTCCATGGAGAGCGCCGGGTCCAGGACCACACCCAGATTCCGTAGCCTAGGAGACATTCACTGCAATTAAGAGTTAATTCTTTACCCAGCGTGTTGTTAGTCTGTTTAACTCCCTGCCACAGGATGTGGTGACGGCATCTGGCCTGGATGCCTTCAAAAGGGGATTGGACAGATTCCTGGAGGAAATGTCCATCACAGGTTACAAACCATGATGGAGATGTGTAATCTCCAGGCTTTAAAAAAACAGGGTATGCCAAAGGCCAGGTGCAGGGGAGTGGTATCAGGAGACAGACATCTAGTCTCGTGAGCTCCCATTGGTATTTGGCGAGGCCACTGTGAGATACAGTAAACTGGACTAGAT
Organism: Phrynocephalus versicolor; assembly: GCA_023846285.1. Lineage (NCBI taxonomy): Eukaryota > Metazoa > Chordata > Lepidosauria > Squamata > Agamidae > Phrynocephalus > Phrynocephalus versicolor. The sequence goes on from JAHTLZ010000330.1 coordinate 34,687,259, forward strand.
GGGCCCTTGGCCTGATCCAGCATAGCTCTTCTTATGTCCTTATTTCTTGTTGGTCACTCCTGCACTGAAAGGAATACATTGAGTCAACCCAGTAAAATAATTTTCTGCACCTTGCAGTTTTGTTTAGATAGCACCCTCTAACTTTGAACACAATGTAGCATGGAGAAATTGGGCATACAGATTGTAATCCAATTCACCATTATACATGAATCGACACAGGAATGTTTACAGAGAATAATGAAAGTAGGGGGCAAGAAAATACAAAAGAAAGCTTTTTAAAAAGAATAGAGACCCATTTTGTATCAAGTGGAACTTAATGTTAATCTATAGCCTAACTGCCTTTTTCTAATGATGCCTCTTTTTGGGTCTCTGGCACTGCATCTTCTATCTGTTATCTGAGTTTCTACAAATGGAAATTGTGGGAATGGAAAAAGGGTACTTTTGCACGCACTGTATGATGGCTTATATACCTCTATATCTGACATATAATTGCTGTAATAGTTTGGAGTAAAAAATACTATCATAAGACTACTCTAACAGAGAACATTCCACACGGAATACATGTAGGCTACATAGGAGAAAGAAAAAAAAGTACTGTACCACTCTGAGTCCTTTCAGTTGTACTACTCATTGCAACATTTAATTTTTATTGATAAAGTGTCTGATATATAGTACAGAAAGAATGTCACTTAATTTTTTACAGATGATTTAGTGGTTACTTACAGTTAACAATAAAAGGGGGCTATGTTTCAAGAATATGGAGACAGTTCTGGTAAATCGCTTCGGTCATACTTTCATCCACTTAACTACCAGGTATTTTCAGCCATTCAGACCAGAGAATATTTTGCTCCATGGTTCTCTTCCATAATATGAAAAAATATGGTTTAAAATAGTAATTACTCTTTGCATCATTATAATTTTGTTTTTTTCAGCAATGATCAAAAATGCAGTTCCCCAGATTCTGGGCTGAGAACCAACCATCATTCTACAGGACTGTCTTCTGATACAGAACTCAGACTTTTATAGCACTTCAGTATTTACATCTGGGAATCTTTCATGGGGAATTCAAATGTAAAATGCCCCAAAACCTAGCCAGGTACCAACACTAGGTGGAATTATATGTGTCTATCAACTGAAAGCCATAATTTTTTTCAAAATATTCACAAACTCATTCCTGTGTGTGTGTGTGCGTCCGTGCGTCCGTGTGTGTGTGCGTCCGTGCGTCCGTGCGTCCGTCCGTGTGTGTGCGCGCGTGTGCGTGTGAGCGCGCACTCTGTTCACAGTGATAGTCTAAGAAAAAACATGACTGCTGCCCACAATGCATATTAAATTTGTTTTACTTAAGATTTATTTGAGGTTATGCGTATAAAAATAGAGTATAAATAGTTATTTGGGGGTGGGGAAGTAGGGCCAGCAACATGCTCACATTGGCTTTGACGTCACCCTTCTGCATGCTTCAAATGCTACACTGAAAACAATATTCAAAATTGCTTTAGAAATTAACCTAATGAGAAGAATATCCATTAAGGTAATTTTCACATTGGAAGGGTCAATTAGCTTGACTGAGTGAGATATGTAGGGAAAAGAAAATGGGTTGTTTCCTTTGTAATGTTTCAGGGAATAAGATTTTACACTGTATATTTTAATACAGTCTGTAGACTTTTGATGAAGGGCATATTTGGTATTATAAGCTTTCTAATTGCTAATACTGTATCCAGAAAATACAGTCCTACTTACAGTGAATAGTAATTGAATTCTCTGCAACTAGCAAAATAAATGTACCTTCAGGCCATGTAATTCTGTTTGTTAAAGTTACTTCTTGATTTTAAAGTAAGTATCCAATCTCTAATTTGAACATCTTAATTATCTAACTGTTGCAATAAATGATTGCTTTACAAATATTTGTTTTCAAGAGCCTAGATTATATGGATAACAGTGTTCTTTCCTTATTACGTATAATTTCTGTTTGCATTTAAAAAGTGAGTTTGAATATGTCTCCCCAACTCTTTCTCCACTTGAAGGGGTTGGGAAAATCTGCTCCCTTTCTCAACTCATGCCTTTCCATGCACTGAGGAAAATACCAGTAGCAGGCTGGACTTGTGTGAAGACAGTGTATCAAGCAAGGTAAGAGGGGTTCAGCTCTTGCTATCTGCATGATGAATTTTTCTTGCAAACACATGAGGTTTAATTATTATATTTGTAGACCATCTCATAACAAGAGTTACATGCATAGTTTAGAAGTACAGTTGTCCCCTGGCATATTGTGGTTCATATACTGCGGTCCCGGTATACTGTAGGACCACAGTATATGATGGCATGGGCCCCCTGGGGCAAGCTCTGTGGGCCTGTTTGGGATCTCCTGCCTTTAGGCCTGGCGCTGCCCCAAGCGGGCCTCCAACGGGCTTCCTGGGAAGCCCATTGGAGGCTCCAGAAGTGGTTTCTGACAAACCGGAAGTGACTTCCAGATTGCCCGAAACCACTTCTGGAGCCTCCAACAGGCTTCCTGGGCTTGTCAGAGGCCCCAGAAATGTTTTCCGGTGAACCGTACGTGACTTCCAAAATACTGGAAGAGCCTTCAGGATCACCTGAAACCACTTCTGGGGCCTCCAACAGACCTGGGAAGCCTGTCAGAGGCCCAATCAGGGCAGCGCCAGGACTAAGGTTAAGGAGGCCCCAGACCGGCCCCCCAGTCCCAACCCAATCCGACCCAGCATCTGCATATCACGGATTTTCCTTTATCATGGGTCAGGTTGGATCCCTAACCCCCACGATAAATGGGGAATTACTGTATCCTCACTTTGTATGAGAATGGATATAGGATTAAAGAAAAGAGCTGCTCCTCTTAACCAATTTTCAGAGTTCTGATCCCTGGTAGAAGAGCAATGAGACTAATGTGGTGCAGCAAATTTTACTGAATACAAGCCAATATACACTAAGGTCTATCTCTAAGGAAGACCAAAGACCAATATATAACAGACCTTTATACCTTACTTATCAGCTCCTTAGCAGAACTCAATCAGAAAGGCATCTTGGTAGGGTCCAGCAGAGCATGGGCAACTGGATGAAACCAGTTCCATGAGACAATACAAGCCACCACTGATGTGGACTTTCTTCCTTAGGATGTGTATTGTCCACACCCTGCTAGCAGTACCACTTCCAAAGCCGTGAGACATCCTGACTCTGTCTACTGGTTACACAAGCATGACAAAAAGCAGAAAGACAAAGAAACAGAGAAAACCTAAACTAGTCAGAAAACAATGGGATATTTCATAGTTATACGTAGTTGCTTACATTACATTGGTTATAATACACAACTTTAAGAAACTTTAAGAAAAACCTTAACATTTCCATTATATTTAGTTTTCCTGAACTGCAACATTTTTAAAGGTATCAACAAGGTATTGGCTTATGAGAACTACTCCGATGCTGCTGCTAACGCCCCCCCACACTCAATATTAACACTTTGTCAATAGGCAAGATGAGGATGAATAAATAGTTTGAGTTACAGTCCATCCAGATGCCAAAAGCCCCAGCGCACAAGCTCAATTCTCTGCTTCAGCAAGGAGGTCCTTTTTAAATCACTGGGAAGAATCAAGTGGGGTTTATTTGCTGACAAATCTGGCACTATCAACAGAATCATACACAACTGGTTTCTCCTCCTCTCTACAGTCCTTATACATCCCATGAACTTACTCTGGAAGGCACAGTGTTTTTATTTTTTTATGCTGCTGCATTGGCTTTATATGTGTGATTGAACTGTACATAAATCTCTCCTGTACTGCTAACATTAAAAGGGTTTGTTTTTAAGTATTTGAACATGAGCTCAATTTCTTTAATTAACGCCTTCAATGAATGGCACTTACATATTAATGGAAATGATTCAGAGACAGCGTAGGCTGTGTCAGTGTGCATTTTTGACAAACCATTGTTCCCCGCATTCAAAAATCAGTGAACAGGTGACATAGAGCAATCTTGGCTTGTCAATTTCTATTTCAGCGGAATGGTAGGTTAGTTAATTAAGGATATCTTTAAGACAACTAATAATCACCATCTCATTAGAGCTGTTCTTTTTCTACCTCCTCATTCACAATACAATCCTTGAAATCGACTACAGGGCAAAGAAATGTGTCCTACACTTTCAACACAACATAGTATTTCAGAATAATTATATTCAAAGCGGAGCAGTCATTAACTTTATTTATTTATATTTTTACTCCCTGTTTAACATCACCCCCCCAAAAAACCCCTCCCTTAACAGTGATACTAGGTACAGTAGACCAAAGAATTGTATTATTATGGTAAGAAATAATGGAACCACCTTGGAGCCTCTTCATCCAAATGGGCCTTGACACATGGACCTGCTTTCATGAAGCTGTATTTCTAATAGTTCCCTAAGACACAGCATGAACACATGAACTAAATTAAACCAAATGATTTAACAGGTGAGTAACGCATGATCTAGGTTGTAAAGGTGAATAGTTTCTCCCCCCAACTATCTCTATCACCAACTTTTACTTATTAAAATATAGCACTTCTTGATTTTTTGTATTTTTAGTTCAATTATATGCCCCCCATCCCTTGAATAACACTCCCAAAGTAGCTCCCACCTGAATGCTCAGAGACAGGTGGAAAACTAATATCATAAACATTTAGATTTATTAGTTCACCAGAAGACAACTGGATATCATCCAAACATTTTTTTCTCCTTTGCCCAACTTTACAGGCAATGCTTTTCAGAATAACACTTTATACCCTGCAGTTTTATGCTTGGAAAAACACACAATTAAACAATATAGCTTCGCCAAAAATAAAAAATAAAAAAGTTCATGGAGTAATAACATTATTAACTGGCATTTATTTATTTTTAATGAAAATCTCACTGGCAAAAGAAGCTGAGAACTAGCTTTTCAGAGTAGTTCAAAGTGTTGCTAATTTGTCAAGTGGGAACTCTATGTATATCTCAAAGGAGTATTTCCGTTTTAATAAATATTGCTCTTTTACAGTGCAAAAAAAAAATCCTATACATGGGGTTTCACTCCTAAAAAGAAAACAGAGTTGCAATTTACGGTTATGTGAAACATGATCATTCAAGTCCCATAAGCGTATATACCAGCGGTGGTGAAACTTCAGCACTCCAAATGTTTTGGACCACAACTCCCAGAATTCTGATCCTAGACTGCCAATGACAAAGGACTGTGGGAGATGTGGTGCAAAACATCTGGAGTGCCAAAGGTTTGCCACCACTGGTATATACAGAAGTGCCCATGGCAGAATTTGTAATAATGAGCTCCACCTCTACCTCCTCTTTTTAAGTCCAGAGTTTGGAAATAATCCAGCTCCCATAATTCCATCACCAGCACAACTACTCTCTGAACTATGCAATTCCCAAATGTAACTTGTTCAGGTAAACATACTTATGATACATGGGCCAAAATTCTGTTACAGTACTTGCATAGATTACTCTCGATTAGGCCTATTAAATCAATGGGTATATGGTAAGTAAATTCTTCTGCAAAATCTACTATGCTGAAGTAGTTTGAAGTTCACCTAAATCAATGGAATTTAAAAGGTAAAGGTTCCACCCTGCACATGTGTGCTAGTCGTGTCTGACTCTAAGGGCAGTGCTCACCTCCGTATTCAAGCCGGAAGAGCCAGTGTTGTGCAAGTCCATGGCCATGTGGCCGGCATGGCTGCAAGGAAACACTGTTTTTACCTTCCCACCTTTTACGGAGGTACCTATTTATCTACGTGCATTTACATGCTTTCGAACTGCTAGGTTGGCAGGAGCTGGGGTGAACAGCAGGAGCTCACTCCACTGCATGGCACCCGGGATTCGAACCGCCGAGCTGCTGACTTTGAAGTCAACAGTTTTCGGAGCCTTAGTCCACTGAGCCACCAATTTACGGAGGGTTTAATTCACTCAGTCCCCACTGACTCAATGCACACGTACTGTGAAAAGCAAGAGGTTGGTCCATTATGGCAAGACGCTTAATTACTACAAAGATCTTGCTAGAAGGAAATAACATTTATTTGGCAAAAGCGGTAGAATATTGTCTTTAACAACTGAAAGCATTTGCATTTGGTCAATGCCAGTGGATTGTGTAATAAAATTGACAAAGAGATTCCACAAAATCCTTTTTAAAGTTCCTTTAAATGTGAAAGATAGGTTTGGATTAAAAATTCCTGCATACCAATGTATTTCCAGAATTAGAATTGCAAAATCTATTTAATCTCCACTTGGGTATTTTATATAGGAAAGATGTAATAAATCACAACCATCTCACACTCATATGTCAAACTACCACTGCAGTCACAGACAGATGATTTAATCTCTCTTCACTCTACCTGCCCGGGGGTGGGTGGTGGGTAGGAATCACACAAAAAAAAAAAAAAAAAAATATCCAGTATTGTGATCACCATATATTTTTAGAGGCCAACAGCAACACACTCTTCCTTAACCACATCTGCATAAATCCTGATTAAGACTTCAAAAATCATTAAGCACAAGGTTTTTTTTTTCTGTAATAACTCTATCTGTGTCAGGAAAGCTACATATGGCAGTATCTTTTTAGCACAAATAATCACATCCTGCTCTTTTCAAATATTTCTGTAAGATTTATGCCACTCTAGAAAATCAGCTTTAAAACCTGCTTTAAATTACAGCTGGAACTGTAATATGAAACCTGCCAGCACTGTCAAGGGACAAACTGAATTAGTGCCATTCACAATTAGGGCTACTTAAAAACCTCTATATTTTTCCACATTGGTTCCACTATATCTCTGGGGCAATGCCACATTTACCCAATGCTGACTTTCTCATTGATGACAGCACTGCTATCATTCACGATGGTCAGAACACTACAACAAATTGCAATATGTCTTCCTTCATACTTACATAAGGAAAGGTGTATCCAGTTGCACTGGCAACTTGGGGGGGGGGAATAAAGTGTTAAAATTATTCTGATTTCTCAAGACAGGTTGCTCCTCCATTTCTGAACATCCTTACTCCTATTGCTTCTGCAACTTGCCACCCTGTAGTCTTCAGTTATACCATGCTGTGGTCTCCTTACAATGGGGGTGGTTGATACCACTGTGAATGCACAAACCACAGAAAAAGAAGTGGAACTGCTAAACAAAATGATTGGGAGGAAACTAACCAGTAGTGGCAGAGATACAGTACTTAGATGTGTTGGTTCTGGAAAAAAATGCCCACCCCTAGTGTTGATTTTAAAGAATGATTTAGTCCTGGCAGCCAGACAATCAAAGGGCACTTTTACACGACCTGTAAGATCCGCTGGCAACTTAAATTCGGACCAGAGATATTGGGAGTTTCTCGCTCTTCCTGTGTTCCCACCCCTCCGCACTACCTTACTCCTGTCTGCATGAGGGGAGGGAGAAAAAAAGGGAGAAAAGAATGCAGGCTCACCTCCGTCTGCCGGTCGCAGCCCCGGAAGCAAGCATTCCAGTCTCTTAATGTCTCTTAAAGGGGCAGGGGGCAAAAAAAAACCAAACAGAAGGCGAGGAGAGCCCGGCACTCACTGTTTTACATCCGCATCAGAATTTTTTCACCTTTGGAGACTAGGTACTTGAAAAGTGTGCTGGAACGTGCTTAGGTGGGCGTGGTCGTACTTAATTTTTTTTTAAGTCCGGAGCTGGTGGGAAAACAATGTTAAGCTCCGCATCTGGGAGCCCTTTGCCTCAGATTTTAGGGGTCGTGTAAAAGCACCCAAAGATGGTAGCTTCAAATTGTGTGGATTATTTACAAGAAAGAGTAAAGTCCCATGTTACAATTATAAACCCTCCTCACTCAGTTTTGGAGGGAAGTCACAACATACTGCACAGAATGACACAAAAATACCTGCAAGTAGACAATAGGGGGCAGCTCTTTTGAGCCATCCTGAACCAGGCAACCAAATTGGAAAGGTCAGACCAGATTGTTCAAGTGCTGGATCCTTCTTGAGACAATGGCCAGGATCCAAAGGCTCAATTCCATTGGAACCTTCTATTTTTGCCCAAATTGTTGATTTAACCCTGAAGCGTTAGAAACCCTCTGGAGCAGGTTTTTAGTCTCACTGAGGACTGCAGTGAAAGGGTTTTTTTAAAAACTCAAGGTTGAAATCTACTGTCGTCAGCACCCAGCAGATTTAGAGCCAGAAAGTACATGGGGACATACCCTGTATTCTAGTACTGACATTCACATAACATATCACTTGAAGTTAACATTCATACAGAGTGAGCAATGAAGGAGAAGCAGCTAGTTCAGACTGACATCTGCCTAGCCATGAATGATAATAAATAATAATCACTGCTCTCATTCATGTTATGGCTAAGACAATCCAGCATTCCACAAAAGAAAACTCCCCCATTAAGCATTATTATAGACGTAAAAACCTAACAGCAAAAGAGAAGATACTGCTAGGTGTTTTTTTTCCTGTGGGTTAAAAAGGAAATGAACGTCAAAAGTGGTGCAAAATTTATCCACAGGCATTGACATTATGTTTGAACTGATAATAATACGGGAAGAAAAGAGATTTAGATTGACATCAAATCACTATTCCCCAAATATTCAGCCTGAAAACTCTCAGGAATATTCTTTATATAAAGAACATAGGTATCCAAACCCATGTCATCACTGTTTCTAAGTGTTTTTGCACAAATGGGGAGCTTATGACAAGCCTGCCAAATTACCCATAATTGCTTCAGAACTGCCAGAGTGCTGTTTAAATCAGCAAGGATACAAATGAAAAGTAGTTTTATTATGAAATTGAGGCTACCTAGCAATATAAGAGATTCATACCCATCACACTTGACTTATTGCTACTCAATGATTTAACCTTGTGACCTGCTAAGTGATGTAAAATAAGACTTTAACCGCTGTCTTTAGACTCAGAATACCCCCCCCCAAAAAGTTCACTTTAGGAAAACTGCCCTGAAACTTCTCAACAACTCAGTTTGTTATTGTAAGCACTAGAGATGGGCACGACTTCGCGGTATTTTCATTTTCGTTTTCGTTTTTCGTTTTCGTTACGGAAACGAAACGGAAACGAAAATCGGCACCAACCTGGACCGAAAACGGAAACGAAATGACGAATTTCGAGCCAATTTTCGTTTTTCGTTACTGGAAAAGCACTCAATTGAGCTAAATGGGGAGAAACGAAAAATTTTTCGTTTTCGTTTTCGTTTTCCGTTTTCGTTACATAACGAAACGAAAATGAAAAATTTTGAAATTAGCCCACAAAAACGGAAACAAAACGACTCAGACCCTAGCCGAAAACGAAACTTTTTTTCTGAGTCGTGCCCATCTCTAGTAAGCACAATCTATTCATGAAACAATGGCATCCTTCAGGTATACAGTACTTATCTTAAAAATTTCACAATGTTGCAATGGAAGATTTCTTTAAAGGCTGGAAGATGATTTAATCTAGCACAAATCACTGTCTCTTACAACTACAATGGATCTTTACACAGTGAGAAACTTGAATACTTTACACAAGAACATAACCCCTGAACACAATCACCACCACTGTTCTCAAATCAAAGACTGATAAGACACTAGAACTATCTCACTATATGTCCTCACAAAAATAAACTGATAAAAATAATTGATATGTAAATGGTAGATCATTCTCGAGATTGATGCAGACAGAAAATGCCTTATGTGAATAATAGAAGTCTCTGTACTATTATAAAACAGTAAATAAATAATGGCATCACAAGACTTCATAAAATGCTTAATAAAAGCAATAAGAGTGGCAACACTAAGAAAGAAAGAAAGAAAGAAAGAAAGCCACTTAGAGGCACTAAAATGAAAAAGATAAGCTTTTCCCAATCTTCACCAAAGTATGTGTGGGGGGGGGTTGTAAAGGAGAGTTAAGGGCAGCTTCTTTTTCATGTTTAGGGTCTCTAGGTGCTAGGGGCAGAGTGTCCTTGGTGTGGGGTTCTTTGTGGCTATATAAACCAATGTCCAAAACCCAATCTTCACCAAACCTGGGGTATCTTACAGAAATCAGGGGAAGCCTCTCTGTCATTCTGGTACTGTATCTCTAGGTGCGGTGTGTGTGTGTTTATAGCAGGACAAATTAACAAATCAAAAATCACAAAAAAACATTGATTCGTATTTGTCAGGAGCATCGATTTGTATGAATACAAATCGATTAATTAACAATTTCTGAATTTTGCAATTCTTTTTTTTTAAAGTCATCCATTTCTTTCGTGCTAGATGTTCTTGCACTGCTATTCCCAGAAGCCTTCATCACCAGCTGTGCTGGCCCAGATTTTTGGGAGTTGCAATCCAAGAACACCTGGATTAGCCAAGGTTGAGAACTAATGATATAGAAAATGGGGAAAATACTTAATTCCTTCAAAGATTGTTGCACTGATTTAGTCTATGTCCACAGCAACTCTTGGGGGGGGGGGATAAAATGCATGAAAAAGGGGGTGAGGAGGTTTTTCCTTATTATGAACATGAATGAACAAATATACATGTTCCGCAACAAGATCCAAATGCCAATATTAGCAAAAACAACATTTGCCCATCTCACAAAACAATAATAGCACTCCAGTCTGCACGAGCCAGGAGTTGTCTGGAGTGCTTTATTGAATTACGAGCACCACAGTTCTCGGAGGATGTTGACAACTAAAAAAATACTCCACAGACAGCTATGAAAATGACAATGATATAGAAAAAGAGAAGCCATTGAGGGAAAATAGAGGAAAACAGAACAACTGCCAAGATTTCGATTATTGTCAGACATCTAAATATATTTCCTCTAGAAGTTGTAACACAATCAATCATTTTGTCCACTGGAGCTGGGTAAGAATGACAGTAATCTATGGGAAGACTTTCATATGAATATTCCGGTTTTCAAACCATGTCTGCTTTATCAAGATTGGCTATTGTGTTTCTGTATCCATGATTTTAAAAGCCAGGAAAAGGCTCAATGTGATAAAGAGTTGCTTTTCAAAATTTAGCTATGGGAACCAGTTAAGATTATACTTTCTACTGATGTCACTATAATGTTAGTAAATGCTTGCCATCATCATGAACAATGAGTTTCAAATCATGAGTATTGCGGTATATCTGGCACTTTAGTGCCTAGATTTGGGGTCAAGTTTTCTAAGCATCAAGTTTTTTGAACTCTAGGACATCCAGTCCCAGAAATTGCCTAGAATTCCCCCAGGAAGACTTCCTGACAATACCCCAGTGCCCCACGGGAAGGGTAATCTCACCACCCATTAAAATCTAGGGGGGAGCCCCTCAATGAACTACACAGTCTCCAGTGCTCCACTGGTAAGAAATTAGCAACGGCTCCCTTTCAGGTTATACTGTTTGCCTTGGAAGCCAGTTAATGATGCATCGGCTGGATTCATGGTAGTAGTCTCAAGGGAATGCTTGGTAGTAGTCGCAAGGGAATGCTTGGGAAAAGGAAATGTATTGTCTTGAAATGCATCTATGGTGGTGCTAATATGTACTAAAGAAACTTGCTTCTAGAGCTAAAGGGCATTTAACATTTCTCTTCACTATCAGAGAATGCCTTCTAATAGACCATTTCATATACCAGAAGCTTCATATAGCAGAAGCTTGAGAAAGCATTTGACTGAGTCCCACATGACAGTATCTGGTATGCACTGCAACATCATGGAATCCCAGAGGAACTTGTCAATTGGGTCAAACTTCTCTATAAGAGCTGTGTACAGGCTGCTGCAGGTAGATCAAAATATTTTGTATTACAGTCGGGGTCAGTATTCTCCCTGCTTCTTTTCATTCTAGTTATGGATGCAGTCACTTGAGATATGCAGAATCCAGTATCCTGGACACAACTTTACACTGATAATATCATGATTGCATCAGAGAGTAAGGCAGATCTTGAATGTCAACCCCAAGCGTGGAGTGACCATCTGATGAGGTTTGGCCTGTACCTGAATGTGAGGAAGACGGAATATCTGACAACCAACCCAAATGAATGTGGTATGATCCAAATCAATGGTATTGACCTACCAAGAACTGAGGAGTTCAAGTACCTTGGATCCATTATCACAGCCAATGAGAATCTGAATTAAAAGGTCACATCGAGGATCAACAGTGTCTGGCTAAAATGGCATACAACATCAGGCATCATGTGCGACAAAAAGAGCAGTGAACATTTAAAGTCAAAGATCTATAGCACCATTGTATAACCTGTTGTGCTCTATAGTGCAGAATGCTGGCCAGCGACTAAAGACATTGAACATCACCTTGGTGTGATGGAGACAAAGAAGTTATGCTGAACCCCTGGCTTCACACAAAAGGATCATGTGCACAATAATGATATCCGAGCAAACTACAGCACAACACTAACTGCTGACAATATGCTCAAAGCCTGAATATGGTGGTATGGACAAATCTCTGGCCAAAAAGGGTCTCACTCTGGTGGTCAGTGGCTCCTGACCAAAGGGACATCCAAAACAGGAGTGGATAAACACCCTTAACAATGACATGAATTTGTCCCGGGTTCACACGGACCTTGCCCATGACCGGGCAAAGTGGAAGGCCAAAGCAAGAATAGTGAACCCCACCACCGTGGGACAAACACTAAGAAAATGAAGAAAGAAGATATAGCAGAAGCTTCATGTTAGATTTAGGTTGCAATACTATATACACTTATTTGGGGGGTAAATCTCACTGAAGTCTCATGCTTAGGACTCTGATATTAAAACCCTATTAGTCAGAATATATCATCACTCAGTAGGACAGATATCAAAAGTTTCCACTTCCGACTAAACTTTTTATGTTTATCTTTTTGAAAAATATGCCAACTGTCTTTTTATCCAGTCAACAAGACTGTCAAGGAATATAGTTTTGACAAAAGGTTTGTAATATATATTTAATAGATTACAAAAATGGATTCTGTATAAAAATGCCATGTCATGTGCTAGAGAAGGATGTGTATTAGGTCTAGAACACAGGTGCAAGGAATAATTAGCACTGAAAGATCAGGATGTTTAGGGTAGGTGGTATTGCATGATCACCTCACCTCATGTAATATGTGATTGGTCCACACCATGTTGCTTTATGTATAAAAGTCTCAGGCAAGCCAATGTATTATTAGACTGTCTATGTGAGAAACAGATTCTCACACTCTGTTGTTTCTCTGTTATACCCTGTATATGTTTGTGTTTATGTTGTCATTGTTTATTTCTCTTGCCACGTGTATTTGTGCAATATATAGGTTTTATACTAAGTTCTATTGTCATATTTGTCTCCTAGCTCCGTAATCACTAATTTATTTTTCCACACCGCTGCTAGTCTCTGCTAGTTTATTTTCCCTGAACATAATTAATCCCTATCAGTCTCAATAGGGCTACATCTTACATGATTATGAAGTCCACTACTTCGAATGTGACTATGACTGAAGAAATATATATTTAACAAATATAATGGTAATAGGAACTTTAAATGGACTTCAACCTGATATGTAGTACCCAGAGTGGATAAAAATTAATGATTTTAAATATCAAATCAATTAAAACCATGATTTAAATTGTAAAAAAATGATTTTCAATTTAAACTGTCAAAAAACATTCCAGTCCTGGAAATTACCTAACTTGCAATCTGTCTGTCACAGAATAAGTCCTTGTAATAGAACAGTAATGTTATCCAAAACAAGTAACAACAATGCATTTATAAAAATGAATCACACACTTTCTTGAAGAGTGATGAAGTGATCCCGAAAGTTGCTTCATAGGAATTCTGAAAAATCATTCAGGAATAATAATTTATGCAGTAGAATAGAAGTGCTTTAATGATTTAGGGAACTGTTTATTCTTCAACTCATTCTTTTGGGCTGTTGGGACATTTCCTACCAAAATAATATTTAGTGTTATTAGTTTGCATATACAGTGGTACCTTGTATAAAGGAATTAATTAGTTCCAAATAAAATTATGTTAAGCAAATTTTCCTTTATACAAATTCCCACAGGAATGCATTGAAAATGGAGTAATCCCATTTTTATGTTGTATGGATTCGCCCCATAGGTGATTCTGTTAAGCAAATTTCCCCTATCTCCGGAACTTTTTATGTTGAACAGATTTTATGTTTTACACACCATTTGTTATACAACGGTCCACTATAATAGAAAATCATTTCAGGAATAAAACATAAGACATCATTGTTTAACCTTGAACTAAAAGAATGACAGAATTTTAAAAACAATTGATTCATTTAGATCTATATTGTATAAGAATTACACATGGAACAAAGAAATGTGCTGCATTTCAAGAAAATATAAGTCACCTGACTCAAAAGATTGACCTTCACATGGGCTCCCAAAGATATATTTTATTTTGTATAACATACATTTAAATTTGCATTAATGTACCATAAAATGAGCTGCAAGTTTGAACCTTGGCACCAATATGCCTTGCCATTCCAAAAACACAACACAACACTTTTTTGTTTTCAGATTTCGTGTGGTATTGGAGCTCCAGGTCGTGTTCTGGAAAACCGATTTCGGAGAAGATAGGATGGAGTAATTTATAAGTACAAATTTTTCCTTTGAGAAGATTTTATGACAAGGGAGCAGACTTGTCAATATTTCTATTTGCTTTGGTAAACAAGATGTTGCAGAACCCTTATCATGTCGAAAATTGTGTTAGCTTAATAAGCCAACACCAGCCATTTCCTATAACAAAATTTCCCCTGTCCAAACCTAAGCAAGCTTTTAAAAATTCTGAAAGCTGTAAAAGCCTACAGTATATTGGGAAGAAAGATGCAATTTCTAATGTTTTACATTGACATTTTACAATATACTGAAATACAGCTTAGAAGTGGCTGCTTCCCCTTTGCTTCAGAAAGAAAGACATTAAGTATAATCCACATTTACTGAAATTATCACTGGGAACCAAAGTTTTTAGAACAGACTTTTCTCAAAGTATTTATAGATAATATTCAGATTTGGCTAACAACACACTGATGCCCAAACCAAATGATGGAATGGGGAGGCAACAACATCTTGGCCTCAGACTCAAACAGTGCTATATCTAACTATGATTGACAAGTCTCTCAATTTCAAGAAACTGCTGACCACAAGTTATGAAAGACATTGATGAGAAACTGAAGCACTTCTTGAAACACAGAACCTATACAGAAATCATAAATGCAAAAACAGACATGGGTCACTGTAGCACGTGTGGCTTATGTTTGTTGTTGAACAAAAGGAAATCCTTTTCTTTCTTTCTTTCTTTCTTTCTTTTCTTTTCTTTTCTTTTCTTTTCTTTTCTTTTCTTTTCTTTTCTTTTCTTGTGCAGAACAGCAAACTCGTTTTTTAACTGAAGGCATGGACTGAAATGATTTTAAAAGTTCTACTCTCCATTCACTGCAGGCTTTTGTTTCAAAAGAAGTGAATGTTCCATTTTAGCGTTATGACCAGTTTGTGTTTTATAGTAAGAAAATGCAAAAGCCAGCTTTCAGAAGTAAATTTAGTTTGTAAGCTGTATGTGGATTGGGACTACACATACCATCCTGCACATTCCACCCCCTCCTTTTCTTGTTCACAGTTCCTAGAATCCCACAACCAGTATGGTTCCCACCCTGCTATGCAAGTCTGGAAGCTGTTTCTCAAAAAAGTAACTTTGCCCATCTCTGGACAAAGCATGGCAGACCAAACTGAAAATTCCCCATTCTAGTTTATTAATGGGGATGGACCCAAAATACTGATGGCGAAATGCTTTAGACTGAGTAACCTACTAGCAATTGACAGTTGAGTTCCCACAGGTACAGAAGCACAGAATAACTGAGTTGCAAGGTGTCCATAAAGCCATGATGTCCAACCTTCTATAACCTTCTGCAGCTCAGATCACTTTTTATATTATCTGTCATCAAGTTTGTTTCCTCTCATTTTTATTCTTATTGTAATACTGTAAACCACCCAGAGGTCTCTTTAGAAGATGGGCGGTAAATCAATCAATCAATCAATCAATTAAAAGTTGGACTTACAGCAACTCTAACAGGACTTTCAAGGTAACAGATAGTGAAGGAATGGTTCTATCTCTTCTAAACATTAAGGGAGTTTCCATGATTAAATTAAATCTCTTGAAATCAGGTGTCTTGCTCTTTTCACCATTCCCACTACTTTTCATCACACTGGATCCATGTCATTAATCCTGTATATTGTACACCGAATGGCAAAGACATTTGTTTCCATTTATTCATTTTACATGTATTGCTGTTTTCCAGCATATGGTTATGCAAGGCAGGTGTTTCTCATAAACAGATCAGTCAAATAGACACTGAAGAGGGGCATTCATCTCTTGCTTTCAAAAAGGCAAAAGGCAAAGATAAATTTAAAGAAATGATAATCTATACAAACTTTCAAAGCTTGTAAAAAAGCATATTAATCACTATTTCCAAGAAATGTACCCAGTCTCCAGTGACCAGCACCAGTACTGACTTCAGCATTGGATTTAATTACATAATTGATGGAAAGCCATTGATGCCAGCTGAGAGATCCCCTGTGACTAACTGCCCCACTTAATTTATCCCTTGTGAATATTTTACTGACCATGAAGAATGAGAGGAGATACTTAAGTCCCAAGTTTGAACATCTACTGCACACATTAAAACATGATTGGCCTGCTTTTCAAGAATTCATCTGAGGTTACATTTATACAGAATAGTAGGCTAAGAATTTGGTGTTGGCAGATCATGGCATACCATGTGCTTCCTCTTGGCTTCTCCCGCCATAACTTGATTTTTTTTTAAATCAGACTATTACATTTGAACTAGTTTGATGTTCCCAAACAAAACAATATGTCAAAAATTAAGCTAAGCTTATGAACCTAGGTTGCAAAATGCACAACAAAACAGACCCTAGTGTTCATACTCGTGGTAAGTCTTTGATTTTGTTAGATCAGCTGCGTACCTCTGGAGCCCAGAAGGAGCAAGCAAGCTACCATCAGCATGCAATTCATTCATAGTAAACATGGACCTCCTAGAATCCAGGCTTACTGTTCTGTGTAAAACACATTAGTACTGACCAGCTTTTAATCCTGTATCATGCCAATCATGATCATTTATTGCTGCATTTTTTTAGCTTACATTGATGGATTAGCACTTGATAAATAACAAAACAAAGTCATATAGCAATGAGAGAAGGACGAAATGTACTTCACTGAGGTTAAGACATATTTTACTCATAGACCCCCAAGTTCCTTGGTTTAGAGTTCCATTAAAAGGGGATGATTTGCTAGGTGTGAAGCAGGATGAATAATGCAGACTTCAGAGTCTTATCTATTTATTCCATAACCTAAAAATCACATGACTGCCCTTAGTGTGAATCTAATTCATGTTTATTCAGAAAAACAACATCATGCAAAGGCAAGGATGGGCAATTTCAGTTGAGCCACAGGGTGCTTTTAGATCGATTGTCTGCATGCAAGGGCTGCTGTCCCAAGAAGCTGTGACCAAAAGGCACAGGCAAAACAGCTAATTTGTGTGCAGAACTCTGTGTGCTTTTATTTTAAATAGATTGGGGTACTGGGGTACTTACTAAATAAAAAGATTGTCATAATTTCAGGCTTATATTTTTATATAAAATACTGTCATTCAGAGAAAATTATTTCTGAAAATCAGATCCTCCAGACAACTTCTCTAATTCAAGTCCTAATGTCTAGCTTTATTCAAGTATTTATCCACATTTACTAGTGCGGTGATGGCAGCAGCATTAGAGAATCACAGGACTGTAATTATCTAATGCTAAATAATCCTAAATAATTAACAATTAACACTAGCTCTTAAATAACAAAAGGTTTAATTTACTGCATTCAACAAAGGACAAGCTGCTTACCTGTAACTGTAGTTCTCTGAGTGGTCAGCTGTGAATACATATGGGTTCACACATATGGGCTCATTCCACACCTTAAAGAACCTGACTGTTCTCATGTTCTACACAGCATAAAAGGATCATTAGGGCATACCTCTTAACCATGCATGCTTTCTACCCTGAAGGCATTCCTCAGATCCCCCAATCTGCTACTGATCTAGGAATAGCAGAAGTTGCACTACAAACCAAGAGGAGGAGGGATGGGTTGTGTGAATTCACAGTTGTTCACTCAAAGAACTAATTACAGCTAAGCATCCATTTAGACACTCTCTGAGGTTTAATATGGTGACCATTCCTTGGCCCCTGATGACTAATAAAATGTTGGGTAGTTTTAATGCCAATAAAGGTCTCTTAACTTAAAAAAAAGTTGGGTAGACTTGCTAAAACCTTTGGTTCTAGAGATGTAAACTGCTATTGCCGTTCAGATATCGAAAGTATTAACTGACCTTTGCAACTTCGAGGATAATGAAGGGAAGATGGTAGGGACGGGAGTACCAAGGGCTTACTGAGGAGGACTCAGAAACCACCTTGGATAAAAAGGAGAAAAAGAAAGGGTGGGTTGCACTGGACAGTGTTGAGTCCACAGCAGGCTATTCCTGCTGTATGCTGCTGGGCCTCAGAATTCCCAATAAAGAGTAAAGCAGGAGAGAGATCCAAGGAAAAATACTGGTTTTATTGAGCTCAATAAAAGACAGCAGGCGAACACCCCCACCAGGACAGTGCAGAGATGTTCAGCCCCGAAGACAAAGATGGAACCCATTTTATACCTTCCCCTATCCCTCCCTCCAAGGTGCGCGCCTCCCTCGGGGTGGGCAGGGGGCAGTCTTCGGGAATGTCCAATAGGTGCAGTCCAGGGGCTGGTCCAGGGGTGGTCCTGGGCGTTCCTGGGGCGTTCCTGATGATCCGGAGCTGGGCACCTGCCCAGGTGTGACTGGCCAAATCTGTCCCTTAATGAGCTATCAGGGGTGTGACAATGGCAAGGAGGAAACTGAGTATTGTCCAAGGGCCTGGGTAAACATGGGGGAATCAGTAAATCAATGGGGGGAAATCAGTGAGTCAATGGGGGAACCAGAGAGTCAATAAGATGAGCCCTGAGGCTGTCAGATAGTTCCTGAGAGGTGTGGAGTTGAAACAATGAGACGCTTCTGACTGAAGATAATCCAGGGGTCAGCTGTGGTGAGACGTGCAGAAACCAAGGATGAGCAATGGAGTCAACTTCTGGAAGATGCAGCCTTTGTGTGGAGTCGCCATGATGTCTGCCTCCCCCTGCCATGAGCCCATGCCCAAGATGGTGAAGGTCCAGAAGGCATAAGACAGTATAGGAACTCGTTTCAATCACACCCAGGGTGAGTGGGGTAAAGGGAGGAGAGCAGGAGAGAGAAAGAGTGGGAAGAAAAGAGAGAGAAAAGGAAAAAGGAGAGAGAGAGAGAGAGAGAGAGAGAGAGAGAGAGAGAGAGAGAGGAGAGAGGATGGGGTTGAGGTTGGCTGGGGTCAGAGGCCAGGGCTAGTATAGGTAAGGGGAGATAGTGGAGGTAAGCTTTTGAGGGAAAGGGCATCCCTGAGGTCTAGGGATGATCGCTTCGGGTCATCGTCTCATAAGCCAAGAGCATGGTGGAAATAAACCATCAGTCCAGGAAGATTTTCCTGGGCTGCGTCTCTGGCTTCTTTAAGGGTTAAAGAATAGTGTCCAATTTTATAATTCTATGTTTTTCATTTCCATTGTGACTCATCAAGAGCACTTAAGTCACTTAACCCTAAGTGCAGAGACAAGGGCCACCAGGAATAAAGTCTTGCAGGAGAGCAACCTGAGGTCAAGGTTGCTATAGACTCGATGGAAGTTTCATTAGTTGATTAAGTACTAGTATAAGGGATCACTGTGTCATTGGGGATCTTATGTGAGGGTGGCAAACCAGAATTTATTTATCCATCAAGGGGCTATTTATATTACATTGTACTGATTTTGTGCACCCAGAGTATGGGAGGGCAGAGGTAACGTTTCTTTCAAGTCTATCAAGTTGTACAGACATATCCTAATGATCTTTTCCCACAGCCTGCTTAAGAAAAGACTCTTTATTTCTTTATTTCTTTATTTTAGAATACTCTTACCCACCTTTCTCCTTTGAAAAGGATCAACTTCCTATTGTTGCAGGTCATGAATGCATTCACATCTGGGCATCTTTATCCTTCTCTGGGGATAGTAAAGAAACAGGAGCAAAAACAATTTTCCCAATATTGAAGGGAACCTTTTATATAGCTTCTTTTTGGAGAAGTGATGCCATTTATTTTTAAAGGACTTGAGATGGTGATGTGATCCTGAAGTTGATGGGAGGGATGTGATCTCTGTAGCACAGCCCTACTGGATTTTGATCAAGACTCAACATTCGTGACAGTACGCCAGATGCTGATAAATGGCGCTAGTTGGGTGGTGCAGAGATGCTGAAATTTTATAGGGCAGTAGAAGATCTGAGCTGGTCGGAAGTCAAAGCTGCTGTTTAGGTTTCTTGTCAAAGCATTTGACAAAGGCTGGGAGGCCTGTATTTATACTTTTGGATAGGCTTGTAGCATTGAGGAGAAGAAGATGGAGGTGGTCTAAATCTATTTGAGGAGTGGATAGCAGATAATGAAAAATAGGGAAGCCTCCAGTACCTGAGAGGAAAAATTCATGTGCTTAGTCATATTCTTTTTAATCTGCTTTGACATGAAATGTGCTTCAAGAATTCAAAAATGCAGCAGCCAGATAGATTGCTGGGGTGAAGAAAGTGATCATATCACCCCAATTCTGGCTAGCCTACATTATATGCCAGGTTTAAGGTGTTGGTCCTAACATAGAAAGCCTTAAACAATTTGGGATCTCACTGCTTGTCTGAACGTCTCCTGAAAAGTTCAACTGCACATCTGACCAGATTCTTACAGACCAAACATTTACGAATATTAACATCTCAAGAGGCCCATAAAACAATTAGAATCCCAGTATCTAGCTCATCCAAGCCACAGCTATGGCCAGGAGTGCATTTGCAAAATTAAAACTAGTACGCCAGTTACACCAATTTCTTGAGAAACCTGCTCTGGCCATGGTGACACATGCCCTAGTGACATACCGGCTGGACTACTGTAATGCGCTCTATGTGGGGCTACCAATGGATAGTCTCAGGAAACTTGAACTCTGCACATACTTTCATCCTAAAAAAAATAGGAAAAGAACTGGCAGATCCCCAACACATCATCAAATCAATTTTTTAGACTTATAACTAAGTGAACTTTTATAGACCTGAGACACATTCGGGGCCTGCAGTGCTTTATCTTTCAACAGAAAATATATGCCATGGTCCTCAGAATTTGTTCTGCAGAGAAAATGTTGCTTATTTCCTGACAGGCTATTCTGCTGATCCCCTGGACATGAATTGTTTTATCAAAGCAATGCCTATTTACCAACAGGCAAGGGAGAAAGGAGGGAGGAGAAGGAAAGGAAACATCTGCAAATCCTTCACATCATCATGAGAAACTTGGTCTCATATTTAGTCCAAATCATAATGCAAGAATGGACAAAAACAGAATACCAGAGGTTTTGGACAGAAAGACTCTGGAAGACTTTCTGCAGCTGAATTTAATTTTGTTCTCTAAAGAATTGGCCCATTAGCTTTACTGGGTTAATCTATAACACTGCTGACAACTTCCCTCTCTGGTTTTTTTTTTTAAATCACATTTTCCTCCTCAGTGGAATCCTCTGAATTGGTCTTACATTAACTTTAGCAGCAGTTGCAACCTCCCCATCCACCCACACACCTTACATACCTTTCAATTAAATACATTATTTATTGAATAAATATCATTTATTTATTCAATAAATGAGCCTCACTCCCCCTTTCACTCAGGGTAGCCATTCCGAGGGAGGCCCAAAGAGTTTCTACCCAGAAGCAGCACTTTAGAATACTCTGCCAATGGAGATAAGGCTGGCAGGGTCTCTGTTGGCCTTTAAGAGAGCTCTAAAGACCTAGCTCATTAGGGAGGGCTTTGGTGATCGCTGAGTGCATGACAGTATTTAGTTAGTTTGTTTATTGTCTGTCCCAGCCTCTTACTGGCCGGACCCTATGTTTGTTTGTATAGATCAGTGTTGGAGAACCTATGGCACGGGTGCCAAAGGTGGCACTCAAAGCCCTTTCTGTGGGCACCCTACATTGCTCCTTCACAGCCACCTGTATTCAGGTTAAATTGCTGAATTGGCAATTTGTGAATAATTAGTGGGCTTTGAATCGCATTCTGGGTACTCGGTCTCTAAAAGGTTCGCCATCACTGGTATAGATGCTCTTGTTGTATTTTATCCTTTGTTTAATTTACTCTTTGTGGGTTGTTTTTTTTTGGGGGGGGGCAAGTTGTTTTGCTTAATAATTTGTTGTACACCCTCCAGAATTCCTGAGAGAATCTGGGCGGTTAATAAGCGCAAATAATATAAATATAAATATAAATATAAATATAAATATAAATATAAATATAAATAAATTTACCAAAACAGAAGCCAGCAATGAAAGTCTCACAATAAACTAGTCAAGGAGAACCTTCAACAGGAAATAGACTGTGGACAAATGCACATTTAATGCTTGCGATAAAATATGAATGCTAGTCTTGTTAGAAGGCTTTGAGTACTCTTTAAAAATAAATGGAGAAAGAATTAGGAAAGGGAGAGGAAACAAAATAGCAAAGGAGCTAAATGAAAACAACAAATAAAAATAAAAATAACAAAGTTGCTAAATGAAATCTTTTCCACCCTGTAGACACACATTGTAACCTTCAAGTTATGATAGGAAATGTTCTTGATCAAATACAAGGCATACTTCCTATTTATCTAAAAACTGTATGTAAATTTTTCATGTACAATGTGGCAAAAAAAAAATCTTGCAAATTCTGGCCACACAGAAACATCACTATGCCACAAAATTCACTACATATAGACGCTAAGCAATGAATAAAGCTGGGGTGGGGAACTTCCAAGAAATAATCCATCTTTTCCTTCCCCTTCTGATAATCGTAAAGCCTAGTGTTTTGGGAGAGCCAGTGGGTGTGCAATTGTCTAAGATTATCAGAAGGGGAAGGAAAAGATGGCTCCAAAAATCTTTCTTAAGGAAAAGAATCTCAACAAGGACTTTTAAAATATAATCCAGGCAAGAGAAAGGGAAATTGAGTTCACTGTTAACCTGGAAATGCTGCAGAGGTAAAGAAGAAGAAGAAGAAGAAGAAGAAGAAGAAGAAGAAGAAGAAGAAGATTAATCTTAATGTTATGTCAATTTAAAAATTTCAGAAAGTATCTACAAATTATGCACCTTGTAAACAGTACCATGGTTATAGATTTTTTTTGATATATCTACACACAACCACTCATCATGTCTGAAATTCATTAAAATTTGTGACTGACATTCACGCAAAACAGACATGAAAGTGATCCATCTTTAAATACATCTACACACAACCACTTACTGATGGACATGAACATTCTACAAAATGGAAATTGTATATGCAGGTGTGTATTTTTCCCTTACATACTTATAAACCCATCCCACAAAAGAGGTTTGTCTCCATGGAAGGAAATGTCAAGCGCAAAGCAGTACCAAACAGGTTTTACAGCAGCCTTCCCCAACTTGAGGTCTTCCACATTTATTGGGTGTTATTGCATGGGAGCTGTCTGGAATAACACTGGATGGAGTCCAATACATCTAGAGGTCACCAGCTTCAGGAAGAATCTTCCACAGAGAAGAATAAATATTAAAACCAGTCTTCTCTTGCCAACTACAGAGTGTGTGGGTTTGGCAGCTGGAGCCCATTTCCAGAGATTACTCCACTGAAAATAATTGAGATTTCTGCTGACGCAAAGGTTGATGGATTCCCGTTAGAACAAGCAGTGAGAAAAATGTCCAGTTCATATATAGTTCAAAAGCAAAAGGCTATTGCCCTATGTCAGAAACACTGCAACAGCCAAATGCTTCGCCAGCCCAAGTTATTCTGTTGCCAGAAGCAAAGGACAAAGTAAAATGTTTGCCTTTGGCCATTTCACATACAGTGGTACCTCTATTTACAAGCGGCTCTACTTACAAGAAATTTGACTTATAAATAGCAGAAAACCACTGGAGGTTTAAACTGCCATCTCATGAATGTTAGATGCGGTTTGCTCGACTTACAATTTTTTTCCAAAAGGCTCCAGCCCTCCTCCTCTTCTCCTGAGTCTGGGCACATGGGAGGGCCAGGTGGGCACACAGCACCCATCAGCTGTGCAGAAGCCTCAGGGGAGGTGGCACTTAGCGCCTACCAGCTGGGCAGCAGTTGGGGTGGGGGAGGCAGGGATTGCGCCACCGCCACACCGGCTCTTCTTCCCCAGTTGTTTCCCAGCCTTGCCCTCCCCTTTCAGCTTATCCCAGCCTTGTGTGGTGGCAAAATCAAAAGGATCCAGCCTTCTTCCTCCAGTCTCGGGTAAAGAGGAAAAGCAGGAAGGCTGGATCCTTTTGATTTTGCCACTGCACCAGCAAGGGTGCTCCTGCAGCAGCAACTCCAAAATGATCCAGCCCTCCTCCTTCTCTTCACCCCAGTCTCGGGTGAAGAGGAGGAGGAGGAGGAAGGCTGGGTCCTTTTGAATTTCCCATGGCACGAGCACCCTCACTGGTGGGGAAATTCAAATGGATCCAGGAAGGCTGGATCCTATTGAGTTTCCCCACCAGCGAGGGTGTTCGTGGGGCGAGGTAATCAGAAAGATCCAGCACTCCTCCTGCTCCCTCCCCAACTCCTCAGCCAGGTTGGGAGGGAGGCGTGATGGCCACCTCATCTTCCTTCTTGGTTGCTTTGATCTCTTTTGCAGAGATCTTTTGCAGAGATCAAAGCAACAAAGAAGAAGGACAAGGTGGTGATGGGCAGCAAACGCTGCTCTCTGCTCCGCACCGATAGCTGACTTTGACAGATCGGAACTGTCAAAGTTAGGTGCAGTATGGAGCGGAGAGCAGCACTGGTAACCTCCACAACCTTCCCCTTTGATTGAGGGAGGTTGGGACAGCCTTCCCATAGGAATGTACTGAAAACCTATTACTCTGGAATGGATTAATTGGTTTTCAATAGATTCCTATGTGAAACTGTTGCTCTACTTATGAATTGTTCTACTTACGAGCATGCATTCTGAATGGATTAAACTTGTAAGTAGAGGTACCATTGCACTAGCTAACCCAATAGTTCAATCTAACTTCAACAATGACAAGAGGACACATGTCATCCCACTGGAAGAAGGCACACAGCAAGCCCCACGGCACATATAGCCTTGCCCTTCGACATCCCTTTGTTACTCCCTGCAGATAGTGGTAACCTAAAACAAGTGTCTCAGAGTTGGACCTATCAGGACTCCCAGTTTTGGTGCCTTCTGTGCAAGGGTAGGCAAAATGCAGGCCTCCCCCCTCCCCAACTGCAACTCACATACGCATTGCTAGCACAGCCAATGTCAAGGAATGCTGAGATATGTAGTCCAACTACACCCACACGCTGCCCCTCCACTTTCATGACAGACAAATGACTCCTTCTCTTTAGTTACAACACTGACAGAAAAAGTTACATATACTGAATGTTTGTGAAGATTCTCAGTCATCCAGGTGAGTTTATTTGGAAGTTGAGTCATGGCAACTGGACTTCTTTTCTTGAGAGACTGAAACATTTCACTGCTCATCCAAACACCTTCGTCAGTCTCCCTGCAGTTGGAGGGCTGCATATACTGAATGCTTCCCTGGCACTCAGAGCTTAAAATCACAAGGAATTAAAACTAGTTTGAGTCAAAATCAGATAAATTAATCTGCTATTTGGGCTTCTTTTCAAGCACCTGTAGTTTGAAATCCTTTCTTAGTACCCTTTGCAGAACAGCATCTGCTGGCAACCTGAGTCAGCATAACATTTGCATTTCAAAGCTCTGAGAAAATAATCTATGTAACACCCTTCAATGGCAAAGCTTAGTTTCTGCCATTCCACCTGCATACAGTGCTTCCATTTGGTAAAGCATGTTATGCCTCTGTCCAGGATAAGGTTGCCTGGCTGAGTTAAGAGGTTTCCAGAATGCTATAAGCATGTGGGGACTGTGGTGATGAACTAGCAACTTGAAGGCACAGAAAGCAAACTCACAGATTAAGTCTTGGCTACAGAAATCTCTTCTAGGTTAGGGATACTTTTTAAAGGAATGCTCAAAAATTGAGATTATTTAAAACTGCAGATTTAAAAAATAAAGCTGAACCAAATCCTCTTTCTTCATCCAAATCATGTTCCTTACCCTCAAAAGTATTTCAGTCTTCTGACAAACAAGTATTTTTCTTTAGGCAATAAGCACTTGCTCCAGATAAAAACAGGTTGAAAGGGTTATTTTTTTTCCTTGTACATTTCTTCATAATGGCTGGGATTTATTTTGTTTTGTTTTGTTTATAAACTGACCTTTTCCTCATAGGGGATTGTGGGAGTTTAATCCAAAAAGTATGGTAGCTTTCTTGAGGCCTGAGTAAAAGGTTGATATTTTCAGTTTGCTACTGCAATGCAGTGTCCCATGAGTCTTCCACTCCAATATTTTAAAAGCTGTTTGAGATCTTGCTTGTCCTCACAAGGGCTCTTTAAATATGTAGACAGAGGTGAAGAAATGCATAGAATGACACAGTCCCATGCTCTAAGCATGTGTCAATGTTATGGCAAGGCAAGTAGAAAAACTCTAACGAGGGTTGCTTTTATTCAATCCTTCCACTAGTAACTGTACTTTTGTGCTGCAAGCTGAAGTCTGACACTAGAAATGGTTTAATGGCATCAAATAAATACAGACGAAATCAGCTTCATGGCTATCAAACTAATTCTAAGGCAGAAATGAGTTTGTGCTTTTACTCATTTTCTGCAGTGAGCTGCCTAGAACAACTTTTCTCTTCCAAGATATCAACTAGAACAGCAAAGAGCCTTGATGTATATACACCCATCTTCATGGTTTCATTAAGATAAATGGAAGACATACAATGTACAGTACTAGTTATTTTCATTATACAATAATCCCCCATCTATCGCAGAGATTAGGGACCCAACCTGACCCGCAATAACGAAAAATCCTCAATATGCGAATGCTGGGTTGGGTTAGGACTGGGGGGCTGCTCTGGGGCCTCCTACACTTACCTTAGCCCTGGCACTGCCCCAAAGGAGCCTCCATTGGGCTTCCCAGGTCTGTAGGAGGCCCCAGGAGTGGTTTCCAGTGATCCAGAAGTCACTTCAGATTCACCGGAAGTCACTGCTGGGACCTCCAATAGGCTGGGAAAACCTGTTGGAGCCCTGATAAGTGGTTTTGGGCGATCCAGAAGGCACTTCCAGTTTTCCAGAAGTCACTTCCAGTTCACTGGAAACCACTTCTGGGGCCTCCAACAGGCCCAGGAAGTCTGTTGGAGGCCTGTCTGGGGCAGTGCCAGGCCTGGGGTAAGTGCAGGAAGCTTCAAATGGGCCCATGCAGCTTGCCCCAGGAGCTGTTTTGTTTCATATACTGCGGTCCCACAATATATCAAGACCACAGTATATGAAAATCAAAATGGCGTGGAACTACTCTAACTGAGTGATATTGTAGCATTTCTTTGGTACACCACATGTGGTATAGCTTTTCTTTGCTTTATGTTATGATGCCATTAGGCAAGCCAGCTTTACTACATTTCACATCAAACATAACAGTTCCAAAAATGATATAATCTGTACCAGATTATTTTCACCGCCTTATAGCCTGTATTCCATGCAGTCTTACTGCTCTCTGTCATGACAATCTCATAGGTCATCCTAGAGAGCCCTCTTACAGAGATTTGATGGGTTATCAGCCAGATACTACCTACAGTTCAATGTCACACGTGAAACAGAGGATCTTTTTACCTGTTCCCAGAGGATCTTTGGCTATGGCAAGTTTTAAGTCTGAAGAAAGTCTTTTTAAAATAAACATAATGGGAAGATTGCTTTGAAGTGCCCATTGTCCATTGTCCATTGCCCATTTATGTTATCATAAGTAAAACTGTCAGACAGACAAAGGCATCAGGCAAAAATGCATTTTACCCCTGTACCTGTACAACTTGTACACAAAGGATACAATATGGAAAGCCAGACTAGAGTCAGATAAAGGAGGAGTGAAAGCTCATCAGTAATTTATTCAGGTGACACCATCTTATTGGCAGAAAGCAGCAGGAACTTGAAATGACTTCTAATGAAAGTAAAAGGAGAAAGTGCCAAAGCAGGACTGCAGCTAAGCATTAAGAAGGCAAAAATCATTACTGTACTACAAAAGAGCTGCCCGTAGCATTGACAATGATGAGTTGAAGTGGTTAGATTCCATCTATACTTTGGTCCAATCCAAATAGAGACTGAAGCCAAGAAAAAAGAAGACTGAGACTAGGAGGACAGCAATGAAGAAATTAGATCATCAAGTTTGAATATCCCAGGCTGCCAGAATGATGAACTAATGGGCCCCAGAACAAATCAAGCCTGAATAACCTCTGGAGTGGATTTTTTTTTAAAAAAGATGAAACTAAGGCTTTTCTACTTTGGGCACATTGTGAGAAGGCTATATTCTCTGGAGGAGAATGTTTAGAAAGGTTGAAAACAGTAAGAAAAGAAGAACCTTGAGGTGGGTTGACTTTTTAAAAGAATTAGATTGACTTTCTAAAAGAAACCACAAGTTGAGTTTACAGTCTAAAAGAGCTCAACAGGGCTTTCGAGGACAAGACATTTGGAGATCATTCATTCATAGACTGCCATAAGTCAGAAGCAACTTGACAACATATAACAAGGGACACTGCATATAACAAGGGACACTGTGCAACACTTTGCAGCAAACTGGGATCAGATACATCCATAAGAATACAACCAGCATCCTATTAATGAGTGGCAATTTGCTGCCAAGGCTTAACATGAGTTCCTTGAAATGTGACCACAGACACAAACATAGTGGTTTAGTAATAAATAAGGCAATTGCTTGCTTTTCTTAATTGGACCTATTTCCAAGAACTTTTGGGAAAACCTGTTTGTTGTTAATGTAAATGACTGTAGAAATCAAAATGAACTTGGTTGAATGCAAGAGATAGTCTCCATGCTCCAAAGCAATATGCAAGATTTCATCTATTCACCAGGTCTACACCCATTTCAAACAGCCTGAGTCCTCTTCTAGAATGCAACCTTTCTTAACGCAGGTGCTTCACCCAAAATGGCAACTTTTCTACAATGAACATGGCCATTTTTCAACAATACTGTATACCAACAGAAACAGAACTAGGCTCTGAAATAGATACAGAGGCCTATTCTGCCCACATTCAAGAAACAGTATCAAGAACTACTGTCTGGCTACCAGAAGCCCATTCACTGTTCAGGCTCTAATGTCATTTATGTCATCTTTTATCTTTCATGTGTTGCCCAGAAGGAGAAACAAGCTCAGACACTGGGCCAAAAAATAAATGGCTAGTCTTCTGGAAAACCAGCAGTATTCAAAATTCAATGGGAAAAGATTTCGGTCTCATTTGCTGATCTGAATTATTTTCACAAATTTCAACAACTCTGGGGTGAAATTGCAAAACAGAAATTCATCAGGAAGTCTGATTCTTCCAGCTGGGTCTTAACCCAGACAAAGGATTTCTGTCTTGCTACAGAAGTTTACTTAGGAATGCATGGCATATTTTGTTACTGTTGTTGTGAATGGTTTTACACACTTGAACTCTACAGGGAAATGTCAGACTATATCTCCTGAATTTCATGACTGGACAAATGGCACCTTTAACAATATATGTGTAACGTATCAATTCAAGTTAACACTTTCTGCATCTGACAAAGCAGATTTCTGCTGTTTTTGACAAATACATATACCAAAAGATATCGGAATCTGCAAATATTCTATTACTAACCGCATACATCTGAAGAATCACACCCCAACACAGCTATGACTAAACCTCAAGCAAAATGAATGTTAAATGGTATGTTTATGCTGTTCAAAGACAACAAATGCTTTAGCAAAATGAGGAAATGAAGAAAGTAGTACAGAAACCAGTAAAAGAGCTTGGGGAAAAACATGGCTGGGTATTAAAAGGTTCATTTCCTCCCTCATCTGTGACTTATTCCAACTGTTCTTGTTCTGCCATATCTGCTCTTTCCTGAGTAAAGCTGGTACAGGATGGCTATGTGACCTGACACTTAAGAAGCTCCTTCCTCAAACCTGAGTCCACCATAACAAATTGAATAAACTGCTTTCAAGTATAAAAAAATATACAAAACTATTTGTGTTGACTAGGGAAGGGCAGGAAACGAAAAATGAAATACTGTTTCATCGTTTCATTATGTAACAAAATGAAATGAAATGAAACTAGGAAGGAGCATTTCGTTATAGACGAAACAGAACAGTAGTTTTTGCATTGAAACGAACTGTTTCTTTCCATTGTTTTCACAGGGCTCCTGCTGAGCTGTCAATGCCTGGGCCCCTTTAAACCTAGCCCAGTTGGCACCAGGAGAATCCTCTGGTACTGACTGGGCCAGTTTTAAAGGGGTCCAGCTGATGACAGCTGAGCAGGAGCCCTTTAAAAATGGCTCTCGGACCACAAATCTGGTGCCTCTAGGATCCATGGGAGCCATTTAATTTGTGGTACGAATTTTTAAAAAAAAAATCATAAGAAACAAAATGAAACAAAACATTATTTTTCCATTTGTGCCCATCCCTAGTGCTGACTGTTTTAGAACCTACACCACATGTTTCCAGGCACGATCCAGGCAATTCTTACTTTAGATCAGAGAGTTCTATACTGCTAGATTTGTTGGGGCGGGGGTTATAAATATCAAATCAAATCAAATCAATCAGTAAGATGCAATTGGTACCAGGCTTTTGAACCTGACGTGAAAAGAGAACTCCACAAAGGGGGTAACTATCACCTCATGCTTGAACATCTTGCCTAAGAAGGTGTACTAGTGACTGGTCGGAAATGATCCAACCAAACTGAACTCAGGGAAACGTGCTTTGTTTCATTTCCTTTTGTTTTAAGGACCTGTCACTACATCTTTCAAGTTCAGTACTACCACTTCTGCTTCTAGAGAGGTACTTGCCCATGCAAATAGTTCTCCTCTAGAAACTTCTATAACCCATATATTTATATCAGTATATAACACTGATTATATTACTAAAGAACAAATCTCAAGTACGTATGTGGCAGACCATACTTCTTCAAGAGCCCTTCCCACATACTTGGTCTCTGCAAATAAAAAGGTATCCCTCACAACTGGAAAAACCAGGTGTCAACACTGCAAAAAAAGGGGGGTGTACTGATGAGAAATGGATATGAATGATTTTGTCTGCAAATTTTCTTCAAACTAGGCTATTGACTTTTCTTCATAAGTACCTTGAGGGGTCATATACATCAAGCCCTTGATTGAAAATGTAACCAGTCCCATAAAACAGTGTTTAGCTACAAAGGAACTTTTGTGTGATGTCTGAATATGAATTACAGCAGGCTTTTTTCTTAATAAGTGACTGCTAAGATGGGTTTTCTTTTTTAAAAATAGGACTGCTATGTTTGCATTGCTATTGTTATTTTAAATGCATTTTACTACTATTTTATCTACTAGTCTTAATAGTTGTCTAATTCTTTCTGTTTACATTGCATTCATCTACTGTTCTCACTTGTAATATTGTTTCCTTTAATACTGTAAACCATCCTGGATCCTTTTTAGGAGAAAGGCAGCACAGAAGTATTTCAAATAAAACAAAAGAATTCTGCCTATAAATTTCATAAATGTTGTACTTGTTTCCCACTAGCATGCTTTGAAAGCCTTTGTAACTTTTTTTTACCATTCTGTTGGTGATTGCTATGCAAGTCATATCAAAACACTTAAAATAAGACATTCTTCTTCCATTTTTCTTATGTATATAATAACCTGTAGTTATTGACCTAAGAGCAATTCAACTATATTACTTCCATGCTTTTTTGTTAACTACTAATAATACATTAAAACTTGTGGCATATGTTGTAGTTTGTGTTACGTTTTTTACAAATGCTGCAAGAAAGCTTGATATTACTGGCAATGTGGATGCTTCCATTTGTCATTCACTTTGGCTACAAACACTCCCATAATGCAAAGTACAATTGGTTTGCAAAAAGGCAATCCATTACAGAGCAAGTCACAGAGCACTATACTTCCAATTATTTTTTTAATACACTTCATCATTGAACTCACTGTAACATTCACCTTCATGCTTGCACAACTAAGAACATTCAAACATTTTCAGTCAACCCCCTTAATTCCAGAGGGCTTTAAATTTTACCTTATAAATTCATACCAGCCTTGATATGTCACATAAAATTTGGATTCAGAGAATATGATTGCTAATAGTTATTGGTTAAAGCAAAATTTTGGCATGAGTGTACTAAGAACCCAAGCAGAATGTCAAATAAAGCAGAATGCAAAATCAAATGCAAACTAAAAATTGCAGATGTGTAATCAATGTAATTTCACATAGAATTTGCAATTTTAAGAGCCTAATTTATATAAAAGCAGAAAATTAGTTTGAGTAAAAATTTTAATCCCTGCACAGTCTGAAATCTCTAAGTAATATAAATGTATCATGCAAGTAGAGGGACAAACCAAACTAATAGATGGGAACAGTTCTCACTCCTGCCTCATTAAGTTGCAAACTAAGAAGGATCTAGTGTAAAGATGCTAATAATTACTCTAAGACATGGTCACCTTACAAAACCTCTCTCTCTCTCTCTCTCTCTCTCTCTCTCTCTCTCTCTCTCTCTCCTCCTCCCTTCCTCTCTCTCTCCCTCCCTCCCTCCCTCTCTCTCTCTCTCTCTCTCTCTCTCACACACACACACACACACACAGAGAGAGAGAAAGAGAGAGAGAGAGAGAGAAGCCATAGAAGCAGCTTTTATAATATCCACTCGCCAAAACCAGGGAGCAATAATTATACATGGAGTACAGCTAAAACTTTAGTTTGCAAAAGGCAGATAAATTTTGGTACAAGCACCATTAAGCCAAAGAAATCCAGAAGTAAAGAGCTGCGCGAGAGGGATCAAAGTTAGACCAAATGCTTAGCATTAAACAATTTTATCTATGTAGCAAGTAGGAAACAAGCAGGGAAAGTGATCATATTTCTACATTCCTTGAGCTCCTCTGGTCTGCCAATGTTCACTAGCAGCTGGAAAGCTTTTGTTCATTATATTTACACCAGAAATAGTCTACATTGATAGCGATCACTTAGATCTCACAAGAAAAGAAGTTCTGTTGCCATGACTCAACTTTTAGATAACCTCACCTGGATGACTGTGAATCTTCATAGACTAAGTGATAGCAGTAAACTGCCAGCTGCTCACATCAGGGTGGGAAAAATTTAGCCTGTGGGGTAACATGTACCTGAAAGGACATTTTGTACCCCCAAGTGTGTAGGGGAGCCCTCAACTTCATACATTTTGAGAAACAGTTTTTTTAAAATTGTTTAAAAGCATTTGCACAAAAAAAAAATCCCCTTGTGCTTTCCAAACATATAAGGCAACTTTGCCAAGTTGTAATGGTGCCAAGCATATGTTCGGTCTCCATAGTACCAAATTTTAATTTTGATAATGGCCTCTAACTGGCATGACAGAGGAGGCACTTCATCAAAAAGTTTGATTCTTTTTTTAACATTAAAGCTATTTTTGAAGCAAGAAAGGCCCACTATAGCAGCCTTTACCCAAAAAAACTAAAAGCATTTTAAAACAATCCAATTTTATGGGTATACACTTTCATGGAGCTGTCCACCAACACACCAAGATCTCTTTCCTGATCTGTCACGGATAACTCAGAGCCCATGAGTTGATAGATAAAGTTTGGATTATTTGCCCCAATATGCATTACTTTACATTCGGCAACATTAAAACGCATTTGCCATTTCGTAGCCCATTCCCCCAGTTTGGAGAGATCCTTCTGGAGCTCTTCACAATCTTCTCTGGTTTTTACCACATGGAAGTGTTTCGTGTCATGTGCAAACTAGGCCACCTCACTGCTTATCCCTGTCTCTAGGTCATTTAAGAATAGATTGAAAAGCACCGGTCCCAGGACAGAGCCCTGGGGCACACCGCTTTTCACCTCTCTCCATTGTGAACATTTCCCATTGACACCTACTCTTTGTTTCCTGGATCTCAACCAGTTCTCAATCCATAAGAGGACCTGCCCTCTTATCCCCTGACTGTGCAATTTTCTTAGGAGCCTTTGGTGCAGGACTGTGTCAAAAGCCTTTTGAAAATCCAGATAGACTATATCCACCGTTTCACCCAAATCTACATGTCTGTTGACCTTTTCAAAAAATTCTAAAAGATTTGTCAGACAAGACTTACCCTTGCAGAAGCCATGCTGATTTTCTCTCAGCAAGGTTTGTCCTTCTATGTGTTTTAAGAAGGGTTCCCCCCTCCTTCCTTTTTTAAAAATTGGTGTGACATCTGCTATCCTCTAGTCCCCCGGCACTGTGGCCGTTTTAAGAGACAAGTTGCATATTACTGTTAAGAGAGCCACAATTTCATTTCTCAGTTATAATAACCCTTGTCACTGGCTTTCTATTCCAAGTATTTACTAGTTGGTCTGTTCTCTTAATCTGCTTTTGAAGGAAAGTACAGGAAGAATTATTTTTTTGTGTGGAAATCTGAAGAGAGGGAACCCAATTGCAATGTATTTTGGGAATTCATCCTCATGGAATTCTATAATAATATTTTTTTCTATCTTGAGTATTCAACCAAAACCAGAAATATCGGAATCTGGCAAAACAAGGAATCTATAGACTCTAAACAGCACTGGCCTCAAAAAATTTGCTGCCTCAGGCAAAACAGAAAAATAACAGCCATTTCCAGGTACAGAGAACCCCAACACTGGCCATCTTATTCTGATACATAAAAAAAAGTCCCACAAACACCTTTCTGCAAATAGCAACAAAATAACAATAACAATCAGTTTCCTGTTTTTTCACAGGTCTCAAATTTTCTGTCTGAGACAGCTACCTGATTCCAGAAATGGTAGGGTCTAGGTTTGTCAAAATTGTCAAAGATAATGACCACATTCACATAAATAAAATATTCTGGCTTAATAAACCATGAGGGAGCACCCAGGGAGCCAACAGCTCCCCCCCCCAAGCTGCACACACTGGGGCCAGTCTTCCAGGAAGGACCGGATCCAGCTGAATGCTGTGCCCTCGATCCCCACCCCGGAAAGCTGGTCCAGCAGGATACCGTGGTCGACGGTATCACAGGCCGCTGACAAATCCAGGAGGATCAACAGGGTAGAGCAACCCCTATCAGCCCCCTGGAGGAGGTCATCTTGCAGTACCACCAAGACTGTCTCAGTCCCCCAATACAGCCTGAACCCGGAATGGAATGAGTCAAGGACTTGTTCTTCCTCCAGGAACAACTAGATCTGGACGGCGGCCACCCTCTCAGTGACCTTGCCCAGGAAGGGGACGTTGGCAATCTGATGGTAGTTGGCCAATTTGTCCAACGCCTGGGCAGATTTCTTTAGGGTGGGCTTCACCACTGTTTCCTTCAGGCGAGAGGGAAAGACCCCCTCCCTGAAGGAGGCAGTGGAAATAATGGAAGCCCACTCAGTCATACTCCCTCCCGCAGATTTAATAAGCCATCCAGGGCAAGGGTCGAAGAGGGAGGCCGCCGGCCTGCAATAAGCCAGGGCCTGGAGGCCTCAATTCCAATCTAAATTTAGTAGGAGTCGGAGTCGGTGCATTGTTTGCCGACTCCGACTCCGACTCCAGGTACCCAAAATTTCCTCCAACTCTGACTCCTCGACTCCAACTCTGACTCCACAGCCCTCCTAAGCATGGCCATAACAAGCCCTTGGTTAGATCAAGCTCATAAACCTAGCTTCTCTGAGCATATATAATCATCATTTCAAATGTAGCAAAACAGAAAGCTATACCATGTTGTTATATACCATCAAGCTTCCAACATATGGTAACTCAATGAATTAGTGACCTTCAAACTCAATGCTATGGATATGTTAATGATCAATCAATCTCACGTTTCCCTTTCCTGCAATTTTCAGCTTCTCTGGCTAAATTGTCTATTCCAGTCAATCAAGTATTCTCCTGATGTGTTCCAAGTACCTGAGGTTTAGTCATTTTTGAGAGAATTCAGGCTTAAGCAAGTATAACTTTGGCGGTATGTTTATATACTATGATGAGGAACAAGGAAGTAGATGCAGTAATCATCTATATTGTTACTTATAAGAACAGAATATTGATCCAAAGATGACCACCAAAATTAGAAAATCACTCATTTATTTTTTATTTTTTAATTTAATTTAATTTAACTTTTTGCCATTATCACAATTACAGATTTGAAAATTAGTTCTATGTTATCTGTTTTTTTAAACCGGCTGAAAGGGAAAACAAATACACAGAACCACTTCCTTCTTGTGGAAAGTCATTTTGAACACAAACTCAAAGTCCTATCTTCTATCTTTGTGTAATAACAACAGATATTTAGTTGTAGATCCTGCTTTCAGCTACATAACATGAATCTACCAGGATATGGTAGATTGACATCTTCTTTTACACATCAAATTAGGGCACTGCTTGGCCCCAAGTCATCTTTGATGCAGCCAATCAAACGTTGATGCTACTGAAAAATGCCTCACAATTTATAAAAGAGCTAACAAGGCAAATGGAAAAGACCATGTAGGCTACATGAAACTATCCAATATACCATACCAGCAAATGGAAAAAAGGAAAGCAATTGATTAAAATCAGAAAAGGGAAAGAGGGAAAAACACAAAGGGGAAACAAATGTGAATTGAATTACCTTTGTCTTATTTTTCATTAGAAAGAGCAGGTTTCCTTTCAGACAACACCATCTCTTCCTTGGTTCTGCATGGAGAAGAAGCAGGATATTAATAAAGGGATAAAAACAATGATATGCCACCCTTGTTACATCTAGGAAAGTAATACAAATCATCTACTGTATATTTTATGTCTATAAGACGATCCCATGCATAAGACAACCCCTACTTTTCCAACCCCAAAATTACAGTTCTATAACTGCACAGTTCTCTACTGGGCTTACTTCCATGTACAGTAGATCCTCATATAACAAACAGTTTGTATAACATAAACTCTGTACAACATAAAAAATTCCAGAGATAAAGGAAATTTGCTTAACAGAATCACCTATGGGGCAAATCCATACAACATAAAAATGGTCATGGTTAGGGATTACTCTGTTTTCAATGCATTCCTGTGGGAAATTTGTATAAAGGAAAATTTGCTTAACATAATTTCATTTGGAACAAATTAATTCCTTTATACAAGGTACCACCTGTACAAGACAACCCTCAATTTTTAGTCTAACAATTTTAGACAAAAATATAGTCTTTAAACATGGAAAAATACTGTTAAGTTTTGGAAGCAGTGGTTTAGGTATTTGGCTGCAGAGCCTGAGTTTGTGAGTTCGATTCCCCACTGAGCCTCCTCTGTGACCTTGAGCAAACTGCAGAGTGCAAAATGTTACAGCAAAAGGGAATGGTAAACGACTCCTGAGTACTCTCTACCTAGAAAACCCTGAAAAGGGTTGCCATAAGTCAAAATTGACACATAATTATTACTTTATCATGAGGTCAGGCTAAATATTACCTATTGTCCGCCAAGTCACACCACTCAGCAGACAACACATTTATTATTTTATTTATGCATATAAAAGATTTTTATCCCCCCTTTCTCTTGCAATGATCCTCCCAAGGCAGCTTGCTTTGTTAAAAACCTGCAAACAGTAAGTTGTGCAAGTATTTAAGAAGAACTAAATAAACATTCTATTAATGTTAAATCCATGTATAAGACCACGTGTTTAAATGCTTGTACTGAAGCTAAAACTACGTTCACAACCTGGGATTCAACTCCAGGTAGCCGGTTCATGGTTGACTCAGCCTTCTATCCTTCCAAGGCTGGTAAAATGAGTACCCAGCAAGCTGGGGGGCAATGTGTAGTCTGCATAATTAAATTGTAAACCGCCCAGAGAGTGCTTGAAGCGCTATGGGGCGGTATATAAGCAGAACACTTTGCTCTTTGCTTTTAAAATGTTAGAGAAAAACATAACTGAAAGATTTAAAAACACTCAACATGCCAACCGTCCAGTTTCAAAACCCCTCTTAGACACCCAGTGACTAAGAGAAAACCTGCCTGAAGAAAAAGATATTTTCCTGCTTCTAGAAGGACTGCAAAGATGGGGCCAGCCATAGATAAATAATGTCTATGCTGACTCGGTGGCATGCGGCAAGCTGCCACTAGAAGCTACAGTGTTTGTGCTATGCTGGCACGAAACTGACATTAGGATTTTGGCTAGAAATTTTTAAAGAAGTCCAAAGTGGAAAAAACCATTACTGCAAATTCAGGTTTGCTTGGAAACTGATGTATGACATGCTGCTTAATGGAAGTTCAACTTCCAAAAGGTTACCTTTATCCTGCAGCTCACAGAACTGGACACTGCTGTACCCACTCAGAGGTGTTCTTCCTTTCTTGCATTTTGCACAAATGAGCTCAATCCATGAGATGACGATATCGTCAACAGATTAACAAACGAATTTTGTTGGGAAACAGCAATGTCAAGGTGGATTTAATTTAAAACAAATCAATTTATATCATGACTTAATTTTTTTAAAATGTTTATTTGATTTAAATTAACCTTTTTAAAAAATAAATAGTAATTTATTTATTTATTTTAAAAAATCATTAATCCTTTCCATTGTTTCTTGTTTGCACTATTATTTATTTATTTATTTATTTATTTATTAAATTTATACCCCGCCCATCTTCCCAACGGGAACTCTGGGCGGCTTACAACCAATAGACACAACAAGCGGTAACTAGATTATTATGGAATGGAACTGCTTGATCTTACTATTCTAAACATACACAAACTATACAGGCAATGTTTCTACACCTTGGGCTATTTCTGCTACTTCCTAAAAAGAGAACTAGGTTGTAAGTACAGAATGAAGCCCACTGTATATCAAAGTGGCTGACTATGTGAAATTAATATGTTCTGTTAAAAGCATAAACACACAGTGCCACTAAAAATGAAAGAGTGCATTAATCTTTAAAAAAATCAATTGCCAAATGGGAAGTACATTTCATTTCTAAATGGAGAAGGATGTTTACATGTAGTAAAACTTTCTAGCACTGATAGAGAAGTGTAAGTATCACATAGCTCACACACCAAAATCCATCATCCTCAAAAGCTTAGATATTCATTAAGGTAAGCAAAACAAAATCAAGCAAGTTGGGGTTGGATTTAATTAGAACCACAACATCTGTATGATCATGTGTAACATCACCAGCAGAGAAAAGTGGAACATGTGTTCAGATTTTCATTTTAAAAAAAATACGGGGTATGTCTTGAGACATAAGTACAGAGCCCGTCTCAAAAGCACAAGTAGAATTGCTCCCAAAAGCAATAGGGTTGCCTCATCACGTGTAACTATGGGAAGCAATAAATAAATAATGTTTTTCCCGCTCATGTTTACCAAAACAGTGATGTTCCTCTTAACTTGCAGGTCAAAGGAGGACAGAGCTGGTTGCAGAGTTCTAGGGATGCAGCAGGCAGTGAAGAGCCTACAGCAATATGTAGTAAAACATGTGCAAGGGAATTGCAAAGCTGTTGCTGCGATAACGTTAGCAGCATTACAAGCAGGCCCTTCTTTCTTCTGTGGAATGTTAGGCATTCCGAATTTCTAGCATACAGAAATGAACAGATCAAGTGCAGTCTAATGTAGGTGGCCAAAATCTGATAATGTTCCCAAAGTGGCACAATTAAAATTAAACCCACGGGCTGCATTTCTTCTTGCTGACTGGCAGCCCTGTTATTACATATGTTGATGAATTTACTTAGTCTGATCACAGAATTTTTGGACTGGAATTTGTCTGCCTCTACAAAGAAACCTGTGCTTGTTTGCACCAAGACAACTTTAGGGATCAAGGAAGAAGACGTGGCTGTGAAAATTGAGTGGTGCGTGCTACCTTCACTATCCCCGTTCAATGTGACGGCCCCCTGCTCTACTTGCACACAACTGAATGAACTGCATTTTCCAAGGACAGATTCCCACACCTCCTGTCCCCTGGAGGAGGCATGACACATATCCAGTAGCTTGGCTCTCAAACAAAAATTCTGGCATTGCTCTCTGCAAATTAATCCAGTTAGTGGGCAACAGCAGGACTATTGCTTTCATCAGTGTTTGTATATACCAGCAAAAGTCTAATCCCCCACAGCTTTGACAGAAAAGCAATTACCGAGAAAGGTGTTTAACAGCACTCAGTCATTAGCAAAGAAGGAAACAGATTATACAGGCAAATGTGTGACTGACAGTAGCTACCAAACATTTGTGCACAGACAACTGCCACACTGAGTTATTTTTACCTCTACTACAGTACCATTCTCAAGCACTCTGCATATTTTCAAATATCTTTCCTTGTCAAAACAAGATTATGGTCTTCAAGCCAGGGAAGCCAGTTCCTTAGCATTGTATCACATCTGGCTATGCATGAAGAGGAAGAAGAGGAAATGGAGAATAACAGGGGTGGCTAAAGAATTGGTTGAAAAGTGTGCAAGTCCTACTCAGCAGTCAAGATATGCTGCAATATTAAAATGGGGGGGGGGGAGCTGTAGAAGTACAGAACAGAAGCATAATATCCTCAATGCACAGCTTTTCCTAGGGCTGTCAACCCAACAAATAAGTCAGTGTTGTTTCACTGTATGGAGTTTTAGTGACTAAGTCATAAAGTAAATGCACTCAGGACCCAAAAAATCTAATAAAAAGGTCTGTTTTCCTCTTCTTGACTTACATGGTGTAGCAGCGCATCACAAATGGGACCAAAAGTAGGAACTTCCTTAAGAGAAACACCTGTTCCACAATATTGCCTACCATGTGTAATTTGCTGGCCTGTGTTCCTCAACAAGGAGTATAAAGAGACTACCTCTGACACTGAAGGTAAACATATGCAGCAGTCACTAGTCCCTGATAGCTAGATTCCCTACTCCTTTCCTTCTCACTTTGTAGCCTTTCTTCATTCCCAAAATACATTGCAATTGGGTTCCCTCTCTTCAGATTTCCACATAAGAAAAATAATTCTTCCAGTACTTTCCTTCAAAAGCAGACTAAGAGAACAGACCAACTAGTAAAGACTTGGAATAGAAAGCCAGTGACAAGGGTTATTATAACTGAGAAATGAAATTGCGGCTCTCTTAATGGTAATATGCAACTTGTCAAGTGCTGAAGGACTTGAGGTTAGCGGATGTCACACCAATTTTTAAAAAAGGAAGGAGGGGGTACCCGGGAAATTACAGGCCGGTTAGCCTTACATTTGTCCCAGGGAAGATCGTGGAAAACCTCATCCAAGAGAAAATCTTAAAACACATAGAAGAACAAACCTTGCTGAGAGAAAATCAGCATGGTTTCTGCAAGGGTAAGTCTTGCCTGACAAACCTTTTAGAATTCTTTGAAAAGGTCAACAGGCATGTGGATTTGTGTGAACCTGTGGATATAGTCTATCTGGATTTTCAAAAGGCTTTTGACACAGTCCTGCACCAAAGGCTCCTAAGAAAATTGCACAGTCAGGGAATAAGAGGGCAGGACCTATTATGGATTGAGAACTGGTTGAGATCCGGGAAACAAAGAGTAGATGTCAATGGGAAATGTTCACAATGGAGAGAAATGAAAAGCGGTGTGCCCCAGGGATCTGTCCTGGGACCGGTGCTTTTCAATCTGTTCATAAATGACCTGGAGACAGGGATAAGCAGTGAGGTGGCCTAGTTTGCACATGACACGAAACTTTTCCGTGTAGTAAAAACCAGAGAAGATTGTGAAGAGCTCCAGAAGGATCTCTCCAAACTAGGGGAATGGGCTGCTAAATGACAAATATGTTTCAATGTAGCAAAATGTAAAGTAATGCATATTGGGGCAAAAAATCCAAACTTTATCAACTCATGGGCTCTGAGCTATCCATGACAGATCAGGAAAGAGATCTTAGTGTGTGGGTGGAGAGCTCAATGAAGGTGTCTCCCCAATGTGTGGCAGTGGTGAAGAAGGCCAATTCCATGCTAGGGATTATCAAAAAGAGTACTGAACATAAAACAGCCAACATTATAATGCCATTGTACAAAACAATAGTCAGGCCACACCTGGAGTATTGTGTACAATTCTGGTCACCGCATCTCAAAAAAGACATAGTGGAACTGGGAAAACGTGCAGAAGACAGCGACTAAATGATTACAGGGATGGGGAACCTCCCTTTTTTATTGCCCAACTGCAATAATCCAACAAATATTAGAAACAGACAGCTTTTCTTTCTTTCTTTCTTTCTTTCTTTCTTTCTTTCTTTCTTTCTTTCTTTCCATCTATCCATATATATTTAATACAATGACATAGTCATCATTTTTGTAAACTGGTGATAGCACTGTGCTTCCAAAATAACAAAAAAAATTTACCATTACTAGAATGTCAAAAGCAACTTACCCTACATTTGTTCTCATGCTAGAGGTGTTAGCGCCATTTTTGTTAGCAATCTATTTTTGTTAGTTTCACTGGCAATTGTCTTGACAGATATTTTACCTCTGGAAAACCCATTTCTCCAAATGTATATGACAATGGCTTGTGTCATTTTCAATTCAATTGTCCAAATAA
This sequence comes from Phrynocephalus versicolor, assembly GCA_023846285.1. Classification (NCBI taxonomy): domain Eukaryota; kingdom Metazoa; phylum Chordata; class Lepidosauria; order Squamata; family Agamidae; genus Phrynocephalus; species Phrynocephalus versicolor. Next base: position 34,729,796 of record JAHTLZ010000330.1, read on the forward strand.
ATAAAGGGAACATTAAAATAGATTGGGCAGAGCCTCTGAAGTAGCCATCGAGTCTTGGGATGGAAAGCAGGAAGGAAGTTCAAGGGGAGAGGAGAACAAGGCTGTTCTTTATTAGCAAGAGCTCTTATTACTTCCGTATGTTTCATGTTGATTGTATTTCTCCTGCTTCAGATTTTTTTTAAAAGAATTATGAGCATGAGGTGAAGGTTTCTATTTTAAATATGCTCTCTCACTCTCATACTGAATGAATAAAATGACTCATGCTGTTCTCAAAGATAATTTTGCCAATGAGTCCTTCTGAGGGTCAAGCAACACCAACCTATAATGATGTACAGCTAAAGGACCCACTAAAGGGGGTGGAGTAGGGACCCTACGAGACACTAGCAAAATTCTACATTTATTAGTACAGTGGTACCTTAAGACAAATTCCTCATAACACAAAAAACCTCATAGGAAGAAAAAACAATTCCAGGAATAGGCATGCTTTGCATGATAAAAACTTCCCTATGGATTACTTCACAAGACAAAAAACTGTTCCACATGAACCTGGGGGGGGGGGGGCAACTATTTTTGTCTTTATTCTAGCCCCTGGAGTGGATTAATCCATTCCCAATGCATTCCTATGGGAAGCGGAGTTTCGTAAGACAAATTTTTTATAAAACAAATTGACCCGAAGAATGAATTAAATTTGTTTTAAAAGGTACCACTGTATTTACTTCTCTTACTTCATTTTAAAAATAACAAGTGTAACACTAATAAGAAATCTGTATAATTCTGTACAGTAATGATGCAGCACTTTCAAAAAATTACAATAGTACTGTACCTGCACCAGAAAGAGAAGTTAATGTTCACCATGAACTGTATTTTTTCAAAACTTATCGTCTCCAGAGATGATTCCCATTTTTCAGCTCTTCTGCCTTTACAATAGTATAACCATTGGAGTCCATTCAATATTATTTTATTTTCTGGACACAGAGATTGCAGGCAGGATTGAAACTTTTAAGTGTCTTCAGAGAGCTGCATAGTTTAATTCCTTTGAAAAGCCTCATGTTTTGATGTTTGTTTTATCACTGTCTCGTCTCCACCCCCCAGCATGTACAGCAGTTTCTCTGCAAAGCAAAAGAAATAATTCCCCCACCCACATCCTGAAGCCATCTCTTAGCACCAACCTGTACCTTACAACAAGTACAGTATGCATAATTCTAAATGGGCACCTCTTATTTTTTCCACACACACATTTAACAAAACCAACTATTTTAAACAAGAGACGATTACATTACAGAAAGGAGAGAGGATGGCCATATACATGAACATTTTCCTACCTAAGGAAATGTTTTATACAGTTGATCTTCTTATGAAAAGGGGGGTGGGCTATTATGACTCTCCCCACGTGGAATGAGGTGCGCAGTCTTGGCGTAATTCTGGACCCGATGCCCACTATGGAGGCCCAGGTGGTGTCAGTGGTTTGTACCGCACATTACCACCTTAGGTGGATTGCACATCTGCGCGCCTTCCTGGACCCCGGTGCTCTCATTACATTGGTCCATGCACAGGTAGTCTCAGTGTTAGACTAGTGTAGTGTTCTCTACATGGGGCTGCCTTGTAAGTTAATGTGGAGGCTCAAGCTGGTGCAGAATACTGTGGCCAGACTAGTATCAGGTACTAAAAGATTCCATCATATTACCCTGACTCTGGCCACAGTGCACTGGCAGCTGATCTGTTACTGCATTGACTTCAAGGTCTTAATGTTGACATATAAAGCCCTAAACCAGGGGTGCCCAAACTTTTTGTAAGGAGGGCCAGATTTGGTGGCTGAGAATGTGTCAGGGGCCAGTTGCTCCCCGACCCTGCCACCGCCCTGCAAGCCCCACCCACTGACCCATAAGCCCCACCCACTGATCCGTTGCAACCCCACGCGCAGGAAGGAAGGCAGGAACCAAGAGAGGGAGGGAGGGAGGTGGAAACCAAGAGAAGAAGGAAGGAAAGTGGGGAACAAGGAAGGGAGGGAGGTGGGGACCAAAGGAAGCACAGGGAGCTGTGGCCACAGATCGCCCCTTCGAAGAGGCAATCTCGCCCACCAGCCCACCCCAAAGCTCCTTGGCGGTGGCAGAGGCCCGCTGGCCTGCCCACCCCCACACATTGCCCTGCGGTGCCGGTGTAAGCAGACAGGCATAGAGGAAAAAGCATTTTTCAGATATTCGGTTTCCAAGACAAATAATATGGAATCATACGCGATGTAGAAATGATCTAAATTTGTTTTCCGCTTTAGGCCCCTGAATCGCTGGATTCAAATTGCCCACATTTTTCCATCTATAAAATGCCCCATATATAAGATGACCCCTACTTTCCCAACCAATTGCAGTTTTGCAACCTCACAGTTGTCTCTTTGGCTTACGTTTGTATATAAAACAACCCTCAATTTTTACTCTAACAATTTTAGACAAAAATATAGTCTTATACACAGAAAAATACTGTACTTGAAAAGAGAGTTCAACTAACCATTTAGGAAGAACCTGTTCATAGTCAGTAGCAGCGACTATTCTTTGTGCTTGATGGAGCAAGAATTCCCATACAAGCTTGAAAAAGGGGGATACAGGATCATAAGGAAGAAGGGGCAGTGGTTGGTTTGAAACTAGTCAACTTTTCTTTCAATCGGTATTTGTAAGGGGTTTCATGAACTGGGAGCAATGAAGAAATGAAAAAAAAAGTATGGGAAAATTCACCATGATAGATTTTATAATATCTCCTAAGTACCTCACTAATGAATGCAGATAATTACCTTTGTAGTAAATATCGACTCTAAATGATAGCTACTTAGTCCATGCACAAAAAAACTGGCACTTCACTCCTTAATGGATGAGTCCTCATCTTCCTGATACAGCCAAGGTCAGTGTCAAGTGCCAACTTATTTTGCAAATATCCCCTATTCCGCCCTCTTGTAAATCTTTCTTTTCAGAGGCAGTCAATAAAAACTCATATCTCAAACACACCACTTTATCCCTAGACCAAATTACATTAGAAAGCCTCAGGGGTAAAGAAACATCAAGGGGTTCCTTATTATTTCTGAAATGTAATTATCTGTAAGACACATTCTAGAAATAAATACCGCAATGTCATTGCTATAGGGGGAAAAACATGTAAAGGTCAGTTGGATATATACACTCACTTATTGTTTCCTACAGTCGTATAGTGCAATAGCCACAAACATTTTAAATTGTTTAAAGTTTAACCAAGATGGGTCCTTGAATCCTGGGGCTGTAGCATGCCTGTATGCTATGAAATTATTTTCAGAAATAATGGAGAAAAGCATTTCTCTCGATTAATGCAAAGGTACAGGCTGCACATTGTTTAACGCTTTGTTCGGAAATACGCACAGTTGTACATCTGTCCAAGCAGACATGCAAATAATCAGGACAGGGATTCAATTTTCAGCAGACAAGCACTATGGAAAAAAGTTAAGCAGTCCTCTCTCCTGACAGTGTATCTCTGTACACTGCATCAATAGCAGGAGAAATATCCCAATAATCATGCAATGTGCAATTCTACCTCTGAATATCAAATTTCCAGATACCATTACTAGATTTTACTTTTGACCAAAGCTTGCAGAACTGGAGGCTTGCAGAAAAGGGAATTTAAAAACTGGTACTATGTTTATTAAACTCACTATGCTGATATTTAGTCCTCTTGCACTTTACTTTATAGCTAATAAAACAGATTCTCTAGGGGCTGTAAAGCAAATTTAAAATCATAAAGGTATAATAAAACCTTAATATGATGGACAAGATGAAATAAACAAGCATGCCACAACATCACAATATAATGCAGATGAAAAAAACTATAACCATGCAAGAGTTAAAACCAGTTATCAGGGAATAAAATTATGTACCATAAATAATAAAATATATAAAGTCCTGGGAGAGCAAAAACAAAAAAGTCTTAACATGTTGCAGAAATGGTAACAGTACAGGCACCAAGTGGTTTCTGAATAATATTTTGGGAGGCGAGACCATCGTAGATCTGAAGGACAGCCATCAATTAAGCCTAATGAGGCCACCCTTCAGGATTTGGCATTTGTTCACTTTGCTATCCTTCAATACTTTTATTTTTGGTCAGTGAAATCTCAAGTATATCTAGATAATTCAGGTAAGTTCAAAGACCAGAGGCTACTTGGCGAATTATCATATTTCCTTTCTCTCTAACAACTGATGTTCTGGAGTTCATGAATCTACTCCTGTTCCATTTTAAAAAAACAAAACCAAAAGAATGCACATAAAGTGTTCTGATTGTCCACCATGTGCTTCACAACATCTGTTTTTAATATCTTCAAGGGCTGAGTATCTCTAATAAGGTTTTGGCAGGCAGGCAGAATAAGTTGAGAAATATGCATCACTCCTCTCCAAAAATCAGCAATTTTTTTAAAATAATCAAGCCCGCAATGCTAAACAAGAAGCAGCTGTCACTGCAGTAGGCTTTCTCCTTAACCAAAGGGTCAGCAGAAGAGTGACAGAAGATGCCTTTGGGATAACGACCAGTTCTAAGCACTGAGCATCAGAGAAGAGAAAAATTATTCTGATGTAATTCTACTACATTATTCAGGGAAATCATTAGACACGTGTAAAGAGGACAGAAAGGGCAATGCCGACTCTTCATACCAAGGAGACTATTTTGCACTCTGGGGCTTTGTGATTTAGAAACTGATACTGCAAAACACAGCTGTCATTTCATGATAGGAGATAGCCATTCCCATACCAGCAGCCAAACTCAGTTTATCAACACTATAATAATCCTACAGGTCTTTTAGTATCTCCTGTCTCTCATACACCAGCTGATCTTGCTTTACATGCTTTCAACAACTTCATGTGTAGAAACACGCAACCCGCTAAATGGTATATGACTGCAAATTTCATAAGCCCTAGCCATTACAGTCAACGGTGAGAGATGAAGTCCAGCAATGTCTGAAAAGATCACAAGTTTCCTTCCCTTAAAATAGACAAATCCTGTTTTAATAAACTATGCCTTGTACTGCTTACACACATTAAATGTACATTTAAAACTGCCAACTATCTGCTGAGCTTATTGGTTTCAGCTAAAATACAGAAGGTTAATAATGACTAAATGTACTCAATGTGTTTCACTGGCAGGAGTGTTCCCTGTTGGGTCTGATCTGCAGTCTGCCAAATGATTCTCCGCTCTCCTTTTTTTAAAAGTGCTAAACAAATCAGGGAAAAAAAGAGGACGGTCCTTTTTATCTTGCCACTAATTGAGCTATGAGGCTCGACTTCCACAAAGGCAAAGGAACAGCTCTTTAAAAATAATATCTGAAGGAAACATATCTGAATGGGTCCCTTAAACGGGAGAAAGTTGGCACGCATATGGAATTAACAAATAAAATAGAGAACAAATTGGAAAAAATAATCAAAGCTACAGAAGTGAAATGAGTGATGCTAAGTAAGTACCAACTTGAAGGTTTGCTTTTTGATCCTATAAAAGTATTAGTAGTCAACAGACATGTAAAAAGGACACTGATGCAAGAAAAATCTTCTTGCCTTGGCCCACTGGCATTAGAGTTTAAAGGTAGTGAAACAGCTCCATTTTCATAGAAAGATACAAAAAGAATTTAAAGGTCACCTGTGCCAGGACATTTTACTTTGGGTTCGGAATGCTATTATAAAGGGTGTTTTCCAAACTACTGTCAAAACACTGTACAAATGTTTCAGCACACAGTTTCAGCAAAACAGAAGTCTCTTTCAACCTGGGAACTTTCCAGATGCTCTGACCTACAGGACTGTTCATCCTCAAACGGGAACATGTGAGTTTTCTCAACAGATACATTTGGTAGGCAGCAGGTTGAGAAAGGCTGTTGCTATTTCCTTTTTAAAATAATGTTGTGCACAGACCAGAGGACATCATCATCATTATCATAGAACTACACAGCTGGAAGAAACCTTATGGACCATAGAGTCCAGTCCCTATCATGCTCCAGGAAGGTGGATAAAAAACAATGATTATTTTTTTAAAAATCTGATTTTTAAAAATTAAAATCAAATCCACACTTTCAGTGACATACGTTTGGAACTTCCTGGGTAAGGATATAACAAATGCACATTTTCTCATCTTCCAACAAAAAAATGATCCAATGACACAGCAACATACCACATCAAAAAAAATGGCAATCATTGGGTATTTTTCATTTTCATATAAGATTAAACTACCCTTTTTTCATCAGCAATGCAATTATATTGGGGAGAAATCCTTGTATTTTAATTTTTTAAAACCTTGTCTTTGTTATAAATTATACAAGCTTTTGCATAAAATACATGTCTTGTGCAAAAAATGAAGCGTATGCACAAAAAATGAGTTCCGCTAATTGTAATTGGAAAAAAACATACCTGAAATGTGAAAAACGCACAATTTTTATTTATTTATTTATTGAATGCAAATTTTCTTTAGCATTCCAAACACCTGTTTGGTTCTGAACAAAGGAGTGAGCATATTCATTAGTGGTGAAAGTAGGATGGGCCAGTCATTGGATCTTCCATAGCTATTTATCTCCAGAAGTGATTGGCAGAAGTGATTGCCCAAAGGAAGGCTGTCTTGAAGATAAGTAAATGGAGATCACATGTTCTAACAGTTCCAAAGGAGGATGCATGAGCTGATTCAGAACTAATGACAAAGACCATCGAGATGGGATAGATTTGTGGTCAGGGATCATGTTCTTCATTCTCTTGAAGAATAACTTGATGATGAAAGAATTGAGATGCAGGTGAGCCCTCTGTCTGATGGAAAATAATTGCAGACAGATGAACTTTGAGAGATGAGATAGACAGCAGTTGCTCAGTAGGAGCCAAACCCAATGCTGAAGCTTGTACAAAAAGGTCCTTCATGGACGCAACATTAGTTGGGAGCTTGGCTTCAGAAGCCTTAGAATTCGAGGACAAGGATGAGGAAGAAGACGAGTCTGAAGGATAAAGAGCTTCATATCCAGGACAGACAGTTGGCTGGTCGATATCGATGATGATAACATCTTCAGATTTCAAAGCCGTAGGAGAAGCAGCTTTCGATACCAAAGCCGAAACTGTCTTTGAAGTGAAGGTACAAACAACTTTTGAGATCGAAGTCAAGACAGAAGATTTATCTGGACAATCAAGGACTGGAAGTTTCTTCTTTGGTTCTTTTTAGGAAATCAATGAAGACTTTGAAACCTTTTTCGTTTTTGTGGAAGAAGCAGATGGAGAAGATGGTTTCTTCTCCATATCGGTAGGTTGAAGGGACTTTTCAAAAAGATAGGAGTACAAAAAAAAGTGACAATTTTTAAGGCCTAAGTACCGAAGTTGTTACAAATATTGCAAGAATCTGGTTGATGGGACTCTCTTAAGCAATAAAGGCACTCTAGATGACCATCCGAGTGCGGAATCTTCCCTTTGCGGGACACACAACATTTGTATGGTAGCAAAAATGCCATAAATGATCAAAAATACTCAAGTTGGAAGAAAAATGTAGGCTAATCATGAAGACTAACAATGTGTTACTTCCCAGCGTGGTGGTAAGAGGGAACTGAGGTGTTCGGGTGGGAAGGAGACTAACAAACTTTCCTGTTGCTAGGGAAGTCCAAGCCTTGCGCATGAACCCATCTGTATGGCTTCATAAAGGCCACAATGGACAACACAGAGCTATACAGCCAGTGTAGACAATGGCTGCATCCCAAATATAAAATAATTAAGGATAGGTGCTCTGAATGTCAATATAGCAAGATAAACAAAATAACTAGTCCATTCTACACCAGCATTCAGGCATTATGCATACCACCTTTATCAGGTAGGGAAACATTTTGCCTTCGCCCTTTACCACAGAAAGCAATGTAGTTGTAAGGAATTTTTTCCCTTTGACCAGAGAGTGTATGCCAGTGGTTCCTACTGTGATGAGAATTCCTGCATGGCAGGGTGTTGGACTGGATGGCCCTTGAGGTCTCTTCCAACTCTGTAATTCTATGTTCTTGGACTGCAACTCCCAGAAGCCTTCATCACTAGCTATGCTGGTCAGGATTTCTGGGAGTAGAAGTCCAACAACATCTGGTGACCCAAGGTTGGGAACCGCTAGTAGTCTATGCAAAAGCAAGTACCCTGGAAAACCAGGTTTGCTTCTTGCACGAAGAACCCACATGTAATCAGAAGTGTGTCCTCTACAGACCATCACTTTTCACACAAAGTAATAGCAGAAGTGAGAGCGAAGAGTTCATGTGTTGAATAAAAACAGGTGAAATATGTGGGAATAACCCCCACGTGGGAAGCCCCAATCTGTGAGGCT
>JAHTLZ010000330.1:34738109-34778624 GCA_023846285.1 Phrynocephalus versicolor
AATGGCGATGCCACAGAGACACTGTGAGTGAGAAAGATTCTCCTACAGAAATAATGCCTCCATTTAACCATGTCAGAAACACACTTAAAGAACACATTGATTTGAGTGATTAATCTCCAGAGACTAAATGTGTTGTGTTCCCTTTTTTTGTAAAGGCATTTTTAAATTAAAGATGCAGATTCAATATTGCAACTACCGTATATTTGGGGTGTATGAAATACTAAGCATACACACTGAAAAGGAAACAGGATATCATGTTTACAGGTGTTTCTTCTATTTTTAAAAACCACCTGGAACCACATTTGCTCCACAGGAATTGTGGATCAAAATAAATTTAGGATCAAACATAAAAAGACTAAATTGAAGAGATAAATTGTTGCTTTTTAAAGGCTTTTAAAGAGAAAAGATACTTGATATTTTGCTAGGTATGGTTGAAAACTGACTCCATATGAACCAATCTAAAGGAGCCATGTAACTGTTCTTCATATGCATCATCAATGTCAGCCAAATAAAACTATAAATTTAATGATAATTAATTCATTGTCAGAAACTAATTCCAAAGAATACCTTTAAAAACAACATCCCAAAAAGTAAGAACGCTCATGCTATTGAACCGCTTGTTGTTGTTAAAAAATATTATCAATGACTCCTGATACTGCTTTTTCATCAGTGGAAAGAAAGATGAGGCATTAAAATGTAATTTTTAATACCAGTTAGCTATAGTGCTGCAAAAAAAAAGCAGTTCACATTTTATAGCACTTGTTATTTTGGGTCTGAAAAACTTAATGGGATCTTTGAATCCGACAAAGCACTCTCAGACCTTTACAGCAAGTGATGAAGTATTACTACTACTTTTGGCCCCTTTATTGCTCAAGGCAATAGCAAAACCCCAAACACACATACAGAACAAGCAAACACAACAATATTCTAGATAAATTTCCCATGTCAAAGTGGTTACATGTCAGTGGCTGAGTGAATTTGGCCATCTTGCAAAACTTACACTGCTGTGATGCATTTGTGATACCAGACCAGATAAGAAATGACATTTTCCATGTGTCATAACAACATATTCTAGGCTCATTTCTCTTAAGAAAACGAGCTAAAAGATTTACAAATTAATGTACATATCAAAAGATAAGGACATTGTAAATTAAGATTCTACCTTAACTTCCATACTACAGATATAGATGTTCTATATTTGCATGGAGTAAAGGGGAAAAAATTTCAGAGGATTTAACTATTTGAAAACAGTATATTTTTGCAATTTCTGAGAGAGTAAAACTGACATCTGTTTTAATGAGTCCAGTTCCTTGACTACTTCTATGCAATTTCAAGTATACTAACCACAGAGCTCTCTTATGAAACAGTAGCAGCACAGCAACAATATCTTTCTAATATCTTGAATGTAATGACATGTTTAAACAATCAGGCATGTCCAAACTTTGGCCCTCCAGATGTTTTGGACACAACTCCCACAGTCCTTTCTCATTGGCAATCTAAGCTTAGAATTCTGGGAGTTGTGATCCAAAACATCAGGAGAGCCAAAGTTTGGACATGCCTAGTCTAAGCCATTGCCCTCTATGTGACACCTTCACAAGAACTGGCATGAAAGAGTATGTCTACCATGCCTTGGAATTTTAACATAAGGGTATCTCTTTGGGCAGAAACAACACCCATGATAAAAATGTGGGCTTTTAAAAAATGGAATGCAACAACACAATTAAGGAAATGTACAATTAACGAAAACCCCAATACTCATTTACACCAAACAGAACCCTTTTTCTAACACCCCCCCCCCCGTAGCACACTGCAGACAATAATTAAGCTTTACGCCTAGGAGGTACATAACAAATGCAAACTCAAATTAAAATGTAAACAGCTAGAAGCTGAGATTTATGTATGTTCCTCAAAGATGCCAGTTTATGCAGCCACGAAAGATCATTTAAATTTTCCATAATCTTTTCCCTGCTTACTCTTTCCTGTAGTGCTTCTTCACAAATGTAAGCTGCAAATGAACTGCGTGCTTCCAAATTACAGATCAGTTCTCTTTCTTGAGAATCACAAATAATCTTTATTATGCTAAAATATCTACTACTATTAAAATGCATTGTTAATTCACAGATCAGCTAATATGACTACTTCTTAATAAGGTGTACTTCTATTTGAACTAGTCAGCAAATGTATTGTTCACAAATATGGTGGATTATACTGAATTCTATTGTGACCTCTCCCCTGAAATACTTGGCACTGAGTACGGGGCAACTTATATGCCGCTCAGAACATCTTAATTTAAATATGCTGTCAAATGTACCATATTTTTCACTCTATAAGACACACTTCCTCCCTCCTCAACAGGTGCAGGTCCCATCCCCAGTTGCAGCTCCAGCAGAGGCTTCCCGACCTGGCTGTTTAAAAACATTACCTTGCATGATTGATTTTTTTCCATAGAAGAGGGGGAGTAAACAGCCCTACCAGAGACCACAGAGATAAGAAACAGTCTAGAGTAACCACCCACCATGATGACCATAAAGCCACTCTTCAAAACAGACAGAATGCTAATCCAGGGCTCTCCCATTCAGCCTGTCTTGAAGAGCAGCTCTATGGTCATCATGGTGGGTGGTTGCTCTCTAGCTCATTTCTCATCTTGATGGTCTCCAGTAGGACTTTTTACTCCCTATTGTATTCTGTGAAATAAATCAGTCATGCAAGGAAATCTTTTTTTTAACAGCCTGGTCAGAAATCCTCCGCTGTGACTGCAGCTGGGGCTGGGACCTGTACCTGGACCAGAGGCTTCTGCAAGGGCCAGAGGCTTCCCAGCATGGAGATCTGAGTGGTGGGGGTGGCTAGTATTTGCATTTTACTCTCCAGCCATGCCACTTCAGGCCTCCCAAGAGCAGCATGGCTGGAGAGTAAACTGGGCTGGAGATGTACCAGGATCGCAGTATATATGTGTGAATATTTTTTTCGCACATACATACCTCTAAAATTGGTGTGTCTTATGGTCCAGTGCATCTTCTGGAGCAAAAAATACAGTAGCTAAATTTTGTGCAGTTGCAATTATAATTTATTTATTTATTTATTTATTTTAGTTTTATACCGCCCATCTTTCAATATGGAACTCTGGGTGGTTTACAATTAAAAGCATACAGTACGGGGGGGGGAACCCTTGCAAGATGGATCAGTGGGCGGAAAAGGAGGAGGAGGGAAAAAAAGAAAAAATAGACAAATTAAATTAAATAAATTAAATTAAAGGTCACCATATCCCTCCCTAAAAAGCACTTTAACAAATGTTCAAGCAGCTACAGTTGGCTCAACAGTTTCCATATCATTTCACCAACACCCTGAAATATCTCTTTAGGTAGTAAAATTTCTATACAACATACAGCTAAGTGTACATTTTTTGGAGGAAGAAAGCAAACTTTTTAAAAACAGCTACTTTAAATTCTGATCGTACATTTTAAAATATCTATTAGCATGTGTGAATGCCTAGTGTCTGTGTAATCTGTGGCACGTGTAGAGCTTTGAGGTGGCACAGAGAGAGCTTTCAGGTGGCACACAACAAGCCCTCTGGTAGTCGACACATCTCCCTCTGCTGGAGCAACCATGAGGACTTGTACGGAAGAAGCAGGGAGGGGAAGAAGCCACACCAGGGGATCAGGAGTAAGATGGAGAAGGGGGGAGTAGGGAGGAGTCTGCTTCTTCACCAGACGCTGGGTTTCTTCAGCCCTGGTGGCCTGCTGGGGGAAGAAGCAGCGATGAAGTCCCCCGTTCACCCTCTCCCCAGCCAGAGGAGCAGCGCCCCAGTGTTGCACTGGGGGGAGAAGTGGCAGTGAAGTCCCCCATTTCCCCTCTCTGCAGCCAGAGGATCATTGCCCAGGGGGCACACTGGATGGAGAAGCGGCTGCGGAATCCCCTGTTCTCCCCTCCCCAGTCAGAGGATCATTGCCCCAGGGGCGCTGGGTGGAGAAGTGGTGCCAAGTTCTAAAAGAACAAGCAACCTTCCCCCTCGCCTGAGCAACGGGGAGGAGGAAGGCTGCTTGATCCTTTTGAATTTGGCACAGCACCAGAGAGGTGCTCGCAAGGTGCCAAATTCAAAAGCACCAAGCAGCCTTCCTCCTTCCCCCCCTCCTTGCTCGGCTGCTTAGTCCTTTTGAATTTGGTGCCGCTTCTCCATCTAGTGCCCCTGGGGTGATGATTCTCTGGCCAGGGGGAGAAGGGGGACTCCGCTGCTGGGGCGATGCTCCTCTGGCTGGGGAGGGGGCAAATGGGGGGCTTTGCTGCCACTACTCTCCCCCGGGGCACCCCAGGGCGATACTCCTCTGGCTGGGGAGGGGGAGAATGGGGGGACTTTGCTGTCGCTTCTCCACACACACACACACACACACACCCAGGGTGATGAGGCATTCCCATTTCAAATAAATTATTTTGCAAACTGGTTTTTTTAAAAAACCAAAGCATTTTTAACCTGGGGTACCACTGTATTTGGGCTAAATTGCCATATTGGCACTCGGCAAAAAATAAGTGGGCTTTCCGCAGCAGTTTGGGCACTCGGTCTCAGAAAGGTTTGCCATCCTTGCTGTAAAGGTTGCCAAAAAGGGTACCAGATACAACAGGTTTTTGGAGTGCAGATATACTTCACCCTTTTCTATTTTTTCCACTGCACTGATCTATCGCTATGACATTTTAAAACAATTTAAAAATATAAATTGGGCCAACCTGGCCCATCACCTAAAACAGCTGCTTAAGTCTTACTGAGCAAAGTCAGCACATATGAGCAGTACTACTGGTGGATAGATCCCAAGTGATGCTGAAACTTAGGGGATGATGAGATGAAGTGAATAATTAGAAGTGTCCAGTCAGCTCTGCTGCTCTTTCCCCTCCTTCTCACCACCATGCATCTTCTCGTTGCTCTTCACTCTCCAATAAAAGCTCCAGATTTAATTCAGTAGTGCAGTCTAGAGATGTAATATTTCTGGAAACGTTGAAGCCATGGGAGGAAAGTGGGAGGAAAATGGGAAATGGGGAGAGACTGGGTTTTTCCCATATTCCCCCAAGTTTCCAGAAATTTTACTAAGACGTGATGTAATCAATGTTAAGTGCACCCAGACAATATGATGAAAGACAAATGGAATCGTTTGTAGAAATTAATTTAGAAATATCAATTGTTAAGATGCTGGAATATTAATAAACTTATTATTATCATCAGAAAAAAAGAAATTTTACATCTCTAGTGCAGTCACACCCATAGCCATATAGAGAGACATGCAATTCACTCAGATTCAAATACTGTATAAGCATGTATTAAATTATAAATTGAATAAAAATGATCATCTCTATTTTACAAGTGGCATTTTCAAAAAAAAGTGGTTGTTGTTGTTTTGCACAAGCCTATCTGGACAAATGCAAAATAAATAAATAAAAGATTGTGACACCTTAAAGACTGTCACATTTCCATGTGAGCTTTCTTGAATCAAGTCTACTTCCTCAGACACTCAAAGGGAAATATATCAGCTAGATTTTAAGGTACCACCATATATTTGGGTTTTGCTTTTTGCTTTTTTGCTTTGCTTTTTTTCTGGCATCCAATTATAGTTTAACACTACAGGCTGGAGCAGGCGCAACCCTTGAGATTCCCTGCTTCTCACTCTCACCCTTCACAGCACAAGAATAGGAGAAGCATCTGCTTTTACTTTCAAACAATTAAGGTTTCCTACTAGGTCTGAATTCTTGGAAGTCTTGCTTATTAACTATTTCCAGTGTGGCAAGACATGTTCATCTGTTGCAGCTAAAGCAACAAAAGTTAACATCTCTTCAAGGAGGCATTTGGCGACCCTTCTGTTTAATTTTCCTTTCTTTCTTTTTTCTGTTGCTGCCCATGCCATCCTTTGCGGAGGGTATTGTACCCTCCTATTTTTACTGGTGCCCCTGATTTTTATGCTTGTCTGTTGTTGTTTGTTCCTTTTTTTTTTAGTGTACACCACCCCGAGTTCCGTCTCGGAAGATGGTGGCAGTATATAAATATAATGAATAAATAAATAAATAAATTCCTAGTTGTAAACAGAGCAGACCCTCTGAACCAACTTCTGAATGAAATTAACACTTACATAAATCTCACTGAATTAGTGGATCTACTCTAGTCAGGGCTAGCAAGGAGGTACTACCCAAAATGTCTGTGGACAGCAGCCCACTTTACCCTGATGTATTTGATCTGATCAGCAAATGACTAAATAGGCAACAGTTAGAAAGATTTACATCAAACATAAGCCCCTTCAAGCGGCCACAAGACTCTTGGATGTTTGTACTGGCTAAATTATGATTCATTCAAACAAGTATGATTCATTCAAACAAGGCTATATTACAATACATTCAAACAAATTAGACACCATCATTATTTCTGTTTGCAACATGAAGATTAAAAAAATTGGAATCATTCTGGAAAAAAAAAACTATGAGTCATGCAGAAGTAAATCCAAATATAATGATGATTAATATTGTACGTGTTTGAAAAGGTACAAACAAATGTCCTCCTTGTCTGTGTCCCCAATTTTATAGTTCATAGTACGTACATATATCACAATCTTTTGTATTAAGAGGAAATTGTGACATTTTGGTACACAAACAGCTAAATATAACAGAATATCCCCTCTCAAAAAGAACAAAAAGAAATATCTAATTTTCTTAATGGGATACAAGCTATATAAATAAATAAATAGCTGTATTGAAATTCATATTTTAATTTTGCTTCTACCCTCTTACCTTCTATATCTTCCTCCTTTTATCAAAGAAATTTGAAAACTTGTTTCTGCTTTTATAATAGCACAATCAGAACTTGGGAAAGTAGAATTTCTCAGCAGACATATCACGATTGAGGAATTGTTATGGTCCTGTCTGTCTGTGGGTAGCATGAGGGCAAGAGAGGCGGGGGGGCTCACCTCTCTCTCTCTCTCTCTCTCTCTCTCTCCCTCCTCTGAGTCCAAACCCCTACCTGACTTCCTTTTCTTTCCCCTTTGGCATAAATAAAGAATGTCCTTGCTACCTGCAGCTCCCCATACCATAACTGAATCCTATGACATTTTAATTCAGTCAATAAATTTGAGATTTAATATGCTGTCATATAGAGGTATGCTACATGTTTTCAAGAGGAAACAAGTTTGTTCTTGCCCATTCCCACTACTAGATCTTGGATTTGTGTAGAGCCTTACTGCATAGCTGGTTTCCTAGCTATTTCCTAGCTTCCAAAAACCACTTTAATCTTTTTTCTTTTGTTAAAAATGCCGTTTCCCAAAAGAAAAAAAAATTAATAGAATACTAGCAGAACTGTATATAAATCAACCTCCCAAGATCACCAAGAGCTTTGTGGCACTTTAAAAACCAGCAAATATATTGTACTGTAATGAACTACAACAAATGAACGCCATAATGAATTTTAGTGTTTAAGCAGCCCTAAGAACCTTCTCTGATTTTTCTAAAACAGACCGAAAGAGGTAGCCTTCTCGAAATCTCCAAAGGAACATCCTGGAAGAGAGGTTTTAAACAGTGTTTTATAACTTCTTTTTAGTCTGCATTCCACTAAATTCCACAGGGAATAATTAATCCTCTTTATGGCATTAGCCTGGAGCTGTGGAAGTCAAGCAACTAAAACACTGCTAAAGATGCAATTTTATGTATACTTGCAATAGAAACCAGAAGACAACATACTGATTAAACTCAGTGGGCCTTGTTTCCAAGAAAACATAGTGGCCTGACAAATCCTTTTTCTCAACGTATGGGAGACATATGGGAGAAAGAACTTTAATAACTGGAAAAGAGTCAAACCACTCCAAAGCAGCAATCATTATAGCATCTCACACATTTTTGTGCAAGCTCCCTCTCTTCTTTTTTCCCCAAGATGTTTTTCTACTGTGCAACAGAAGGGCTCATTAAGGTAGTTCTTCTGACCTTCAGACAGGTTTGGCTGCAACTTCCATAATCTCTTACTACCACCAGGCACCGTTCCTCTTGATGTTTTGGACCACAACTCCCAGAATTCCAAGCCTATATTTCCAATGGCAAAGGACTGTGGGAGTTGTGGTCCAGAACATCTGGAGGGATGAAGTTTGGACATGCCTGTACTACCACCATCACCCATATCCCAACACATATGGTTCTGTGTATCTGGAAGCCAAAAGCTATAATACAGTACTTTACCAATAGTGTATATTATAATTCCTTTGTTTCTTCATTTCTTGGTTAGTTTGATATTGCTCAATTTCTCCAAAGGCAAAAGCTCAGTACAGTAGCTTTTACTGATATTGTAAAACATTGGCTTACAATATTTTCTAAGGCAATGCTTTAGTTAGTTCTGTCCCAAAAAAAACTAAGTAGGCTGAAAAAGCTCAAGACCTTGAAAAGTTGCCAAAATAAAATGGCAAATAACTGAGAAATATAACTATCCTGGAATCATGTTAAATGAACAGGATCAAAGCCAAATTAAATTACTGGAAAGTATAAATATCTTGGAAATTGAACAGAAGGATCACAGACACAGTGACCAGAATTCTATTAGATTTTCACACATATGTAGAACAGTTTGCATAAATCACAGCAACAAATTTCCACAAGTTAACAAGTCAATAAGGGCAATTACAGCTATGGTGAGATTTATGCTGACTGAGTTATGTTAGTGGGTGTATCTAATAGGATTCTGACCAGTAAACATTAAGATGAAGAAAGTAACATCATACCACAGAAACATAAAAATGACTTTAGGTGAGGTAAGGGGGTGATACTAAATTAATAAATTAATAAATTAAAAAGTAAGATAAAATAAGGTAAGGTATGGTAAGGTGCTTATATAATCTCTGGGTGGTTTGCAATCTAATTATGCAGGCTACACACCACCCATCCAGCAAGGTGGGTATTCCTTTTTGTTTTATCTTGGAAGGATGGAAGTCTGAGTCAACCTCAAGCCAGCTTCCTGACTCCAGTGAGATTGAACTCAGGTTGTGAGCAAAGGTTTGACTGCAGTACAGCAGTTTAACCAGTGCACCACAAGGAAGCTCAGTGTACAGCTCTATGTATTTCAGTGCTTCTGCATCATATGTAATAGTGAACATTTAACAAGTATAGTTTTTAAAAGATAGAAACATCTGAAATGTGGATTTATTGCAGGATGCTAAACATTTCTTGGAAAGAGTAACTAACAAAGATATTCTAAGGAAAATGAACAAAGGCCATTAAATCATAAAACCTATTTGATGCAAAATTCTGAAATATTTGAGCTACATAATGAGAAATGAAAATTACAGATATTTACATATAATCACAAAAGATAAAACCTATTTGATGCAAAATTCTAGAATACTTGAGCTACATAATGAGAAATGAAAATTACAGATATTTACATATAATCACAAAAGATAAAACACATGGGGGAAAATGCAGGAAGGAGAATTTACTAATGAAGAAACTGGAACTCTCATTTGGACATAAGACTACATATTTGTTTAGAGATGCCACATCCAAAGTCAATGTAAGCATTATAACATCCAACCTCTGGTGGGAGAAAAACAAAACAAAGAAGGGTACAAAATCCAATATATACTTTTGTGTATTACCAGAAATTCTCTATCTGAGCACATGCTTGACCCCCTAAAGACAGTTTCTGACTTGTAAAAACCATGTGCCATCAAATAAGTCCTTATAGTGACCCTTTCCAGGACTTTCCAGGTAGAGAATAGACTGACAAGGTTTACCATTCCCTTCTTCCCTGGGCACCTCGGGGCTCCCCAAGGGACTTGCCCGAGGCCACAGCGGCAGCCTCTAATTGCTGGAGTCACAGAGAGGAATCAAACCCACAGTCTCAGGCTCTGCAGCTGGAAACCTAAGCTGTTCAACCCTAGATTATCCTTACCATTACATTATTTTCAAAACAAAGAAAATAATGTATCCCTTACAATTTCATTGGTGTCATTGTTTTATATTGCCCAACCAATATTTTTGACCAGAAACCAATGATTTTTTTTTACAGTATCAGTTTGGCCCATGTTATGTAAAGAAACAAGTCAAACATGAGAAAAATAGATGTCATACTACAGAATGATTAAACAGAACTGGGCCTTTGTCCTTGACTCAGTAGTAGCTTGATGTCATATTTAAGGCTTTCCTTGTTGTGCCTGGAAACAGGGACAACTAGAAAACAAAATTAACTACCTCCCTCTTGGACCAAAACAGACATCAGGCTACCTTTTCTGGAGGCATCAAGCTCTCTTATTCAATGTGAGAGGGTATGGGACAACCACTTTTACTGGCAGCATGGGAACACAGAAGAGAGAGGAACAGAAACAGGACAGAAATGAAGTGCATTTGTCTTGAAGTTAATGCAGGGGAATCAGGTATCACTGAATTGGTAGATTTGAGTATGTGTTTCGCAGAAAGATAAAGGGAAGGGAGAGTTCTGAACAACAATGGCAAGCACAGTCTTAGAGTTCTGTCTTCTTTCATCTCCACCGGACTACCTAGAATCAAATGAATAAGTCAGCGGACACAAGACCTTCTCCTCCTCTGCAATCTCCTGCTTTTGCTTGTACTGTATGTACTAAATCATGTGTCAATTACCAGGAGTTTTCTCATTCAATGGCAGGGAGGGGCTGCTTCAGCTCGATGCACCAGTGACAGGGAGAATAAAACTGGGAAATAAGTTTTGTACAGCCCAAAGTGTCAGGCTCCTTTTGCAGCTTAGTATCCCCTTAGTTTCTGCTTTAACCAGACAGGTTTCAAGGGAAGAAAGAGGTCAGTGTCATACAGAAACTACATTATGAAGCACAACTTGTTTTCTATAATACTTGAGGGCACAAAGAGGTTTTTTCCCAGTTAAAATCTCATTAAGAAATACAATTTAGGTGAGAATTGCAAGGAGAGTCCTCTGAGGACCAAGGTTAGCTGTGTGTGATGCACGTGCGTGCGTGCACACGCACATACACGCACATGCGCGTGCGCGTGCACACACCTGCCCCAGACCTCTGGAAAATCCTCCATCTTGCTCTAGAATGTTCAAGGTGTCACCTTCCAGAATCAAACACTGAAACCACAAAGCAGCCAGTAAATCTGAATGGAGCTTCTACAATTGAGACTCTCGAATATTCTATCTCATTTAAGAGCCAAAGTACTGCACTTCCATGCCATAGACAGATATGCACTCCAACAGCTCTTAGCATCTTATCAATAAGTCTCAACCCAAAGTTAGCTCCATACATAGGGCAACTATCTTATACAAAACAAGCAAAGACTCTATTGGGTCTCATTCCAAAACTGGCAGGAAATGCAGCCCTGTATCAGCCCAATAGTTCACAGCATCAGTCTGCAAATGTCCATTGTTTTTGAAATACCAGTGAGCATAGGCAGTAATTCAAAATGTGAACTGTCTTGGCAAAGGGGGCGGCTTGCCACTTCTCAAGCATCAATGTTCACGAAGACATCACTCAGAGTCTTCATATTATAATTTTTGCAAGTACTGTACTTCACAAAATATCAGCATGAGTACAAGCACTGATTGCATCTCAATATGGCTTATTTTAATCCAGAGAAGCAGGCTACTTTCTTCAGTAAGAATCTATACAAAATGCTTTAGGATTTCTAGTTTAATTAGGCTATGTCACTCCTAACGTTTTTCAACTATTATAATTCGTACACATTTTAGAGACACTAAATCAGAATGGAAAATCCACACTCAGTATTTTAAACTTGTAATAATGCCAAGAAAAAAAATGCAATAATATGTGTGAGGGTTCAGTCTTCACCCAGGCTTCCCGCCCTTCCCGTTGCAAAGAAGGCATCTCTCGTAACAAGGAAACAGAACTTTTATTGTGTACATCCGTAGCCAACGGGGCTTTTCTTCTTACAACAGAATCAACTTCCTTAACATCAGACAAGAACGGGTTCTTTCCTCCATAAGTTGGGGTTTCTAGAATGTGATCAAGTTCCCCACCACCACCTGTGGGTATTTGGTTCCACCACGATTCTCTTCCTCCCTCTCCGAGAGCCTCAGCCCCTCTACCTGGATCCCAATCTCCCTCAAGGAGGTTTGGGGGGTTCCCGCTTGTGTCCCAACTTCCAAAGTGTATCTGGGCCCACGTGGTCTCAGCTGGGGCGTACGAAAGGGATAATCGGGTCTCTTGCTCAGCTCCTCTCTGGGGTCCAAGGTCCCAGCCTCGATCTCCTGCCGAATCTTTATCAGCCATCTGTCTAACTCTAGGTCCTTCCGTTTATCCTTCAGATTACGGTTGTACTCTCTGTACTCTCTCTCGCCCCAGTAGGAACACTTCTGGCGGTGAGCTCGGTGTCTGTAGCTCTCCGCCTCCTTATGCGGCACCATCATTTGTTCCCAGTCTCCCGTCCATGGGTTCTCCATCCACACCCATTCCCATCCTCCTGGGAGCACTCTCTTCCCTCCCTTTTTACATGCTGCAAACCCCACTCCACAGGAGCGGATTGGTTCCCCTTTCCTGCCAAGTCTTTCTTCTTCTGTTCCTCCGCCCTCCAGGCCTCTTCCTTCTCCTCTGCCCTAAGAGCATCGTAATACCCCTTCAGGGCCCTTCAGGGCCATGAACCTCTCCACTTTTGAAAGGAGAAGTTCCCCTCACAATATGTTAATACAGAATTCAATTAATTCTAGATTGATACAAAATGCCTTGCTAGAGACAAGTGACCAGGAGCCGCTGAGAAAACAGAATAGAACACCTGGGATCCCTTGCTGAGTGAATCCTTCACCTCTCCTACTTTTATTTGAAAAACTCTGTCAGAGGCAGCGCCTCAGTGCCATGCAGAGTATGATATTCCATGCACACTTAGCATAGCACTTGGAGTCACATGAGGAGTTGCATAACTAGAGCTCCAGTGTCAAGTATTCAAGTCAAATCTAATACAAATAAGACCTTCCCTTAAACTGTCCCAGCTCCCATCTTGCTTTTATTTTGTTTGCAGAAGGATGTGTCTGCAAATGGAACTTTGGCCTGTCCTTGTCCTGTGTTAATGGATATGTTTCAGGTCTTGCAGCCTCAGGATGTAGACAGGCCCCTTACAGAGGTGTCAGTCACTAGTACTTCTTTGCTTATAAAAACTACTGGGGAGTGGGATTTGCCAAATGGGTAGAAAGAATGGTGAATGCCTCTCTCCAGCAGAACAGGATCTCCACATGCTTATAGGAAGATGTGGTAAGACCTCTGCAGAGAGGTCCTCATTTAATCCTATTATCAACCAGTCTCCATTATTCCATTTGGAGCCAAAGTATTCAAGCAGCCCCTTCCCTCTGTATTCTTCTTCTTCTGGTGGTGGGCAAATCTGGTTTGCATGAATGGCAAAAAAAAAATATTTTGTCTCTTCTCACTCTCCCAACCCTCAATTTCAGTGGATGTCCCCTAGTTCTGATATTTTGTGAGAGGGAGAAGAGCATCCCTCTATCCACTTTATTCATGCCCTGCATTATTTCATACGGCTCAATCATATCCCCCCCTCAGGCACCTTTTTTCCAGACTAAAGAGCCCCAAATGTTTTAGCCTTTCCTCTTAAGGGAGGTGCTCCAGCCCAGTAATCATTTTAGTCACTCTCTTCTGCACCTTTTCCAGTTCCACTATGTCTTTTTTGAGATGCGGTGACCAGAATTGTACACAATTCTCCAGGTGCGGCCTTCCTATCGTTTTGTATAATGGCATTATAATGTTGGCTGTTTCATTTTCAATCCCCTTTTTGTTAATCCCTAGCATGGAACTGGCCTTCTTCACCGCTGCCACATACTGGGTAGACACCTTCATGGAGCTGTCCACCAGCACACCAAGATCTCTTTCCTGACCATCACGGATAGCTCAGAGCCCATAAGTTGATAGATAAAGTTTGGATTTGTTGCCCCAATATGCATTACTTTACATTTTGCTACATTGAAATGCATTTGTCATTTGGCAGCCCATTTCCCCACTTTGGAGAGATCCTTCTGGAGCTCTTTACAATCTTCTCTGGTTTTTACCACACGGAAAAGTTTCGTGTCATCTGCAAACAAGGCCACCTCACTGCTTATCCCTGTCTCCAGGTCATTTATGAACAGACTGAAAAGCACTGGTCCCAGGGCAGATCCCTGGGGCACACCGCTTTTCACCTCTCTCTATTGTGAAAATTGCCCATTGACACCTACTTTTTGTTTCCCGGATCTCAACCAGTTCTCATTCCATAAGAGGATCTGCCCTCTTATCCCCTGACGGTGCAATTTTCTCAGCAGCCTTTGGTGACTGTGCTATTTTCTCAGCAGCCTTAGCTTCTAAAAATCAAGATAGACAATATCCACTGGTTCACCCAAATCCACATGCCTGTTGACCTTTTCAAAGAATTCTAAAAGGTTTCCCAGGCAAGACTTATCCTTGCAGAAGCCATGCTGATTTTCTCTCAGCAAGGTTTGTTCTTCTATGTGTTTTAAGATTTTCTCTTGGATGAGGCTTTCACCATCTTCCCTGGGACAGAAGTAAGGCTAACCAGCCTGTAGTTTCCCGGGTCCCTCCTCCTTCCCTTTTTTAAAAATTGGTGTAACATCCACTATCCTCCAGTCTTCCAGCACTGTGGCCGTTTTAAAAGACAAGTTGCATATTACCTTTAAAAGATCAGCAATTTCATTTATCTTAAGCAGGGACCGTTAACTTAATTCCCCACTGCCTTCTCATGGAAAAAGAAAGAATACTTTTGGAGGTAGCCAAGATAATCCTTCTTCCCAACTTTTAGACAATCCAGAAAGTAATTGGCCTAAAGGGCTTGCAGACTGTTTCCCTGCCTACAGGTCATGTCTGTGAGGAGAGCCCTCAGAGGAAAAGTCCAAAGTTAAACTGAAAGCACCTCCCATCTTTAACCCAAGGAGCAATAATAGCTCTAACTATAGGAGCTATGCTGGAAGAGTCCTGTCTGGCAGTCTGGGTCAATGAATAGGAAATTTCAGCCAGAGAAGATATGACCTTTTCTTCACCTTTCATATATCCTTTCTACTCATTTACCCAAGGTAGAAAAGCTCAAGCAAAATAAAAAGTAAAGGTACCTTTGTAATGTTGTAAAACAATTCTTTAGGATGGATGGGAAAATAAGCAGCTTTGAAGCAGCAACAGCAGCCAAGGAAACGCCACGTTTTAAAAGAGTTTCTCCTGAAACTTAACGTTTGGGGATTGAGCCCACAGAAGCCCTAGCCAGCATAGAGAACGGTAGGAACTACTGTATAGGCATGGCAGTCCAAAACATCAACAGGGCCAAAAATTATAAAGCCCTGATTCATGGTTTTTGTTGGTGTTAAATTCAACTGAGCTTCGTCAAGAGGAGGAAGGGTTGCCTTTTAGTACAAGGGTGCAGAATTATGACCCTCCACAGTCCCTCACAACTGGCTACGTTGAATAGAGTTTTCAAGACCAGTAGGGCATCAACCTCTCTGTGTAGCCATAGCAGCCCAGTTCCACTTTTTTGAAAGCAGCAGCCACTGCCTCGATCACTGGAACATTATAGTATAACTACAGATTTTCCCTGTCTATGAGTGGATCTAGTCTCAAAAATGATGGTTCCTCCCTTCCTCCTCCGAGTAACTGTTCAAAGCCAGCATTCAATAATTGGACTGCTTTGCATTCGGAGTCAAAATACACACCTATGTGAATGGCTTAAAGAAAAGTTGATTGTTCAGTAGGGAAATTTTCCCAAGTTTTTATAACCTTGTCAGTCATCCTTTCCAAAACACCCTAAGGAAAGCACAGTCTTAGAGGCTCCTCTTTCCGTTGTGTGTTCTAAACCTGGCAACGTTGCTATTTTCCAATAAAAGCTTATACTTTACATCTCTGCATAAAACACTGAAATGAAGTTGTTAATCACAACTTACATGAATCCCATTGATTTCTTACCTAAGAAAGGATACCAGAAAGCTTTTCAAAACACTTCATGACTTGATTAGTATCCCAGACATCTGGGTTGATGGGAAGGCAATGCAAATGCTCAGACTTTAAGAACTTTTTTAGTTTTTTCATCTCTCTTCTCTATGGACTAAATCCAATATAGATCCTATCTGAAACACAGCCACCCAAATGAATGGGAGATGTTAATCGTTACCAACACAAATCCCTTTGATGTTAATATATCTACTAGATGTAGAATTGGGTGTTGGATTTAATCCAAGCCCAGCAAATCCTCCGAATTTCCACCATAAGGTGGCTCAATTAACTTTTGAAACACATGTTACTCATTGGAATGGCCAGGTGCTCCACAGTAATAAGTTCTCAGGCCAAACTGCTACACTGAAGAGGTTGCTAGACTGCAACTCTTATCACCCCAAGCCACCAAAGAGGACAAATAAGAATACAGTGGTGCCTTGTATAAAGGAATTAATTCATTCCAAATGAAATTATGTTAAGCAATTTTTCCTTTATACAAATTCCCATAGGAATGCATTGAAAACAGAGTGATCCCATTTTTATGTTGTACGGATTCTCGCCATAGGCAATTATGTTAAGCAAATTTCCCCTATCTCTGGAATTTTTTATGTTGCACAAATTTTATGTTATACAAGCTGTTTGTTATACAAGGGTCCACTGTAAAGTATTTGAAGATCACAAGTTCTCCATCTATCCATTCTCTTTCAATACATTG
This sequence comes from Phrynocephalus versicolor, assembly GCA_023846285.1. Lineage (NCBI taxonomy): Eukaryota > Metazoa > Chordata > Lepidosauria > Squamata > Agamidae > Phrynocephalus > Phrynocephalus versicolor. Next base: position 34,754,739 of record JAHTLZ010000330.1, read on the forward strand.
TACAGCGACCACAATGGGGATGTGCCATGGGGCCGAACTAATGGCATCTAAAGTGATTTGAAAGCTTCCAGAATCAAAATTCAACATTCCACACATGTATGCTTCAGGATTAAAGTAAGAGACTTGATCTTTCTGATGTTCCAGTCCTAAAAAAGAAGCAGAAACACTCTCTTCGTATCTACTCACAAGCAAGACCTATATCAGGTCAGATCAGGACATAGATTTATAGTATTGCAAAATAATTGAGTTAGAAGGCCATCAAGTCCAACACCCCCATTTGATGAAAGAATGCTAATTGAAGTATAACCGACAGATGATTGTCTAATTTTCTCTTGAATAACTTCAATGTTGTAGTGTTCACTTCCTCCCAAGGTAATTGACTCCACTGTCACACTGCTCTAACAGTTATAAAAGTTTTTTCTGATGTTCAACTGAAATCTGGCATCCTGTAACATGAACCCACTGGAAAGACTGAGAAGAGATTTTCCTCCTCCTTTGTATAACCACGTTTCAAGTGTTTGACGAATACTGTCTTGTCTCAGTCTTCTTTACTCAAGGTTAAACATGCTCAGTTCTTCCAGTATCTCCTGACACTTGTCATCTACTCTTGATTTAAAAAATGGCCATTGATAAGCATTCTCTAAGTATGCTTCTCTAACCAACTGTATCAACAATTTTCCCATTCAGCCCACACTTATCCATGGTTCAACAACATATCCTGCCAAGGTATATTCAACAGTACAAGGTGGCTTATAGCTAATATAAAAGCCCTAGAAGCTTCAAGGACCTCTAATTTATCTACCCCGCACCTTTCTTTTCTTACTAGGGTGAAATGTTGGATTCTGGGGTGCCAAAGTAACAAAACAACCTTGGAGGCTACACGCAGCGCCTGGTATACACTTTGCCCTTCCTGTGATAAGCTGTAGGCAGGGAAGCTGAGTAATCTACATCAGGAAGTCATTTGCCATATTTTCTGTAATAAAATGGGGAAGGGTTTATTTAACCTTCACATTACAGACAGAATTCAATAAACAGAATTAGTATTCACTCCTTTGCCATCCTTCAAATGCAGGCACACATCAAAGACCTGAAACAGAATGAAAACTGGCTGCTTTATGTACAGGACAATATGAATACGGTTGCTGAAAGAATGGCTGACTTAAAAGAAATTTTGGATGGGAGGCTAATACAATACTTGCCATAGTGGAGCATAATCCACAAAGGGGCATTGCCTCCACTTGACACCAGAATGACTCATTAACACTAGTTGGGGCATTTAGAATTGTGTGTATAAACAAGTAATGAGAAGTAAACAGCAGAGGCAATGAAGGTCTCAGATACTACTAACCATCATTATCATCCTCTTAGAAATGCAGAGGTGGAAGGGGCCCTAAGGATCATTAAGTCCAATTCCATCTGCTCTTGATCTGCCACACACTAGTACTTCCCTGTAGGTGGACCCGTAGTTCAATTGGGCTGTCATCCACAGTACCTCACCCAAACAATGGCCAAACATTCTGGTCAACCCTCCTGCAGGCCAGGACCACCACATCCCTGCTGTCTTTCTGGAAACAGGCAAAGACCTTTATCTTCAGCAAAGCTTTCCCTGAACGATGGACTACCTATCATGTGTCTTTTATATGAAACTTCCACACATGACTCCACAGACTTTGTGTTTATAACCACTTATAACTTTGTGTTTATATCTCTCCTTGTGCGATTACATTGACACTACGTTATCAGTTGTTAGTTCCCATCCCTCATAACTTGTAGATGGTCTACTGTACATGATTACATGGAATTTATTCTCTTTTCTTAACTGCTAGCTTTAATTTTGTCTACTAATGCTGTAAGATACCCCTCAATTCCCTGTTCTCAAACTTGAATATGTTTTAATTGTACTGGACTACAGTCCCTCATTGCTGCAAGCCCCCTTGGGTCCTTTTCCAAGGAGAAAGGCAGGGTAAAAATACTCAAAACTAAAAATAAATAAGTAATTCAAGAAAACAACCAAGTGTGACACACAAACAGCATTCAGATGCAAACCAAGTATATCCCAAAGGCTCCTGCTATCAATGGCAGGAATAACTGTTCTATCTCTGTATCCAGGATATATATCTCACATATACTTTTTCAAAAAGAGATTTCACCTTGTATTGTGCTTCTAGTTCAGAATATAGACAAAATGAGGAAGTTAGATCCAGTACAGCATGCTTGAGCTTTCCTTGGAATGGGAAGGAAATCTTTGTTCCAGAATGTTCTTTTTTAAAAAATTAAAAATGTTCTAGTCATACAAATGTAGCAAAATATTAAAGTGACTCATATCTTAGGACAGTACAAGAATGGATTTTGCCTTTTCCAACTCCTAACAATTATCTTTTGAACCATCCATTTCATGTATTTCCAATTAATGAAAAAATCAGAAAACGGGGAAATAAACCCTTTTTTCAGACTGCAATTCCTAGAATCCTCTAACCCAGTAGTGGCCAAATTTCGGCCCTCCAGATGTTTTGGACCACAACTCCCAGAATTCCAAGCCTGTATTGCCAATGACAAAGGACTGTGGGGATTGTGGTCCAAAACATCTGGAGGGCAGAAGTTTGGCCACCACAGCTACCAGAACAGATTCATTAATGTAGCAAGTTGGTCTTCAGGACAAAAATTGTCAAATCTCGGTACAATTTCACTGGCAAAAACTGGGTAACCTAAATGATCTGATTAGAGCTCAGAAATAAAAGATAATATTTTTATTTCAAGCACATTTACTTAAAATTAATCGATACTAAAATTGCGGCAGATGATTGGCTGAATAATTTAGCAAAGCAAAATCAGGTATATTGATCACATATCTCAGTTTTTCCAAAATCTAAATCAAACTTCTGCTTCCATGAAGTATTAGAATACTCCTCTCTACAGAAAAATTTTTAAATACTCTTGTTCATATGTTAAAGAAATACTGCTAGAAAGCTGAGCCTGAGCTCCAATGAGAAACACCTTTGTTAAAAAAATCACATGTACTTTAATTATGAATAATCCTTCTTAAAATCCTAGAAAATCATTACAGCTCTTGGCTCTTTCCAAAAGGCACATTTGTACTTTCATCTTGAGTGCACAACCTAATAGTTCTCTAATATAACTCACGTATTAAAATTGAAGTGAATTTTATTTTCATTTTTACCTGAGGAATATTTTTTGATTTACCAAGTAAGACAGTACAGAGAGAAAAACCAGAACACCGCTTCAGGCGAGATGCCCAACTATGTCATTCTAACATAATGTGCCAAAATCGATTACGTTGGAGGTAATTTCATCATATTTTAAAACTGAACAAGCATAGTCTTTTTCCTGTTTCAAAGCAGTCCAGTAATCTGTTCTTTTGTTTCTATAAACCTTAATAAATATTCATGAGTAGCTCCATGATACCTCATTAGTGTGCTGTTAAACAAGTTGAACCAATTCTAAATTAAACATTTATAATGAATTATACTCATTTCCTAATGCAATATGGAAGAATATATTTCTAAATAGGAAAACAGAATTGTTTAAGTAACTCCAAATTGAAAACAACTGTACTTAATAATATCTATGTTACTTACAGTTGGAATTGGGAGAGACTGTTCTTTCTTTCAACTCAATACCACCAAGAGCAGACCTATGGATTTAGACTAGCATTGTCATTTACTGGAATTACTAACCTCCAATCCTACCAGAGCACTGAGGATAAAACCTGAAAAACAACTTCAATGTGTTACCTCCATTGTAGTGTCCAAAAGCAAAGTGTTCTGCTTATATTACCCCCCCCCATAGTGCTTAAAGCACTCTCTGGGTGGTTTGCAATTTAATTATGCAGGCTACACACCCCACCCCACCCCCGTGAGCTGGATATTCATTTTACCAACCTCAGAAGGCTGGCAGGCTGAGGCAACCATGAGCCGGATCCTGGGATCGAGCCCCAGAGGGTCAGCACAGTTATAGCTGCACTACAGCTGTTTAACCACTGTGTCATAAGGCTCAATAGCACCTTAGAGGCTAACAACCACCAGGTCTTCCAATATGAGCATTTTTAACATGATTACTGGCACTTGCAAAATAAAGATAGCACGTTGTTCACCACTAAGAAAGCATTTTGTTTTAAAGTAAAAAATTTGGCAAGACAATACCTAAACAACTCAAGACAGATGTTTCAAACTAGAAGATCTCAAAACGTAATGTACCTATGCTTATACAGCTAAGGTTTAGGTTTAGGTTAATATTTTTTTATCTGTCATATTCCTCAGAGCAATACATACTTGTTTATTTAAAGAAAAATAGGAATTAAATTAAATCAACTTTGCATTGTAGGTTATTTCCGCATTGTAGGCAACTCATTAGTCATGTCACCAAGTCCACTGTTCTGGGCAGAAGATATGCTTTCTGGGATTTCATTTTGCCAAAAACCCATCTTGCCATGGAACTTTTGTTTCTCCAGTCTCAACCTGCTAAACCTAGTGCAGATTAGGTGTTCAACACACATATGGAAACAACCCAATTGGAGGCAGAATCAGATTCTTGGCATTCCCTAGATTTTATTTATTTATTTATTTATTTATTTATTTATTTATTTATTTATTTACAAATTTACAATTTACAGTTTACAAATTTACAAAATTACAATTTACAAAGGTGGTCTGTGGGCGGCTAAATGCACCAGCTTTTTGAACTATTTGAGGTAATAGACCTTAAACTCCATCACAACATGCAGCGTTCTCTACCATCAGTTACATAACTCCTTGGGCCTGATTGTTTGAGCACCACTGGTGAATAAAATTAAATAATTTTTTTTCTAAGAAGATTTAAATCACAATTAAAATGAAAAATGATTTTTTTTAATTTAAAGTGTCCAAAAAAATCATTTTTAAAATTTAAATTACAATTAAAACTAACTTGAAATACAGTAAATCAAACCCACCCTGTTTGGTTCAAGACTTTTCTTGTCTTACCTTCTACTTTCTGCTTAATGCAGACAGCCACATAAAAATAAAAAACTGCCTTGTAAGATGAGATGAAGAATTGCCGTAGCTCAATCTATTTGTTGTGATTACAGTTCTCTTTTACACCAAAATGCCCTCATATTATGCTAGCCTACAAATAATTACCAAAGAATTTGCCACTTTGCAAGTGTATCTACAACCTGCAAATATACCTAGTTCCTTGAAAAACAAAGAGAATGTAATTATACTTTCATATTTTAAAAAATGTATTGTCATTACCTATAATCAGTGTACTTTTGAAACATCTGGGATTGCATATTGCAAGTTTCTCAGGGCTGTACACTACCATCTAGTGTACAGTTTTACTATAAGCAGTGGGGAAACACTTTTAAAATGTTTAATACAGCATTATATACTTCTTAAACATATCTCTGGTTGCTTATTTAACATAAATCCTACTTGAATTATCTCATCTACCACTATTAGACTGCCTAGATGCCCTAAGCACATCCAATCTCACTTGATTTTGGAAGCTAAGCAGGGTCGGCCCTGGTTAGTACTTGGATGGGCGACCACCAGGGAATACCAGCTGCTGTAGGCGCCTGGAGTAGGAACTGGCAAGCCACTCCAGTACTCCTGCCAAGAAAGCTCCATGGACATGGAGTCACGTAGAGTCGGTCACAACTGTAATGACACAACACACACACACACCACTATTAGATATAGAACGGCATAGTATTAGTGGTACAACGGGGTAAAATATAGGTGTTCATGAACTCCAAACCCAATTTTTATTTCCTCACTAAATATGGATAAAATGAAGGATTTCAGCCACTGTCTGGTTTTATCCCCACCCTCCTGCTTCCTTCACATCCGCCCTTCTAAATTTTAATGGAAGAGAAAGCTAACAAAACTTTCAGAATACTGTTTTTTTTTCAAGATTCCTCCATATTTTCACCCTATGAAATACAACAGTGAAGACCTGCATTACTTTACTTTTCCTTTAACTCACTGCAAAAGAACACAATTTCCACTTGTTCTGGGAGGATGAACTGCCCTTGTTTATAATACAAGCAGCTACACGTACATTTCAAGGTTCAAGGGTTACTACACAAAAACTTGACTAACACAATGAAAAACAAATAAAAGCCTAATATAAAAGAAGATCCCAGCTAACACTAACATAGAACGGAGAACCTCTAGAAGCCTATAGAAACAAAAAGATCTTGCAACATTTCTGGAAAGCAAACAAATTCAGGGCACAGAGAGACACTAACTATAATAGCCAAGTACTGTATAGAGTACAACAGACACAATTTATTGGTTAGCAGTCAGAGTGATGGTTCCCAGCCTGGGGGCTGCAACTCATTTGGGGGTCAAATGACCTTTTCTCAGGGGTCACCAAAGCCAGGGAAGAAAAAGTCTGTTAACCTCCTATGGGGTTTGCCAGGGAAAACAAGCAACAACACCACTTCATGTGCAAACTGCCCCTCTCGTGTCCCCCCAAGCCTCCAATGCACTTGTGCACCTTTTCCATAGCAGGGACCCCCCCACACACACACACACCTTGCCAGGGAAGGAGGGAAGCCCCAGTCACGTGCTAAAGCTCTATCTCACCCAGCCCACCTGCAGGACTCCGGGACTTTTGGCTTTTCTGTCCTGGTGAGTGGCACCTGGAGTGAGGAAAGATGCAGTGGCAGCAGCAGAAAGGGGTGCCTGCCTGAGTCACGTGGCGCCCGGTTTGAGGGAAGAGGTGAACAGGGGGCGGCGGGGGCGGCAGAGGCTGCCTGCCTGAGTTGTGTGGTGCCTCAGGTGAGGGAAGAAGCGACCAGGGCAGAGGCAGCGGAGGGTGCCCACCTGAGATTTGTTGTACCCGGAGTGAAAGGAGAAGTGGCCAGGGTGGCGGTGGCAAGGTTTGCCTGCCTGAGAAGTGCAGCCTGGGGCAGGAATTAAGAAGGCATGAAGGTAAGGCGCACACTGGGAGGAAACGAGGCCGGTGGCCTGGGAGTGAACACCCACAGCGCGGAGGCTTGGCTTGTTCCCTGCAGCCGCGCTCCAGAATGGATGGCCCCAGGGAGAAGGGCAATGCTAGTCATTCCAATGTCTTCATTTTTCATTCCTGAAAACTGGCTGCTGCCAGTGGGGAATACAATTCTTAGGCTCCCCTCTCTTGGAATGGGTTCCTCGTGCCGTGCACGGGAACGGGCTCCTTCCCAGGGAGATATTTCATTCCCAAATGGACTTCAGGGGGGAGTCTCCTGGCGGCTTAGAAATTAGAAATACATATTACGTAATTAGAAATACATGTTTCACAATATATAGTTGCATGTTGTTTTTGTGATTGATCCCTGTGCTTTGATTGTGTTCAATTTGTGACAGTGGGGGGCGCATCCTACATGTCGGGTGTTTGCATTGTGATTCATAACAGTGGCAGGGTTGCAGTTGTGGAGTAGCAACGGAAATGGTTTTGTGGTTGGGGGTCACCATAGCATGAGGAGCTGTATTGGGGGGGGTCACAGCACTGGGAACGTTAAGAACCACTGAGTTAGAGTGTTTCTGAGCTGCAGATGGCACAGATCCAATGATCAGACAGCCACATGCCAAAGCTGGAGACCCTGAATTAGTTGCTGGGGTTAAAAACCAAAAAAATAGCAAGTTATACATCACACCAGGGCACGGACATAGCTCTCTCGTACCACATGAAAATGAGGGAGATATGGAAACCGCTAAGTTAGGGGATACCTAGAAACCCTCTTTCAAGCTCTGTTAAAGCAAAACGTTTGCTGCTTATATACTGCGCTACAGTGCTTAAACCACTCTGTGGGCAATTTACAATTTAATTATGTAGGCAACACAGCGTGTCCCTCACCACCACCGCCCAGCAAGCTGAGTACTTAATTTACCAACCTTGGAAGGATGGAAGGATGGAAGGCTGAGTGAACCTCAAGCCAGCTACCTGGAACCTAACCCTGGTCGTGAGCAGAGTTTCATTAGAAGTACTACAGTTTAACCACTGAGCCACAAGGTTCCTTTAGGTCCCACCCCAAAAAGCAAATCAAGCTGCTATGCTTACTCCCAGAAACTGATCTGTATGATTACACGGTGCCTCACAATGGACCAGCAGCAGATAAGCAAAGCATGCAAAGAATAGTAACACCAGCCAGATGCAACCCCAGGGGGCAGTGATAACCCCCTCCCCAAGACAGAACACTCAGTTATCCCCTTGCATAAATTACTCCCCAGCCCCAGCAGCAAACAGCTGAAAAGTGGGTGATCCTGGACCACCATTCTCGCCCAGACTGATCTATCTTGCAGATTTGTTGGGAGAATAAAATAAAGAGGAGAAGAGCCACATGAGATGTCTTGAGCTGTCTGGAAAAACAGCAAGCTGCAAATGAATGAATGAATGAATGAATGAACAACCTAGATCCATACCAATGAAGGTTGATATGTTACTACAGGAGTCTAGGCCAATACTAATGGCAAGACATGCTGCAAGGTTTGTATCTTCAGGTACTCTTGCGTGGAGGGGGCAGTCCAGACCAGGTGGGGCATTGTCCCACCAAAGCCTCTCTCCAGCTGGTGTTGCCAACTGACCCAACAGGATCTACTATCAGCAAGCAACAAGGCCATACTACCAATCAGCATAGTCTAGATCAGTGGTTCTCAACCTGTGGGTCCCCAGATGTTCCTGGACTGCAACAGCAAGTGGTGGAGGCTTCTGGAAGTTGTAGTCCAAGAACATTTGGGGACCCACAGATTGAGAACCACTGGTCTAGATAATAAACATGGATTTTATTTCCAAGTCTGTTGGTTGAGACCTCTATCTCTAAGAAAACCCCACTGTGGGAATGAAAACAGATTCACAAACATGGGAATAGGTCATCCCTTTCACATCTAATTTGGCCATCCGTTTCTCATTCACTGTGCTGCAAATTGTAACATTTTCCTCTGAATGTGCCAGGCACCAGAAAACAGAGCGACTAACAAATCAATATTGAGAAAAAGGCAACAGGTAATGTCTATTCCTCCCACACCTTCTTCCTTACATCCCATGCCATTGTCAGTTTCTTCCTACCCGACTGAATCTTACTGATCTAGTAAGAGGCAATCCTTAAACCTGAAAAGAATCTGCAGAAAATGCATCAATGGTGCAGCCTACATAGCTTTTTTCCTTTTTTTTTTTACTTTGGTATAATTGTAATGATTATGGCATACAGCTTATGAAAACCCCAAATTCACAATCTCAGAAAATTAGAATAATGTGAAAACGTTCCCTATTCACAGTAGTGCATCAAGAGCCACCACACTGAGACGGATCCTGGACATGGGCTTCAAATGTCGTGTTCCTCTTCTCAAGCCACTCCTGAACAACAAATGTCAGAAGCATCTTACCTGGTCTACAGAAAAAAGAACTGGTCTGTTGCTCAGTGGTCCAAAGTCCTCTTTTCTGATGAGAGCAACTTTTGCATCTCATTTGGGAACCAAGGACCCAGAGTCTGGAGGAAGAATGGAGAGGCACACAATGCAAGATGCTTGAAGTCCAGTGTGAAGTTTCCACAGTCAACACAGCTGTCCACCAGGAGATTTTGGAGCACTTCATGCTTCCTTCCACAGACGAGCTATATGGGGATGCTGAGTACAAACGCTATGCATGCTTAGACTTTCCAGAGGTCCAATATTGTTCTATTTCCAATCCTTGTGTTATTGATGTCATGTAATATTCTAATTTTCTGAGATTATGAATTTGGGGTTTTCATAAGCTGTACACCATAATCATCACAATTATACCAAAGTAAGGCTTGACATATCTCACTTAGCATGTAATGAGTCTATCTCATATATTAGTTTCACCTTTTCAGTTGACTTACTGAAATAAATAAACATTTGCACAATATTCTAATTTTTTGAGTTTCATCGTCCTGTGAGGTAGGTCAGGCTAAGGAAGAGTAGCCCAACCAACTCATCCTGTGTGTTTCAAGATTCAACAAGAACCTGAACCTTCCAAATCCCAGATTCTGATCACTGCTTTCACACTGGCAGCTAATCTTAAAGCCCCATCCTTACAGAAGTCTTGCATCTCCTTCCCCCTTCCCTGTGGGTCTAGGGGCTTTCAACTTTGAAAGTGAGCTACATAGCACCTGTTGGCCTTGGCACCTCCAATTTAAACCGCATCCAGTGAAATAATTCTGTATGGTCAGAACTGAGAGACATTGCTTTTCTTCCTCTCCATGGTTGCAGCATCTTCTCACAGGGCTGTCACTGCACAAGCAGTGAACGCTAATATCCAGATAATGACTAACAGTATTATAATAGGAGCCCTATGCATAAATCACATGGGTTTCCTTGGACTCTAGTAGCAAACCCCCAACCTCATCAATAATGTAACCCCCCCAAACCTATAAAGACATTCATGCATGTTTAATTTGATGCACTGCTGTGAGTAGTCCTCCTTTAATTCAATTGGTTCCAATTCTACATGCATATGTGTGTATCTCGTTGCACTCATTTTTCCATGTTTGCAAATTAATACAGTATATAGAATAATTCAGTTATGTAATAGCTCATATAAAAGAAGCCCAATGCAGTGTTACCAACCAAACCAGGGAAGCCTGTGTATTTCATGCCCCTCTATTTCAAGCCTCTATTTTGTTGTTGCTGTTACTGGCTAATGGTCTTCATGTACAACTTCTCCCTTTCACATATTTTTAAAAAAAAACAGTACCACTGATATCGCCAATCATTTTCCACCAGGATTTATGAATAGTCATTCTAGACCATCAGATTCTCCCCACTCCCAAAATAAGAACCTTTCACCTCCCAGGAAGCGGGGGGGGGGGTTTACAGGAAACCACACAAGAATGCTGCCTATTACTAAGTCAGCACTTCAGCAGCAGGAGACTTAAAATTATACTCTACTATTAAAGACTCTGAACAACAAGTTGATTCAGCATTGCAAAATTGTTCTACATAAGAATTTCATTGGGTTAGACTTCAATGTACATAATCAGCTGCATTATTACCAAGCATACAAAAGGAGTGTGCCAGACAGAATGGCACTTAATAGCTTTCCTCCAAAATATGCCCACAGAAATCTCTAATTATACAGAGAAAATATCCTAGATAATAAATGTGAGGCTCATTTGCATTTTAAAAGATTGTTGAAGATACTATGATTCAGCCAACTTAACAGAAGATCAGAAGGCCCTTTATGAGTAGCCATGAAGTGCCATCTCACTAACTTTCTGTTCTGATACAATTTTTAGATCACACTCCTTTTAGATTTAAGTTTGTTCTGCCAACCTCAGTGAGTTGGTGCCTCAGGCAGGTAAAGCTCATTGTCATGGGCTTAGAATCTATTCTGTTTCTGAGGCCAAAATCACTTGGGGAGGTTGATACAGAAGGGAGAGAAAGGAGCTTGTGCTGTATTGCATCCTCTGTCTTTGTTCTTCCAGTGCTGAGAAGTTCCTTCGAAACCCTTTTAACTAACTAGAGTTGCCAAAAGGGAAAGGTTGGCTGTTACCCCTCACTTTTCCTGACAGCCTTTCCCTGTCGTTTCAGACTCCCGCCCCAAACTAACTAGACGCGCAACCTTCCAAACGCGGTTCCAAGGATCTAACAAGCGGGCGCAGCCGTCTTGCTTGCATTATTGCAAAGGCGACAATCAAATAGGAATAATCCTGCCTGGTTTACGCTAGTCTGTTTTAACGCGACGGCGGCGGCAGCAACAGCAGCCTGCCTCCGTGGTTCATGCGCAGCCCTCGACGTAGACTCGTCTTCCCGAGCAGAGACGCCTCGTTTGGTACCCATACCCAGCGATAAACCTCTCCGGGATCACCATCGTGAGGAGGGGAATGGGGAAAAGAAAAACCAACACAGAACAGAAGGGTCTTTCCAAAGGGATGAGAAGCATCATCTCTTTCTCTTCCCTTCACCCCTGCCTTTCCTTCCCCATCCTCTCAAAAAAGAAAAGCCAAGTACTGTACAACCAAGACCCCCTTGGAGAGGGGCAGGCGAAGGGAACACAGGTTGCAGGTGAAGCAGCAGCACCTCGAAGCAGATCTCAACCCCCCCCCAAAAAAAAATGTCATTCTAGCCCCAAAGCGCACCCGGAGCCAACATCGAAGCCAAGGTAGTCATTCGGTTAGACTTCAATGTACATAATCAGCTGCATTATTACCAAGCATACAAAAGGAGCTGTGCCAGACAGAATAGCACTTAACAGCTTTCCTCCAAAATATGTCCACAGAATTCTCTAATTATACAGAGAAAATATCCTGGATAATAAGTGTGAGGTTCATTTGCATTTTAAAAGATTGTTGAAGATACTATAGCCAACTTAAAAGAAGATCAGAAACCCCTTTATCAGAGGCCATGAATTGTCATCTCGCTAACTTTCTGTTCTGATACGATTAACCAAGAGACACAGGCTCCAGGTAAAGCAGCAGCACCTCGAAAAAGATCTCATACCCCCCCCCCAAAATGTCATTCTCGCCCCAAACCGCATCCGCAGCCCACATCGCAGCCAACCAAGGTAGTAGTCAAGATAGCTCACCCGTCACCCCCAACCGCAACCCCGACAACAGCCCTACCGACACCTGCCTCGGCTACCCTTCGCCCAAGCGGCCCCAAGAGAGACTTGGCTTGATTGGGGGGGAGAGATCTGCCCGTCAGCCCCTTTGCTCCCTCGCCGCCCCACCGCGCGCGCCCTCCGACGCCGCCGGGTCGCCTCGGTGAAACTGCAACAGGAAGAAAACTTGAAAGAGGACCGAGCAGCAGGGAAGGAGGGGGGGGAGCAGGCAGGTAGAGAGCGGACGAGGCTGACTTTCCCTGGGGACGATCCCGGCGGCAACCAAGGTACGGCCCGAAGCCCCGCGCGCTGCCTTTCCCCAAAACTCCCCCAAGGAGGAAGCACCGCCGGCGGGGCTCACGCTTCTTACCTGGTGGCCTCTGGCGCGTGAAGAAGGCAAGGCAAGGCGCGGGCAGTGACAGCAGCAGCAGCGGCGGCGGTTTCTTTCCACTTCCCGGTACGAGGCGCGCAACGGCTCAGCTATTTATAGTCCGCGGTTCCCAGCAACCTCTGGACAGCGGAGAAGCCACAGGAGCAGCAGCAGCCAGGGAGCCCGCGGTGGCCACGAGCGAAGCCTTCCCTCCGCTTGCCCGCCGGCTCCCTCGCCAGCCCCTCGGCGCGCCCGAGAACCCGAACGCGGCGGCAGCTGCTCTCCACAAGCCACGGGGCCGCCGAGCGAGGCACGCGGCGGTCCTTCCGTCGGGAGCGGCGGCGGCGCCTCCTTCCAAGCCGAGTCCCCGCCTTCCCTTCCTTCTCCTTCCTCCAATGTCACCGCGGCCCGCCCGGGGCTCCTGGGCTCAGCAGGAGGAGGAAGAAGAAGAGGAGGAGGAAGGAGAAGAGGAAGGCGGGCCGCCACCCCCCCAACCACCCCCCCACCCCGAGCGACGTCCGGGCCCCAAAGGCTCTGAAGGGACCCGCCGCTGTTTGCGAAGGGAACCCAGGAACGGACGGCGAGAGAGGCAGGAAGGAGCTGCCGCTTGCGGTTCGCCTCCTGCCGCCCAGGGGGAGCTCGGCTCCCGCTGCAGCCTCTCCAAGCCCCCCCCCCCACACACACACACGCTGTGGACGAACCGGAGCTCAAAAGGCTGGGCTTTTGGGCTGTTCTCTACGAAATGACCTACTTCATCAATAAGGATCGGCAGGCTTAAAGGAAAGGAAGGGGGTGGGGGTGCGAGGATGTGGGGGAGAAACCGCGAACACGCGAATAGCAAAGGGCAAAGACATTTCGTTCCGGGGAACGGGCGTGTAGCCAAGGTCCCAGAAAGACATATCGAGAAGCTTAGCCACAGGTCTCCGGCACAGGAGAAGCCAGATCGAGGGGGTTTGGAAACCCTACTGTTTGCATAAATCGTAGCTATTGGTTACAGTAGGGACAGTATCTGGCTCCACAGTTGTTGTGACTATGTTAAGTGTTGTTGAGTTGCTTTGGACTTAACAGCTACCCTAATAGTGTTTTCAGGTATGCAAGATATTTAAAGACTACCTGTATTAGTGCCCCCCCCCGTTCGTTTCCATGGCAGAGCAGGGATTTGAACCTAGATCAATGAGGGCGAACCATTTAGAGACCAGTGCCCAAAATGCGATTCAAAGCCCACTAATTTTTCACAAAATGCCAATACATCAATTTAACCTGAATACAGGTGGCTGTGAAAAGGCGATGTAGAGTGCCCACAGAAAGGGTTCCAAGTGCCACCTTTGGCACCCGTGCCATAGGTTCACCAACATTGACCTAGATCTACTGAATACTAGTCCTTCAGTCCTAAATTGCTGTAGCTTATAGGTTTCTATCATGTCTTTCCCCCTTATTTTTACTCCTAAACTAACATCTGTCTATTTGCCTGAGATTTGTTCCCCACCTTTTAGTAAAATGACTCCCAAGTGGCTTACAACCATTGAGTAGTAATGGAATACAGCAGTACTTCCATATCCATGGGAAATTGATTCTGCCCCCCCATACCAAAATCCACCGATAAGAAAAATCTTCCTATCCAATAAGAGAAATCTAGAAGAGCAGCTAACTATTCTTAGGAAGCCTTTTGGAAGCTTCCATCAAGAACCAGGTGCAAAGAGAAGAACTGCAAGAAGACAGTAGCACAAGCAAAGGAAACCATCAGGCACCAGTAGACTTCTGAGTACTCAGTGAAGACTCTCTGATCTGCAAGGGTAGTTGCTGGGCTGAGAAATAAGAAGCATGTTGCTGCTTCCAGACCTTGTTTTTACTTGCTTCACAATTTCCCTTCTGCTATCTAAATACAGCAGCTTCCTTTTCCAGACTAACAGGCCAGCAATCAGACTGGCATCCATTTACAGAAGCTCTATGCACCTCCTTTGCAAGTCATGTATTAGTGTGCTACATTTTGCATAGAGTGAGGGCTGACGGCTACATTTTGCATAGAGCACTGACGGCACCCACTGTAGCCTTAACAGAATTTTCCTTTGCTCTGTGCCCTAGTCGGACTCCCATGTAGGAGCCAAGAAATAACTTTTTTAAAAGGGTCCTGTTGATGGGTAAAAATATTCAAAATAAATAAATACATAATGTTGGAGGTCCTGCAAAGCCTCTACGAGTATTCAGACTCGGGATGGGGTGAAAGAGTCCTGCCTTTACTCAGATAGGAGAGAACGACAGGGATGTGTAAATGGGAATTAGTTATGCCACATCCCAAGCCAGAAAAGCTTGAGGAATCTAAAGGGAATATAGTCTGGTTCACTGTGATTTCTCAGGGGAGAGGACCCTATCAGATTTACTGCCTGAGCCAGTTTTATCTTTAATTTACTTGAGAATGAGGGAATACTTTTTTGTTTTTCATAATAACCTTCCACCAGACATCTGCCTGGCCCCCTCTTTGGTGACTTAAAAAAAAAACTATTAAAAACTTGGTTATTCCAGCAGGCATTCCCTCAAATATAATCTGTAGAAGATTGGCTTGGCTCCGTTGCCTAAGACATTTTAAACAACGCGCACCAGTTCTCCTGACCCCCCCCCCAGGGTGTGGGGGAGCAGCATGTGATGGAGGCAAGCTCGGGGCTCTAGCTGATTTGGCGCTGGAGTGTGGGAGAAAAACCTTTATTTCCCCACCCCAGCGCCAATCAGGGAAAGGGGGGGAGGTTTAAAAAGCTAGGGCTTTTGAAATCTTTTTCCCTCCCTCAAGCCCTGGGCACCTTTTAGAGTGCCACTGTAGTGTGGTCCCGCAATATAGCAGGACTACAGTATATGAACCGCGAAAGGGCGGGGGACCACTGTAGTCTTTGCCCACCCCCCTTTCCACCTTCAATTTGGATCTCTCAAGACTACAAGTCCCTGCTGGCCTGAGGAAGTAAATCCAGTGCTTATCCACTAAAACATGATTTTAACTGATCTGCCAGCCCATAACATACAGTATATGTTATTTTATGTCATTTTAATTTTAATTTTAATTTTATTATATTTATGTAATTTTATTTTATTTTATGAATTATTTGTAATTATATTGTATTTACTAATTGATGTTAACCACCCAGAGTGGCCTCACTGCCAGATGGGCGGCATAAAAATCAATCAAAGAAACAAACAAGAGTGAATGCCATGTCAGCACCCCCAAAAATCAATAGTGGCTCCTATTTGTGACAGTAATTTGCTTTGTGGCTCCCTTTTTGGCAGCCAACTGTGGGTAACTGAATCAGCGGATGCCGAAACAGTGTGTACAGGGGCTACTACTGTACTACCATCACGTACTATGCAACCTTCAAAAACCTACAAATCTGAGGACCAGCAGCAGAATTTGATTTTGAGAATTTGAGGCAACAACATTTGCAAACACACTATGAATATACACATCTTGTAGGGAAGGGATATAAAAGTTCCACAATAAGTTAAGGGGACAAAAATAAAATATTAGGAATGCAGGAAGCTGTCTCATACAACGGCAACCACAGGTTTGTATGTTTTGTTTTGGTTTTTGGTTTTGTTTTTATTTGAGATACTGCCCCATTCAAACTATAAGGTGATCCACAACAAATAATAATCATTTTAAATAAATGACAATAACATAACATAATCAAATTGAATGTTTCAGTCAAATAAAACTAAAATGCAACATAAAGACAATAAATCACTATGGTGGAGCAAGTAAATAAAGCCCTGACAACATTTCTGCGTTTATCCAGGAATGTCTGCCTGAAAAACCTTGTTTGCAACTATCTTTTGAAAATTTCCAGTGAAAAGGCCAGGTATATTTTGGGTGGGAGATTGTTCCACAGGTGGAGAACCACTACTGAGAAGGCCTGATTTCAGGTCTCCTGAGCCTCTTCCTGTTTTGCTTCATTGCCTGGGTTTGTTGACTATACCAAGAGGCAGAATGTGTTCAACAATGCAGGAGACATTTATGTGAGATCATGATAGCAGCCCTGGTCTCAGCTGTAGGCCATCCGTCAACCAGAGCCATGACAGGAGTGCCAACCAGATCAGTCGGTATCCTGCGCATTCTAGTTGGATCCACAACAAGCAGACCATATTAGTGGGTCCAAGTTCCCTGCAGGGGGTGGGGAGCATCACTGCACTTAATCAGGTGGTGATCCAACCATGACAAAGCAACTGACACAAGTTCAGTCATGCTCGGGCCACACTATCCCTGTCCTGTTGAAAATACCAGGTCTGGCATATGACTCACCACATGGGTGGGATCACTGACAAATTGGGACATGGTCCAAGGATGCCATGGTTTCCAAGAACTCAAGAGCTGCCCCAGTGACCTTAGCCTTGTCATGTCAACTGAAGTGCCCCAGCACCAGCGGCCTTCAGCATCACTACCAAGACAATGCTTACGAGTTCCAGAAAGGAGAATGCTGGGTTACAGGGAATGTGGTAAACCAGAACAAATCCATCCCTGGTCTCCACAGACACATGGAGGGCCTCCAGGCCTGGTATTGCCAGGGCAGACAGCTCGACAGCCTCCAAGCTGTTTTTATAAACAATGGCAACTACCCCCACCCTGCAACATCTTTCAAGTCTACTTTGATGCTGGATGGAATATCTGGATGGGCAGATCAGACAGGGCCACACCAACCTCTGCACCCACCCAGATCTCAGTAACACAAGCCAGATCTGCATCCTCATCCAGAATCAAGTCCTGAATGAGATGAGCTTTATTTGAAGCAGTAAGGTAAAACTAAAGGTGCCCCCCTCACTCGCGTGCTAATCATGTCTGACTCTAGGGGCAGTGCTCATCTCCATTTCTACGCCAAAGAGCCAGTGTTGCTGAACACATTTCTGTGCACGGAACACTGTTTACCTTCCTGTTTTTTCTGGCGTTACCTATTTATCTACTTGCATTTTCATGTTTTCAAACTGCTCGGCTGGCAGGAGCTGGGATTAACAGCTTTGTTGTGTGACACCCGGGATTTGAACTGCCGAGCTTCTGATTTTTCAGCCAACAGTTTCAGCGCTGTAGCCCACTAAGCCACCATGCCTCCCCATTTGAAACAGACCTGGCATTATCAAGGACTGATGAAAGGTTGGCTGAGTGGGTTACCATGAACCCTGGTGGCTGGCAAGAGAGCTACAGCAGAACAGGGTACAGACTGGTTCTTCTAGCTTACTATTTTTGATGCCAACTGACAGCATCTGTCCAGAGTTCCTAATCAGAGGTTTTTCTGGCCCAACCTGGAGATGCCAGAGGTAGAACCTGGACCCTCCGTGCCAAGTAAATACTCTATCACCGAGCAATTGCTGCTTTTCCATGTTGTGTGAAAGAGATGAAAATGGCAAGGGTGTGGTGTGCATGCATGCATGCTGAAACATTAGAAGGACCTGAGAAAGAACCATCACCTGCTAAGTCACTTTTTAGTTCACATTGAAATAGTTTTAATGCCCCAAGAAATGAAAGTGGAACATGTTCTTAACAAAATCTCTGGAGAAGTCCAAGACATAAAGTAGCTGGGATTGGGTATAATCTGCTGAAATTTGAAGGGGCACAGCTATCTCAACCCTACTTGATTGCCCAGTACTCTCAAACTGAGGGTAGCTAATATATCAGTTCCACAAATCAAAGAGCCATCTTGCCCTAAGAGGAGTAGCTCTGTTGCTTTGGGTTCATTTTTTAAAGCCCAGGTGAAGCACAGCATTCAGGCAGAGCGTTCAGCCTACAAAGATGAAACTCACAAGGGAGTTCAGAGTGACTGGTCTGCCGACAGCTTAAAGAAGCTACGTGTCAGCTTCCTTTCAGCAGCATTCTTCTGAAGTTCCAAGGCATTTTAAAATGTGCCTGAGATGAGTCCATTTTCTTTTAAGCATTACTAATGAACCTCTTCTTTATCTGAAGAATACCAACATTTGACCAGTAAAATATCTCATTATAAGGCTGGCCCTGGACATTTTTCTGCGAAAGCAGCGAACACTGTTTTCACTCACCCAGTTCAGCTACAAATGTGAAAATAAAGGAAATAACGTTTTAAAAATGACTCATGACACCCAGCATCAGCTACATGAGGCAGCCACTGGACTGTGCCTACTGATAGGAAAAGCAGGAAAGCTTCCTTGAAATAAGCTTTTGCAACAAATGGGCAAGGGCTCTAAATGTGTTGCATTATAAACTGATGCCTTGGAAACAAAAAAGGCCTCATACTCATGCTCAGTTCATATAAATCCCCACCCAGGGAGTCAGTAATGTTTCCACCATTTACTTGATCTTGTAGGAGGTGGTTCCATTTTAGGATTTCCAGAAGGATTTCCAGGGCATGTGGTAGATGTATTTTCTCCTGTGGCATTCTACATTACTTAAGGATGGCATGATGCAATGCACCCTGGATAGCTTTTTGCATCCCCACAGCAAACCATAACATTGCCACCAATGAAAGCTGCAGACTTCCTGTAGTTATTGCTCCTGTCGTGATAGCCCCAAAAACAAAACATCCTGCAACTATAGGAACAACGGCCACCAGGAAGCTCTGACTGGATTTCATATGCCATAGTTCTTAAGCAAATAGATCAGCAGGAACCAAGGGGACACATATCGCAGAGCCCCCATGGAATATGAAAAGGGTTCTTGGGTGTTCAGCATTAAGGAAACGTTCTGATGTTTTATGAAGTTGAATTGTTCTGGGATGAAATTCTTTTTCTTAGAATAAACAATAGTGGTTTATTTCTAATGATACTGGGATGCCTGTATACATTTTGTCCCACTGTACCCTGTACAGTGTATAACAACTGTGAGGCAGGTGAGGCCTTCTAATTATTGTTGGGCTAGACCTCACATTTGCCCTAGACAGCATTGCAGTGGTCACTTGAGTAGTAATCCAATGACATTTGAAATATCTCTGACTGGAAATTGTGTCCTGACAGTGTTTTCTCCTGAATTCTAACTTAAATAACTACCTGCCAGCAATGCCCAACTGCTATAGACATGGGATAAATGGGTTTTTGAAATTCTATGGATCTTTGCAACGTACCGCAGAGAGCTGAGGAGTGTTTATTTCTCTGAGGGCCAAACCATTCTTATTTATTCTGTTCACTCTGTGGTAGAGAAAGGAAAAACAACAACAGTGAAGGCCATCCGCTTGCATACTTGCTTGTCAAACCCTAAATCTTGTCAGAAGTTGGGAGTTTTATGAAGTAGGGAAAAAGTGAGTCAATGAGGTAACAGAGTCAATCCTATTGTTAGGCATTTGGCAGCAGACTCCCAAGTATCATGAAAGGCAGAACATGACAGGTATTTAATTTATTAGTATTTTTACTGACAGGTATGGGAGGGGCGGGATTTGAGGAGAGCTTTATACCTTATATTCCAAAATAACTCATCTGGCTTTAAGTTCATTGACTTGGGTGCCTGCAATGGAGTACAATTCATTGCTCTGCCTCAGGCAGAAAAATCTCTTTGGCCGATCCTAGGACGTAGCATGCCAGCATGCGATTTCCGTGACATCCAGACCTGTGCAGTTTTAAGATGTTGGTTTCCTATATGTATAGCTGGAAGCCTGAGCTATTCTTTGTCTGAAACATCATTTTAACAACTGGAACAACAACACTTTAACGAAATTACTGCTTGCAGCATCCTGGGCTTGGTTTCAAGTATCTGATATTGACAGTTGGAGGAAGTTATTAGAATGGATAATTAAACGAGCTGCTTATCTGCCTTCCGCAGTTGACAGAAGTTAATATATAAACCAAGAAATTTCCATCATTATGATGAGTGTATGTTAAAGGGAGGTGTTACAAACTGCAGGAACAAAGCACACACATCCATTGTCCAATGGCACCGCAGTTGTCTCAGGTCAAGCCTCAGAACTAGGATCCAGCTAGATGCTAAGAGAAATGTGCATTCCCTACTGCTAAAATACAAGTATTTTTCATCCCTTAAAAAGGGATTTCCCAAGAGAGATGTGCCTCAGAAATCAGACTGGCATATTTAATACAGCCCCTGTTCACTTTACAGTGTCCGGTGACAAAACAAAACATGCTCAACGTACGATATATCTGAGGAAAATCATATGCTGTAGCTAACATCTTTTATAACTTGAGAAGCACCCGGGGGGGGAGATGATCAATGAATATGTGAGTTTTAGCTGTTCTTAACAGTTTCCCCTATTAAGTTTTCTGAACTCTGTTTACCTGTCCTTAACTCCTTCATCTTTAGCACAGTGTGGTGGGCTCCCTCCCTGCGTGGATCCACCTCTTTCCCGCAAAATGTAAGACAAATGCATTTCCTCTTACTTACATGGTTTATTAAACATCTCAGGAAACTTTTGTAACTCTGAATCTCTTATCTCCTGCCCATTTGTTTATTTGTGTGTGTGTGTGTGTGTGTGTGTGTGTGTGTTGGGTCTGGTCTATGAGTGCCTGTGAATTGTGTTGTATGTGTATACTATGTATATACACACAATGACAATAAATTTTCTATTACTGTTAAAAATCAATCTCAGCCTTAGAAGTAAAACAAACATCTGAAACAACTCCAACAAGTCTCTCTCTTTTGGTTCCAACAAACTTGCAACAGGCAACAAAACATATTCCCACAAATTGCCAGCACCAGAGTCTGGCTTGTGGTCACTGGTGAAGCTCCCACCCTATATCTTACTCCCGGCTTCCCGGTCCTGGACTCTGTGGATGGGTGGTGGGAAGGGTCTCCTCCCATGACTGAGCCAATGGAAAGCAAGGCATCTCCTATTTTCTCTATTCAGCCTTTTCTTTTGAAATAAGTGTGTTCTGTCTTATGTTTTTCTTTTTCTCCCATCTCGCCCCAATATGGTGGCTTCCAGGCTTTCTTACTTTTCCTCTCCCTTTCTGCAGCTTTTCAGGACAGCTTGATTGTAACTTAAAGGAGCCTCCATCACTACATCTACAGTGGAACCTTGACTTACGTCATTAATCCGTTCCGGACGTCTAGACATAAGTCAAACATGACTTAAGTCAAATGAACTTTTCCCATAGAAAGTAATGGGAAAGTGGATTAATCCATTCCAGATGATGAAAAAGACCCCCGAAAACAGCAGTTTAGCACAAATTTGACTGGGATAGGAGATTCCTTCCAGGGATGTAAATGAAATGTCTCTTCAAAGAGAGGAGGAGGCAGTGGAATTATAGTCCACAAGTTATACACCTCCACTTTTTAATGTTCATAGCAACAATGTCTAACATTTAAGTTTTACTGATTTTTAGCCTGATGTTCTAAGTTCTGAACAACTCTATGCTTACCATTAGAGTCGCACAACTGTACAGCTCCCCAACTAAAATGCTTCCATTGTGGACCAGACTTCTGCAGCCAGATTTTTTACAAGACTGAGCCGACTGTCTAACCAGCAAGGCCAGCCCCGAGCTCCCAGCCCTTCTTCTCCTCCAGCAGCAGCGGCGGCTTTGGTGAGGCCGAGGACCAGCTCCAGGTGCTCGGAGCTGGCCTTGCCGAAGCCACCACTGCCGGAAGAAGGCAGGAGCAGTTTGGAGACGGCAGCCGCGATGCTGGGTCGTGGCTGCCTTCAGATTCCGGTGCCTTGCACCGGGGCTCTGCTCTGTAAGTCAAAGCCAATTTGTATTTTATTGCTTGTATTAGTTTTTATCTGTTTCTTACTTTGAAGTTGTAAACCGCCCTGAGTCCCCATTGTTGGAATAGGGCGGTATACAAGAGCTAAAATAAATAAATAAATAAATAAATAAATAAATAAATAAATAAATAAATAAATAAATAAATAAATAAAGCCTGCGACTCAAGTCAAACAGGCCCCTTCTTTCTGCAAGTCAAATATGCTGCAAGTCAAGCAGCATGTAAGTCAAGGTTCCACTGTATCAGCATCAACTCTCTTCCTTTTTTCTCTACCTCATTCACTCAGTATTCTGTAACCACTCCCCCTATTGCTCCCAAGGGATCTACCCCTCCCTTCTCTTTTTCTTACAAAATGAACTGTTCTTCTTTGCCTAGACTTTTGTCCTTTTCTGTTTTCAAAGCAGCCAACTGAGTCTTTAAGTTCTCTAGAAGTGTTCTTTCTTCTGGCCCTTGCAACTGAGAGGATGGTGCATCCACCAAGCCTCCTACTTTCTCACATACAGAAGTGGACTAAATGAGAGTCTAGGGCTGCTTCTTTCCCTATACTGTTTTAATTTTTTGGGGGGCGGGGTCCTCAGTTTTCCTCCATGCCCCTCTTTTCCAGCAAGCAATGATAAATTTCTGCTCTTAGAAACCTCCTGGAGAAATAGTTCACCATTTAACAACTTCACCAGGCCATCTTGCACTATTTCATGCCAAAAACAATCTACAGTGGACCCTTGTATAACAAATGGTTTGTATAACATAAAATTTGTACAACATAAAAAATTCCAGAGATAGGGGAAATTTGCTTAACAGAATTGCCTATGGGGCGAATCTGTACAACATAAAAATGGTCGCGATTAGGGATGCATTCCTATGGGAATGCATTCCTATGGGAAATTTGAATAAAGGAAAATTTGCTTAGCAGAATTTCATTTGGAATGAATTAATTCCTTTATACAAGGTACCACTGTATTTAATTTTCAAAACGAAAAGCAAATGTCCAATCATTTATAGTTTTGTTTTTCCCCATTGGCTTTTGTTTCTTTGTTTTGTTTTTGTTTTTTCTTTGTTTTGTTTTTTGGCTTTTTCTGGGGTCTACCTTGAAGGAAATCACTTGTGGTTGTAACAACATATTATCCTGTTGACATTTATAACAACTAGAGATGGGCACGACTTAGCGGTATTTTCGTTTTCGTTTTCGTTTTTCGTTTTCGTTACGGAAACGAAACGAAAACGAAAATCGGCACCAACCTGGACCGAAAACGGAAACGAAACGACTAATTTCGAGCCAATTTTCGTTTTTTGTTACTGGAAAAGCACTCAATTGAGCTAAATGGGGAGAAACGAAAAA
>JAHTLZ010000330.1:34778634-34814484 GCA_023846285.1 Phrynocephalus versicolor
AGAAACGAAAAATTTTTCGTTTTCGTTTTCGTTTTTTCGTTTTCGTTACGTAACGAAACGAAAACGAAAAATTTTGAAATTAGCCCACGAAAACGGAAACGAAACGACTCAGACCCTAGCCGAAACCGAAAACGAAAACGAAACTTTTTTTCTGAGTCGTGCCCATCTCTAATAACAACCTAGTTTGTGTGCTGTTGTGCCCCTCTCCACCCCCACCCACCCCCACCCCAAGCCTTTCTGGGTTTGTGTACATCTGTTGTATGAGGACACAAGCCTTATGGTGTTTATTAACAAATGGTTTGAACTTCCCAATGAATTTCACATTATCATTTTCCAATAAATGAGATGATGCCCTCTCTGACTGAAAGGATGTATGGGAGACCCATATTAGAAAGGCCTTCAAATGAGTATTAACAAGTTTAGTAAGCCTCAGCAAACTGATTGCTGTTTGTGGGGCTTTGCAGCAGATTTTTTATGGTGTTGCATATGTGTTGGTTTAATTGGATATTCACATCAGCATGACAGGTTTAAAGATGTCTGCTTCTCCTGGTGTACGTAAGCTGATTTTTCATAATTGTTTTTAAGAAGTGAGATCTTCTGGCTTACACTCCTCCTCCTTTGAATCAAAGGAGCCGAGAAGGGCAGGAAACTCCTAATTTAATGTAAATAAGCAGGCTATTCATGCAACTAAAAAAAAGTGCATTGAGCATAATAATAGAACCTGTCGAACGAAGGTGTCTCTTTGCAGGAACAACCAGGTCTCTTCCCCAGCATTCCTATTTTGTCTAGAAGTGCCTCCTATTCATAATGCCAGGCTCCAAGAAATGTCATGTGGAGATAACACTGGCAGACCCTGCAAATGCTGAACTACTGAATAATTAGACATAGGGGGAAGAGACACAATATTGAGTAAGTGCAGCTGTTACCATTCTGCCTAATTTCAATGGTTGTGTTTAGGGAGTGGTTTTCATTTGTTCATAACATGTAACATGTAAGTAATTCAAGCAACATTACCAGTAAGATAGGATCAAGTCAAGGACAGTTTTGTCACATGGCAGCCTGTCTGCCTAAAAAGCTGGGTCAGCCTCCCTGGCCGTGACTGAGTGCAAGTCTATAATTTACATTTCTTACAATGTCCATAATCGTGGCACTGTGAGCACTGTGGGAAATTAAAATGGTGGCACCTATTAGGCTCCTTGGGCATCACCATCTTCATTTCTCACAGTATGCCGATGTGATATCCAAAAGAAACCTGCTGCTTTTCTGGGCACCAAAAGAAATATAAATGGCCTCCCATAGCCACCTAGTATGGGGGCCTGTGAGAAGTGCCAGCACTGATGGATCTAGACCTCTGCCCAAGGATGTCAGCTGCTGATGCTGGGCCTAACAGCAAGTCTAATACAAAAGGTCTGTTGACACTAAAAATAAGAACATATTTGCCTTTTTTTTAAACCATAACCACCTGCTTTTCAGCAGGCAAAGGTTATATTCACTAACATTAAAAAAAAGAATTCGATGTTATTGTAGCGTTATGGATTAAGTGGATACAGCGTTTTGGGGTGCAATCATCTGGTCTTCAGGCAGCATTTCTGTCTGTGTCTCTCTGGGCTGCATTGGCTGTGTGTGTGTGTGCTGTATGCTGTATGCTGTGTGAGAGTGTGTGTGAATGTGTGAGAGTGTGTGAGATGATAATGATGCTGCCTGAGAGACCATCCTTTATTGATAAGAGAAGAACAATAGACAGAGGAAGGCATTCCATCGGTGGGAGGGAAATGCACGCCTATCTGGGGGACCATATTGCTTGTTATTGATGAAGACCCAGGGAAGGAAGCTGTGGGGCCAAGGGTCACAGAGCAGATGGCCCTGATGTCCTGATATCCTCTGGCCTTGCCATCCTATTTTGCTGCCTCCTTTTGCTTAGCTCAGCACATCGGTACCTTACTGGCCCTAGGACTTTTGGGAATCAGGGCATCGCTGCTTCCTTATGCATGGTGCCACTTTGGGGCTCAGAGATATGGGGGGCATGGAATCACCACATGTTATATTATCTAAAATATATTCTCACTAAATTAGCTAAATAACTACTTTGCTTTTAAATACTTGTCAGAACAGGGATTTTTTTTCCAATAATTTCTGTTGCAACACAAACATGCAATTTTTTTTTAAAAATCCATATTTTCTTGTTCTACTTTTTTCATAAGCTGATATGAAGAAAGACGGCAGATTTACCTCATAGCATTATAATGCACTAGACTTATTTTGCTAAACTGTAAGGTCATCAGTAATACAGCACTCATAGGAAACATATCAAAGCCATCTTGAAATATTTGATAACCAGTAGGATACATTATATGTTCTTCTTCCAATTCTCCATTAGATTGTTATGGCAAATGCTTCAGGACATGTGCTTTTAAAATGAAGTTAGTATGAAGAAAAGATAATCATAATGTAGGCTCCAGACTCCGTCAGCTGAACTAGCCTGGATACTCATGCCAAAAAGCAAAAGTAAAGCAAAATGTGCTGCCTAACACCCCTTAGTTCTTTAAGCTATTGCTGGCTGAGTTACAGTTTAATTATGCAGGCTACATATTGCTCCTTTGCATACACACACCCAGCTATGTAGTTAGTTTACCAACCTCAGAAGGATGGAAGGTTGAGTCAACCTTGAACCAGAATCTTCACTGCAATACTACTGTGTAATCACTGCACCACTGGGCTCCTAAAAGGTCACATCTACTGTCAGTTGGGACACATTTGTAATGATGACTGTTGTGTGCAACAATAGTGCTTCTCATCTCATTAAAACTGGTGGCGGCAGTGGTGGATTCCACAACATTGTTACCTGAACTTCACCAGCAAAGACTAGTGGTAATACCTTCAAGAATAACAGCAGCTGGTGATGTAAGATATTCTGATTTGATGCCACTCAGGTACATTGAGGACCTCCAAAGTGATCCTGAAGCTACTGATCTCTCCATCTTGTATCTTCTTGTGAGTTTCCTTGCTGTGCATCCGTGACAGTGCAATAATCTGGGACCTGCAGAGCTGTGCCATCTCTTTCCTCTCACACTTTCATGTTTGTAGGAGTAACCACCAGTGGTAGAGTTCAGAACCCTTTAAAAAAAGGGGGTGGGGTGGGATTCTAGGTCTCAAAGTCCCCATAGCCACTCAGCCATGCTGGCCAGAGGATTTGCAAAACGATGATCCAACAAACAAATGAACAAGTCACTCTCCAAGCTCTGCTAGCATGGCGTAGAAGCCATGGCAAGATTAATGACTAGAACAGCACTGCCACTCAAGAGACCTAAGTGTAGGGAGTGCTTGGTGAGGAGGGAATTTGGGGTGGTCTTCAGAGCAGCTTCTACGGGCCCTTACCCCACAACCAAATCTGATGGCAGGTACGAAGCAAACCCCAGCACAGTTCCTCATAATTGCAATCTAATAAGAAGTGGAATATTTCTCTTTCTCCTAGTGATAAATTATCATTTTTCCGATTACATGGCAACTTGCAGCAATCTTTATTTGATTCTCTTGCTGTTCTTTCTCCTCCACCACCATCACCAACAATATAGAGGCTTGATTTGACTCAGTCTAACTCTCCCCCCTAAAACAATACCCTCAGGACTTGATCCCCACTCATGCAATTAATCCCTCTGAACTCCACTGGAATACCTAAGTGGCATTTCATGGAGTCTGGCCCTGAACCTCTTCTGCAGAACAGAAGAGCTGTTTAAAGAGAAGCACCAAGATTATAATATTTTCTTGGTATCTGAAGTGATAAAATAAAATGTTAGGTGTCAACACAGAGAGACCTCGCATCCAAGAGAGAAGTCACACATGACAATTATCTGTCGGCTCTTCATAACATGCACTCCCTCTAGCTGAGATGGAAGCATATTTCTTCGCATTCAGGAGACCATCCTTGGATGGACATAGTACTATTTAAACCTGCAACAGCAAGTTCCTAAAGAACAAATTAAATTGAAGTTAATTCTTAATAAGGACAAGTTATTCAGAACTGATTGCTTTAATACTGATTACACCAATGAAGTCCTGTCATTATTTTTGCAAAGAATAATTTTGCTGCACATTTGCTTAATAATGAGAGGCTTTATGCTATCATATTTATAGTTCCTTATGTAATGTTTCTAATTGCTTCTTTATTATTAGCAGATGATACCAAAGGAAATTGTAGAAGCAAAAAGCGTATGAGTTTAGGAAGGGCAAGTGGCAAACGTTTTCATAGTATATCTTTGAAACCACTTCCTTTCCCACTGAGTGGTACACAGATAAAGGCTGCCAGTTATCAAACAGTGTAAGTTATTTATTTAAACTATGCTCCAAATGGATTTTGGCTTCAAAGGAATAAAAATACAAAACATGAAAGCAACAGAGGTGTTCATAGGATGAAATATGAAATGAACGACTATTTATCTGAATGTTGGGAGGTATAAATTAGCAGCATCTAGCTGAGGATAAAGCAGGTTTGAAACAGGCCAGTGGTTTCCTGGAAACCTAAAGTATTCTCTCTAAGTCCCATGGTAGAATACAGAGAGGAGTTAATTTCACTGTATGAATATTTTCATGGTATAATTAAATATTTAAGGATATGTACAAGAGATATTGGAAAAACAGGAGCCCAGGAAACATAGTGATATTACCAGATGATTGGTCCATCTAGTCCATTATTATTTGCAGCTCCATATGGTCACATTGGCACAATTCTTTTGTAACTCTATCTGGAGATCTCTCTCCAGTACTAACCATGTCTGATTCTGCTTAGTGTCCAAAATATGATGGTTAGCACAAATAATCATTCCAGGTACAGCTTTTCATGCACTACAAGTACCTAAATGACCTTGTGAGACAGGTCGTTTTTTCATCACTCTTTCCTCTTGAAATCTTAGTCCAACAAGAGAGGTTGGAATTCTAGAAGTAAACAATTGGTTACACAGGTTGTAGCATGAAAAAAGCTTCAGCATCCCAGTCTATGGACTGCAGCTGCAGGAAGAAAGTCTCCTAACAAGTGATGAGAGGAGAATATTTAACAGGCGTTTGCAAAACGGGGCAAAGGGCTTTAAATGCGATCCTGTGTAGGAGGGAAGCAGTCTACAAAAGTCAAGGAGACACTAAGTACAGGGGCGAGAGTATCAGTGATGCATCAGAAACTGGGATGGTGGTTCAAAAACACATTAAACTGAGGGAAAAGGTTTTAAATGCCTGTATATCCATGGGAAACAAATAAGATGAGCTTGAACTCTTGACATAGAAGGACAAATAAAATATAATAGGCTTTATAAAAACCTGGTAGATAGAAAGAAGGTCATTAAAGGAATTTAATGGCTGAAGGGTGTGATTTACAAAAATCAGTAGACTAAAGAAGAAGGGAAGATGAATAGCAGTGTATTTGAATGATGTATACTACTGTGAAAAGATCCATGAGCTGGAGCAGGGAATGCTGTTGGAAAAAAAACTGCATAAACATTAAAGGTGAGAGAAATAACAGTGACACTCTGAAGGTCTGATGTAGACCTTCTACCCAGACTGAAGATTTGAATGATGCCACCCTAGTTCAGATTTCCAAACATTAAAAAAGTACCCTGCTACCAGCTGGAAGTCCAAGGCCAAAATTTTGTAGTTCAACAAATTCCTCACTTGCTTTGCTGAAAGTTCATCTTCCAGAAGGTGGAAGAAGCAACAAGATGATCAGTTTGCCTCTATTATTAGATTGGGAGCAGCACATACTAAAATGTGTCAATCTATGAAGAACCTTGTTAGTCCTGCTCCCGTTTTAGTCTTCCATGAATGTCCTTTATGTGGTAAATTCATAGAATTATATCTGAAGGAGAAGTTAGTAAAACTAGTTGTTCGGGCTGTATTTAATGTGGTCCCAATTAATTGCATCTCAAAACTCTGCTGTCACATCTTGAGTAAGGAAGACAAAATTCTGGCAGTATTTCCGTCAGTTCTGATATACTTACCATTTTTTTTAAATGATCTGTTCCCAACTGAGTGCTGCAATTTGCCTATTTCAAAAGTTACCCAACTTTTCCTTCTCTGAGATGTAATGCCTTCTGTAGTCATCAGGCACCTGTGGCATACTAATGGATTATGAGGTCATAAACCAAGGAGCCTGTGATTTATTATCTTGATCTTCACTTGATCCCTGTATCTCCCAAAGCTAAACTCCAGCTCAAATATAGAAGTAATTTCAGTCACTAGGAAACTATTTTCTTTATAAGAAACCATCACGACAGAGATCCTGATATCCAGAGAAGTGGCATCACACAACATTTGACTCTCTTACATAGGGTAAGGTTATTAAAAAAAACATATTAGAAGTTCTTGGTCTCTGCCTATTCATACTTAGGGTATGGACAAATGGCAAAACAAAAAACCCAACTCTCCACTCTAGGAGTAAATTAAAAATTGTCTTTCTGTTCTTTCTTGCATATTAGTTGTTGCTCTGTGCTCTCAAGTCACCTCTGATGTACAGCAACCCTATGAGTGATCTCCATAACGTCCTGTCTTCAACAGCCCTACTCAACCTTATGGCTTCCTTTTAGGGAGTCAATCTACCTTGTATTTGGTCTTCCTCTTTTTCCTGCTACCTTTACACTTTCCAAGCATTGCTGTCTTTCCCACATAATCTTGCTTTCTCATGATGTGCCCAAAGTAGGACAGACTCAGTTTCAACGTTTTTGCTTCCATAGATAGTTCAGGCTGGATTTGCTGTAGCATATGGTTGTTCATACTTTCCTGTATCGACATGATCTTTTCCAAGTATCATACTTCAAATTATTGTTTTCCTGTCACCTTTATTCATTGTCCAACTTTTACATCCATACATGGTGATCAGGAATACAATAATATGGATAGTCTTGGTCTTCGTTTGCAGTGACACATCCTTACACTTGGTGATCTTTTCTAAATCCTTAAATACTGGCCTTTGGAGTCTTAGTCTTCTGATTTCTTGGGTGCAGTCTCCATTTGATGGTTAAATCAAGGTATGTGTGATCGTTCACTATTTCAGTTTCTTCATTGTTGACATTAAAGTTTTCTAGTTCTGTAGGCAGGATTTTTGCCTTTTTAATATTCATCTGCATTCCTGCTTTGGCACTTTTGTCCTTCAATTTTACTAAAAGTCCTTTCAAGTCATGGCTGTATTCTGTCAGTAAGATTATTATTGATGTTTCTTCCACCAATCTTCAACTCCCCCTCACCTTCATCTGAATCTAGTAATTATTATTATTATTATTATTATTATTGGCTGGAGAGAGAGCAGGATAAGATGGCGGTGGCATCTTTCTGTACACAGAGATTTATTTATTTATTTATTTATTTATTTATTTATTTATTTATTTACCACCTGTCTTCCAACCAGAATTACGGGCGGTTCACAACAATACAATAAGAATAAAAATGAGGGGGAAAATTGTAAACATAATAATAAAAGCAGATTAATAACAAAACCTGCAGGCAAACTAATTTTACTGGTCCAAAAAACCCCCACCCCCTATTGATGAGCTCTACCAGCAGGGGGATCTTATGTATTTAAAATACGTTTGTACCCTATCTTTCTCCTTAAAAACCCAAAAACCCATCATTAAAAATACAATATTTAAAAGCTAAAAATAGGACGTATGCAAAAATTTTAAAAGAATTAAAATATGATATTAAAATAGTAAATAAAATCAACACTAAAACCACAACAATCCCTCCATTCTATCCCTCCTTAGCGGCCTATTTCCAAAAGCATGAACTCCAAAAGTACTGTTGGGCAGATGTGTAAGATCTTGAGATATCGATTCAGCTTTTGGGGGGACAGACTGGACCAGCTTTGCATTTTTGGGATCCAAATTGCTCCATCATCCAAGAGGAACATGTTCAGGCCTTCTTCTCTACACCAGGTTGGAGTCGATATCCCTTACTCCTGCTACTATTACTTCCAGTGGGTGTGGATTAAAATAACCCAGCAACCCACCATTATCGCTCACCCTGCCCAGCTCACTTCAACATTGCTTTTCTCCTCATTGACTCCACAAAATATCACATTGCAATTATGCATCTAAAGGCACTTTTACACGACCTCTAAAATGTGCTGGCAACTTAAATTCAGACCAGAAATCGTGGGGGTTTGTCCCTCTTCCTGTGTTCCCACCCCTCTGCACTCCATTGTTCCTGTCTGTGTGAGGGAAGGGAGAAGAAAAGGGAGAAAAGAATGCTGGCTCACCTCTCTCACCTCCATCTGCTGTCCAAGCAGTCCCGTAGGGATTCCTGTCTCTTAAAGGGGCGGCGGGGACAAAAAAACCAAACAGAAGGCGAGGGGAGCCCGGCATTCACAGCTTTACAATCCGCATCAGAAGATTTTTTACCTCTGGAGACCAGGTACTTCTAAAGTGCGCTGGGATGCGCTTAGGTGGGCATGGTCGTACTTAATTTTTTTTAAAGCCCGGAGCTGGTGGGAAAACAATTTTAAGCTCCGGATCTGGGAGCCCTTTGCCTCGGATTTTAGGGGTCATGTAAAAGCAGCCTAAGTTGTCCTCACAGTGTTTGGGATGATGCTCAAAAGGCACAGAAAAAAACAGGACTTAATTTGCTCCCTCCTGAAAAAAGAGCTGGTTTCCTGTTCGAAATTTATGGGTGCCAAGTGCCAACAGTTGAAGCTGCTGCTGTGAGCTGACAAGGTGTCAGCCATATGCCTCGTAAACACACAGCTGGCACCCTGTCCAATTGCTGTGGCATGTTCCTCCGTTATGGCTCCACATAAGGTAAATATTGAACAAGATACTGGCCAAAGTGTTCGAAATTCAAATGTGATCAATTTGACGTTGAATTTCACCGGTTCCTAATACTGTGCTTGCAAGTACAGATAATTTGAAAGGGTCTTTTCCCTGATTATTACTCATTTCTTCAAGAGATTCACTGTACTTTTCCAAGGGTATTTGGAGTTATATGTATTTTATTCTTGATTTTTAAAAGTAAATATTGCAATCCGATTATAGCTTTGGATGTATTTTTAGATGGAACCTTAAGACAGACATGGAGTCACGAAGAGTCGGTCACGACTGTAACGACACAACACACACACAAGACAGACAAGTGTAAACTGGCTTGACAGAGATTGAGAAATAAGAGATATTTCTTCTTTTAGTAGAATCTGGTTTTTTTTTAATCAAAACCTCACTCAGGGCTCTGTTATCTGCAACTTTGTCCAAATCTAATTTTCAAACTCTTAGTGACAAAATATAGGGATTTTAACTTAATCTTTGTAGTTGGAATCAGCTGAGCGCTTGGATATGTGTCCTTGATTATGTTGCTGATAGGTTTTCAGATTTCAAAGCAGACCTTATAAGTATCTACCACCCTCAAGCAATCACTGTAGTTTTTAATATTCCTTTCCCTGGGGGATATTTGGTTAGGTGTTCACAAGAGGCAAAAATGTAACCTTTGCTGGTCTCAGAATTTGCTGGAAGAATTCAACAAATGTGATCAATTTGATGTTGATTATCACCAAATCCCTACTGATCCAATGGCCCCACAATAGTGTGACTTACTATGCCAAGGAACAGGATTTCAACACAGAATCACAAGTTCCTGCAAGAAAAAAAGAAACCGATGCACAGTTAACAGGAACAGAGTTGCTAAGATTCCAAGTTGTAATTTCAGTGTTTCTGTCCCAGTTTCTGTGCACAAATGTTAGCTGTTTTTTAAAAATATATATTCAAAACCATCTCTTTTACATGGTAGAGGAAGGAACAGCATGGCAAGAAATAACTTAATTATTCAAAGGAAAGTTGGAACTAAGAGCTGTCTAATACGCAGCTGTGATGTGTGAGCTACTGCAGCTACACTCTCCACCCCTTGTGGCTCCTTTGCATCTAAGTACACTTCTGAGATCCCACTGTAGAGATGAAGATCTTTGGGGGGTTTTTCTTCAGCAACACATGCACATAAAACAGTGAGAGATACACACAGATGTATTGCTGCTATTAACTTGGGGTTGATCGACAAGGCCGATTTTCTGTTTAAATTATCACACAGTTTGGTTTATTTCCAAGTGCAATGAACTAGTGCTATGTAATTGTTTGGGGTCTGATCTGGAGATTTGTAGCAAACCCAGGATAATCTATACTTGATTTAGAATGAAGTGGGAAGCAAAATAAAATAGAGGAGATGAAGTGGCAGGAACTGTAACACTTGGGAAGCAAACCTGTACTGCTTAGGGCCTTTTCACATGACCCCTAAGATCCGCTGGCCCCTTAAATTCGGATCAGAGATCTTGGGGGTTCGTTGCTGTTCCTCAGTCCTCACTCCTCCGCACTTCCTTGCTCCTGTCTGCGTGAGGGGAGGGAGCGAAAAAGGGACAAAAGAATAAAGGCTTACCTCCAGTGGAAGCTGCTCCGAGCTGTCACTTCCTGATTCCTTCTCTTAAAGGGGCGGGAGGCAAAAAAACAACAACAAAAAGAAGTGAGGAGAGCCCGGCACATCCGCATCAAGGATTTTTCACCTCCCAAGAGCAGGTACAAGAAAAGTGCGCTGGGACACGCTTAGGTGGGCAGGGTCGCACTTAATTTCCTGTAAACTCCGGAGCTGGTGGGGAAACATTTTTAAGCTCCGGAGCTGGGAGCCATTTGCCCCGGAGTTTAGGGGTCGTGTATAAACAGCCTTAGTGAAGCTTCATTTGCATGACAGACACCGTGTCCTGCCTTCTCAGCCAAATGGGAAAAATTTGCAAGCAACTTTGCTCTCTCTCTCTCTCTCTCTCTCTCTCTCTCTGTGTGTGTGCGTGTGTGTGTGTGTGAAAATACTGAGGAGATGGGGAAGGGTATGAATGAGCACCATCACTTACTCTTCTCTGTGTCAGTTGAACAGCTCACAGCTTGGTATTGCCTGTGCACTGCACAGATCCATGGAGGTCTTTGCTTAGACCATATCAGTGTACATCCTAAAACATGCCTCTGAATTCAGTGCAAATACTTGGCTCAAAGGAAACAGCAGTCATAATCAGCACAACAGTAGAGCAGAAATTGGTAAAATGCTCCACCTTTCAGGGTATCCTGGACAAACAAGCAAACAAAAAGAAGGCTTCAGTCACTCAGAGGAAGTTACAATCTCTTCAGATTTCCTTTTGATAGTCACAGGTTGCAAACGAATGAAAAAGAATGCAAATTAATACTTGTTTATGAATCCAAATAACTCAACGAAGTGAAAATGCAATGAAGCAACATGTGACTCCAAGCAACAAATCCAAGCATATTTCCAAGTGATGCAACAGATATGACTACGAACCAGATATGTGCCAGGGTAGGGTGGTTCTCCAGGCTTTCTTATGCCATTGAACCATTTGGAGAACAACAATATCCAAATGCTTTCCCAGAACCCATACCATGAGCTCTAAGAATGCTATATATGCCAAACACTTTAGAGACCAAGTGCCCAAACTGTGATTCAAAACCCATTAATTATTTGCAAAGTGCCAATACAGCAATTTAACCTGAATTAACAGGTGGCTGTGAAAGGGCGATGTCAGGTGCCCACAGAAAGGACTCCGAGTGCTACCTTTGGCACCCATGCCATAAGTTCACCAGCACTGCTATACAGTAAGCAGAAGTATTGCCTGTGCTAATTACTTTTGGGATCTTATTTGCAACCTTGCATGATGCCTGTAGTTTGTATGACTGGGAAGGACATTTCTGGGCTGAAATGATTGTCTATCTGTCCAGCACTAGCCAATCCTTCATCCACTCTTTGAATTAAAAAGACCTGGTTGTTGATCTAAGCAGCATACACAATCGCTAAATTTGAGCAACAGTAAATAAAAAATGTTTTTATTTTTTCCCTTGCAAATGTCTCAGAGTGAGTTACTGAGACTTCAAATTGCACTTGATGAGAAATGGGTAGACTCTGGGGAGTTTTTAGCTATTATCAGCTATGTATCTTTGTATGTCTACTGCCTAGCAAAAAGGAATTTTACTAGAAGTTCAGAACTCAACAACAGGGTGGGTGACCTACTGTTACAGCAGATGCTTTGGTAGGGTAAGAGAATCAAAGGAGGGGTATTTTCTGGACTACCAATTCCAGAAATCTAGTGTAAAATGTGACTATGCTGGATGTTGATCCTGGAACATGTACTGTAATCTAAAATAAAATTTTCAAAGCATTGTGATCTACTTGGTTTGCTCAATTTATGGGCCACTTTCAAACAGAAGGCATTATCATTGCCAGGAGACGTCATACAGTAAATGATGTCTCCTGAAAAGAGGCAGAAAAAGAGTCCTCAAATTAGCAGTCATGACTAGAGATTTTAGTAGTGCTAATTAAAAACATGACTAAATACAGTAGGAGAAATGAGAAGTGCTACTCTCAACATATGCTATAACATAATAAATGGTAAATATCCACAAATACTCCTAAAGAAGATTTTCATGCGTAACCTGCCATGCATGAAGACGAAAAATTACTCCAACTCTGGAGCAAAAGCTTTGCATATTATTACAGTCCATGCTGTGATAAGCAGATTTTAACATCTCCATTTTGATGTTGCCAGGCATTTGCAGTGAGAGGTAACTCCTAAGCAAAATATAGTTCCACCACATGTATTTTCTGGAGATGATAGCAATCAAGCACCACCTTATATGTCCTTTTACCATGAATAGGTGATAAAATTTAGATCTTATTTATGAGAAGAATAATGCTTTAATTCTCTTCTTCAAGGGATTATGCTTGTTTGTGAAGTTGTGGCAAATATTTTGTGTTAGAAGTTTCCACACTGCGCAAGGCCATCCAGCCATCCTTCTATTAATGATGATACCTTAGTACAGTACAAGATTTGTTTTTTGGCAGATACATTTAGAAAGACAAAGAAGCAAATTCAGGTAGCGTGAAATAATCCTCCTTTCTCACTGGAAAATGGAACTGACAAGAAATAACCTCCTGAATTATAGAACTCATCAGTAGCTTACACTGCAGACAGAACTGCTGGCAAGTCACTTTATTAAGGCTCCCAGAGCTTTTTTTTTACCTTGCTCCAAATAATTTTTTTTGTTGTCTTTTTTTGCCAGCTAATCAGCTGGAAAAGAGATTTGAAGAAAAAGGATATTGTGGTTGATATAGTTCACAAAGCATTACTTAAGCCTCATGAGTCTGATGGGCAACAAATTATTGCCTCAACAGCTTAAATTGGGGCAGCACTTGTCTGTGTCACTTGTTCCAGTGTGTTCTTATTTGTCACTTATAATAAAGAAATGAATTCTCAGGCAAATCTTGGTGCCCTATATTGCCAATGGGAAGGTGTCTTCTACCACTTACCCACTATTATTTCAGGTTTGAACTCTGGACTAAAGGTTGTAGATCTTTCTAGAATAAACCCCTTCAGAATTTTTTTAAAAATCCCAAATGTCAATCATAGCAAAATGTGTTTTGTAGTACTACAAGTGAACACATGACAAGAGGAAGGCATTGTGGGTTTCTTTGCTTGAAGTTTACCATTCTAATTTTTGCTGATATTTTCTCAAATATTAATTCTATTTTAATGAGCAACAAAGCAAAGTACACAGTAACATTTAAGAAACAGGAATATATTCTTGAAGGCTTTCACAGCGGGGATCTGATGGTTCTTGTGGTTTTTCCAGACTGTTTGGCTGTGTTCAGGAGGTTTTTCTTCCTAACGTTTTACCAGTCTCTGTGGCTGACATCTTCAGCAGGCAGGAGGGCAAGGAGCTAGAATTCCCTAGAATTTAATGTGGTGTGCCTCTGGAATTGTGTGATTGCATTGACACTAAGTTTTCAACACTAGCTTCTATCACTCATAACTTTTACATGGAATTTTACTCTCTTTTTGACTGCACGCATCCTCCTGTAGCTTTAATGTAATGTTGTCCTTTAATGTTGTAAGTTGTCCCTGAATTCCCTGTTCTCAATACTTGAGCATGTCTTAATTGTACTAGACTGTATATTATCCCTCATTCAAGGGATTAATGAGGTCCTCATTATTGTAAGCTGCCTTGGGTCCTTTTCCAAGGATAAAAGCGGGGTAAAAATATTCTTAAATAAATAAATAAAAAATAATAATAATTCTCTTTCATCAAAGGAACCAGATTTTAGATTTTCAAAGGAACCGGATTCAATCGGGGCTTAATTTTTAAAATAAATTCTTCGCAAACTCAGATAATTTTTGTCCTGGATCGTGCAGCTTGGCACACTCACACAGGGACTGGCTGTGATCTGGCAGAGGCACCACCTGGGCATGTTGCATCTGGAACAGGGTAACTGTTGCTGCTTTAAGTGTGAGGTCGCATTGATAGCTAAGGTCCCAGAGCTGCGTCAAGATATCCTTTTTGAAATGGTTCAGATCATTGCGCTTCCCTCCGGTTTCTGCCATAAGTAGTCATGACCTATTTCAGCTTTTCTGGAGAGCTTCCTCTTCAGGTAATTCTCTTCTGCTCTAGTTTCCTGGGAATAGTCTCCCCTTTGGAGGTCAAATGGTCGTCCTCAGCATAAACCGTTAATGATTTTGCCTCCACACCTTCGTCTTGTCTCTGAACATGTAAGAGCTTTGCTTTTCTTCCAAAAGATTCCAGTTCTTGCATTTTCTTTGGTTCCTGCGGCCAAAAGCCCCTTGCTGTCCTTCCCTTGTTTTCCCAGTTCACTTGTAATTCCAAGGAGTGGAGAAACAACTTGGTCAGTTTGGAGAGATGTTGCTCTTTGTTGCCCAACCTGGTTAATATCTGCATGATGTTGGAATGGGTTTATGAATATTGAAGGAAATGGCATGTGGTCCTGAGTTCCAACAATAATCTTTGTTGTTTCTGCAACTTTTGCCCAGCATTTAGCCCACTCATTTCCCTGTTAAGCCTTTTCTCTCCCTATGCTTTTGTCCTTTGCTGTTTTGACCAGGCTTTACCATAGGGTAGAAGTCGTTCAATTCTAGTATCATTTCTTGAGGTAACACTGTTCATTTCTCCAACTCTTTTGGTGCTCCATTTCTTGAACAACATCCCTTTCAGGCAATGATCCCTCAGAATCTATAGAAAGAGTTTGTCTCTGGACAGTTACAGGAGGACCCAGTGATGAGCTTTTGTCAGCCCCTGCCTTAAGGGCATCCAAAATTATATGCTGCCTAAAGGGAACCCTGGTTGGTCAACAGAAGTGAGTCCTAAACCCGGCTTATTGCTGCCACCCTTCCGTCACAACTGTCCAACCATTGAAGAGGTTGAAAGTACAGAATGAGGGAGCAATGGCACAAGGTAAGGCACAGATGCAAGAAAGTGACTGGTGACTCTCCTGCATCCCCTCTAGTCCCTCACCTGCCTCTTGCACTAGCAACCTGGCCAATGCTGTCGCCACCCCTGTCAGACTAGCAATAAGGAAGGAGCCTGCAGGAGGGACAGGTTCAGGACTCCTGAAGAGGGACATCCATGCAGAGATTGAGGACATTGTGTGCTTTGACTGCCCCCCCACACACACACACCTAGTCCTCATCTGTGTGAGGAACAGAAGGAGCAGGAACAAATGGACTTGACCATCTCAGGCTAGTGGTGCAAAGAAATGTTGTTGAACACTCAAGTACAAAATTGAGGGAGAGAAAGAGAACTCCCTGAAAGTAGAAAATTATCTGCCTACAGCAACAGTTTATATCCTGTGCTCTTATCCAGCATCCCTAGAGGTGCCTTACAATCTGGAGGAATAACACACATGATTATTTCAAAATGGAACGAAGGAAGAGTGGGTAGGATTCAGCTGAACTATATGCTTTTCAGGTGGTGTTTGTGGTTTATTCCTCAAGGACCCCTTTTTAAAAAACCCACTGGTGTTTCTATTTCCCATCTTATATTCTGAAGTGCCAAACAGTAGGCTAATCATGATTATCAGCAGAAGGCAAACTTTGTTAGTGTACCAGAACTGTCATTCCACCAGACCTTCATGGGCATGCCAGAAATCAGAATTGGAAATGAAGCCCCAGTTTAAATCCAGATCAATCACAGAAAAATGCAAGGTCATTTGCAAATTTGTGGGAGACAGTAATTTTGAGCGAAAAGCTCCAGCTGTGCAAAATTACCTATCTTTCAGGAGTGGGGGAATTTACCCCACTAATAAGTTTTCTGTAATATATAATTTGTCCTCAGTTGACCTTCAGGCACATGTGCTTCCTTTGGGTGCTTCATACACCAAGCCTTAACAAGTCTACTGTTTTAATTCTTGACTGTTGAGCTTCTAGGAAGCTCTTAATACCAATGGGCAGGATATTTTT
The DNA here is from genome assembly GCA_023846285.1 of Phrynocephalus versicolor. NCBI lineage: Eukaryota > Metazoa > Chordata > Lepidosauria > Squamata > Agamidae > Phrynocephalus > Phrynocephalus versicolor. The sequence goes on from JAHTLZ010000330.1 coordinate 34,794,887, forward strand.
GTTTAAAAGACTGTAGCAGAAATTAGTCATGCAGTATCATGAAAATGAGCCAACCTAACGATAATGAACCACTCTGTTCCATACCCAAATAAAGTTACATTATTTCCCTGGTTGTGGCTCATTACAGTATTTTGAATTCAAACAGTAAGCATGCTATCATTCCTTAAAGACACACACAGTTATGGTAACACTAATTTTATGGCCTGCAGCTACCCTGAATACTGTATATTCAAGAATACATGAAGCAGCCTACATAGGTTGAATTCCTCTTTCGTAGCATAGTCAACTGAACTAGATTAGGCCCAATGAACCTGAGCAAATTTAGTGAGTTCATTCTAACATCAGGTCCATTTGATTCCTGTGGGCCTAGTATAGTTATGACTTATTAGAGAATTCCAGCCGTAATTAGAGTTTGTGAAAAGGAATTCTGAGCAACACTGCATGCATCTGATGAAGAGGGCTGTAGCGGGGGGGGGGGGGGAATCAAACTAAAATAAATGTTTGAGTCGCTAATGTACCTCAGGTTGTTTTTCCTGCAGTAGGTCATCATGACTCCCCCTTTGTGTGTGTGTGGCATGTGTATGTTTATGTTAAGGTCTGATAGTGATCAGTTGTTGTTATGTATCATCATCAGGTTCCTTCCAAATTATGGCCAACCCAGTAGGGTTTTCCAGGTACTGTATACATAAGAGAATTTCAAGGAGTGCTTATAATCACAGCCACCACCAGTGAATTTCAATGGTCAAGCAGAAATTTGAAGCTAAGCCTCCCAAGTCCCTGACACTGTATCCGGTTTATCACACTCACTGACTATCATGAGGAAATACCTGCCCCACTTTTTACTTGCTGGGTCTAGAACTGAGTTAATAGATATAACTATTAGCCATTACTCTCTACTTCCCTCCCTTTCCCTACAGATTTAAGAAATGTCATCCTTCCTCATGCTCATCCTCACAAATGTTTCACCTCAAAATCTTTAACGGGGCCCAGAGATCTTATATTACCAAACAACATGCCATTCTTCACCCCAAAAATGCCACTTCTTGCAGTGCTGCCAGTGAAATCTTGTGGCCTTCACCTTTTCTCGGGTCAAAAGGAGGTGGCAGAGGTTTGTGGATGTATGGATAAAGGAAAGTCACAGGTATGTACCTTTCACAGTATAACATATACGCACACAAGTGGATTAGACATGTAACTGAAAATTAATATTCCAACATTTAAAAACCTTTGATTCTGTGTCTTAATTGATTATAACAGTGATTTTAATCTCCCTCTATAGCTCTCTGGATCCAAGAAAGCAGCAGGTTCCAAAGACATAGTAACGCCTACCAAAAAAAAAAAAATGGTGTTTTCCTGAGCAAACTAGCCATGGACAGACCAGTGTATTTTGCATTCTCTCACATCTGAATGATGCTAATGTGGGTGAACTAAAATCAAACAGAAACTGAACAGAGTGAAGCGGGGCCAAAACATGTAAGCAAACCCCACAGTATCCTGCAATAAAAATGTAATGGTGATTGCCTATTTTGATGACATCGTCACCATGATCTCATTTTGATAGTGTCATTGTGATAGTGTTGCTACTGTTGTTGTTTTAATACGTTTCAATATATTATCTCAAAAAGACTCAGTGGATCCTAACTACAAAAACAATACATCTGCAACAAAACATTTAATACTTAATTGGCTTGCAGCTAAGAATTTTAACCTGGTATTGATTGGATGTGAAATTTTGAACTGGACAGCATCCACTGGGAAGAGCGCGCCATATGTACTTTAATGCCTTTCTCTGATATGCACCTTTTTTAAGGAAGAAGGTCACATGCACAAGGAAAAGCAGGAACTGCAACATGCATGACAGAATGGGACCAGCAATAGGACCTGCTTGGGAGCTCAGCTGGAAGGCACACTGATGTAGTAAACAAGAAGTGGCATATCCTGCAGTGGAAAACGGTGGACTGACCATCACAAGTCATAACACTCATTTCTGTGCTTGGCCAGTAAGTAAATGGGAGAAGCAAAATCAAAGTTGCAAGAAAGAAAGAAAGAAAGAAAGAAAGAAAGAAAGAAAGAAAGAAAGAAAAGTCCCCTTCAAGATAAATCTATCCTTAGCAATCCGTAACAGGAAAGCACCAGTTGCAGCCATGGAGAATAATGCATAGTCAAACACTCCCATGAATATAATTGTCTAACTCTCATATAGGGCCTTTTTACACGACCCCTAAACTGCGCCGCAAATGGCTCCCAGCTCCGGAGCTTAAAAATGTTTCCCCACCAGCTCCGGAGCTTATAGGAAATTAAGTGCAACCACGCCCCCATAAGCGTGTCCCAGCGCACCTTTCAGGAACCTGCTCTAAGGAAGTGAAAATTCCTTGATGTGGTGTACGATAGTGAGTGCGGGGCTCTCCTCCCTTCTGTTTGTTGTTTTTTTGGCTCCCGCCCCTTTAAGAGCTACTTTAAGAGAATGAAAAAAAAAGAGAGAGAGAATGGAATGTTGCCGGGAGCAGAGCGAGAGGCAGAACGGAGGTAAGCCGATCTTTTCTTCCTTTTTTTCCTCCCTCCCCTCACGCCGCCAGCAGCCAGGAACTGGGAGAGGGTGGGAACACAGGAAGAGCGACAGACCCCCAAGATCTCTGGTCCGAATTTAAGTGGCCAGCGGATCTTAGGGGTTGTGTAAAAAGGCCCATAGACGAAGAAAATACATTCACTCATAGCTCACCACTAGGTACTTACTACTTTTTGTTTGTTTGTTTGTTTGTTTGTTTGTTTGTTTGTTTGTTTGTTTGTTTGTTTGTTTGTTTGTTTGTTTGTTTGTTTTTATATACACTCCATGGCACAAATTAAAAGTGGATCAGATCACTTTTCTGTTTGGTTAGTATTATACTATCATAAAGAATGGGACCAAGTCTGAGCAAGCACTGAATGTTGATTAAATCTTGCCCACCCCAGTTTCTTCTGGACTTTGTACTTATTCCTCCCTCAGTGTATCCAGGTCTTTGGATCAAAGCATTACAAGCTACTTTTAAAATAATAATTAGTTACACTTTTATTTGCAGAAATTTTGGCTGGATGGCTCAGAGGTTTAGCTAGCTGGCTGGGGAGCCAGAGGTTAAGAGTTCAATTCCCCACTATGGCTTCTGCAAGTAGAGCCAGCACAAGGAGTGAAAGTACAATGTACAACCTCATCATCTGCTGAGAGCCTTGACTGATTTTTCCCATGTATCAACAGCCTTTAGGAGTTTAGGTGAAAAAAAATCCACCATCGTAGATACAAGTGATGTTTAGTTGGTGGGGCCAGACTGACTAATGGGTCTGTAGGTTAGTAGGTTGTAACAACAGATGTATGACCATACCAATATATATATATATATTTTTTCTGTAAATTAAAAGTTGATTCCCAAATGCACGATGCTGCTATGAATGAACTCCTTGTCAAGAAGATGAAGAAGATGAAGAAGACGATGACTGCTCTATGTTGATTGATAATAACTATTCAGGATTCTGGACAGAAATCTTTCACAGTCTTGCTTTCAAAACATGGAAACAACACGGAGGGAAGGAGACAAAAGAGAAAAGAGCCCTGGTTTTACATGTGAAACAAACCTTTGCTCCATTCTTCTCCCTTTCCTCTGTTTACAGTTCTCATTTCATAAAACAGATCTCTTTAAGGCCTTATCTTTTCTGTTCTCTTTCAACCATTCCCTTTACTCCACCATTTAAAAAAACACATTTGGACAAAAAGAACAGAAAGTGTATCAGCTAAGCAGCCTGAAATGATATTTTATTGTCCTGGTTTTTCTAAACTCCAATTAAGGGCAGTCGGCAAAGCCATTTTCTTTTGATGATTTGAAAGAGTTCTGATAAGATGTACTCCTGACCTTTACTTTCAAAGCACACACTTAAAACTCAGCTCTGGACATGAGACTGCATGTGTGCCTTAACAAGGTAAGGAGATGACTCCGATTTCCATTACCATTCTTTATTTAACAAATGTTCCTCTGCATTTATTTTGCTTTCATTCTCTTTAATATTTATACCCTTAAGATAATGCTCTCTCTCTCTCTCTCTCTCTCTCTTTTTGCTCCAGTTGCATGAAATTCAAAGGCCTTCGGTTTATTTTTGAATCCAGCCACAGCCTTATGAGTTCTCCTAATTTGCATAAGAGCCTTACGCATCAGCAGCTAATTCCATGAATTCTGTCTGTCTGAGAGGCTGGTTTTGTTCTCCAAATAAAAAGAATGAAAAATCTGTTCTTCAATTCCAACATGAAAAACTGACTGAGGGATCTTCAAAGTGATTCATTATTTGGATTAAAATTTTATGTAATGGGAGGAGCAATATGGTACAAATTTCAGCAAGTAATATATCTAGTCCTAGGGGATGGGGGGAGGGGAAGGAGCTAGCACAGGAAAAGCAAAACAAAACATTCCCCAATAGTACTTAAAGCTTTCTCCAGGTAGTTTACAATTTAAATTATGATGCTACACATTGCTCTCCCCACTCCCCTTTACTGAGTCAGAAGGCTGAGTCAACTTTAAACCAGCTACCTGGGATTAAACCCTGGGTCAGTGATGGCAAATCTTTTAGAGACCGAGTGCCCAAACTGTGATTCAAAACCCACTATAGTGGAACCTCATATAACAAATGGTTTGTATAACATAAAATCTGTACAACATAAAAAATTCCAGAGATAGGGGAAAATCGCTTAATAGAATTGTCTATGGGGCAAATCCATACAACATAAAAATTGTCACGATTAGGAATTATTCTGTTTTCAATGCATTCCTATGGGAAAATTGTAAAAAGAAAAATTTGCTTAACATAATTTCATTTGGAACGAATTAATTCCTTTATTCAAGGTACCACTGTATTTGCAAAGTGTCAATACAGCAATTTAAACTGAATGCAGGTGGCTGTGAAGGGGCAATGTCGGGTGCCTACAGAAAGGGCTCCAAGTGCCACCTTTTGCACCCATGCCATAGATTTGCCAACACTGCCCTAGGTCATGAGCAAAGTTTTCAGTTGCATTACAGTAGTTTAACCACTGTGCCACAAGGCTCCTTCTCCTCCTATCTGTTATGTGCATAAGAAGACAGACAGAAAGAACTATTAGGGAATAACAGGGAAAGTAGGACATGTGAGCCAAGAAACCTCACCAAAAAAATCCAATTAAGCCTATCAATGTTTTAAGCTTGGAATTAAAGCAACTGCTGGATGGCTCAGTTGCTTGACTCTCTGACAATGGAGCCTGAGGTTAGGAGTTCAATTCCCCACTGTGCCACCTAGAGAGCAGCTGGACTTGCTGATCCATAAGGTGTCTCCCAGCTCTGCAGTTCAAAGGTTCAAGGGTTATATAAACCCAGTCCCAAGAGAGAGGCATGTGTGTTAAGTGCTATCTAAGGGAATTTGTACACGACCCCTAAATTCCGCCGCAAATGGCTCCCAGCTCCGGAGCTTAAAATTGTTTCCCCACCAGCTCCGGAGTTTACAGATAATTAAGTGCGACCACGCCCACCTAAGCGCGTCCCAGCGCACTTTTCAGGTACCTGCTCTCCGGAGGTGAAAATACCTGATGCGGATATAACGTAGTAATGCCGGGCTCTCCTTGCTTCTGTTTGTTTACTAGGTAAAACTGGTTGACATTAGGTCATGTTATTACCTCATGAATTGGTTTTGATAGAAACTGCATGTGAATCTTGACAGCAGTTTGCATGTAGTTTGCACATCTGATCTCACCTAATTTCAGAAGCTAAGCAGGGTCAGCCCTGCCTGACCCTGGATGGGAGACCACCAGGGAATACCAGGTGCTGTAGGCTCATTGAGTAGGAACTGGCAAATCACTCCAGTATTCCTGCCAGGAAAACTTCATGGACATGGGGTCATGAAGAGTCGGTCACGACTGTAACAATACATCACAGAGAGAGAGAGAGAGAGAGAGAGAGAGAGAGAGAGAGAGAGAGAGAGAGAGAGAGAGAGAGAGAGTTTTTTGATTCAGGAATTTGAAGTAAATAACACATTTTTTAAAAAAATTGACAGCTCTTCAGATGCTGTTTCACTTGGCTGTGTCAAACATCTGTGACAAGACTGAAGCCACAAAATAAGCATTGGTTTGACAATAATCTTGGAGCTGCTTAGAAGAGGTGCAGACCTGACTTTAGGCCCAATTATGGTGATGGGTTTTTTTTGCTATGTTTTTGTTTACCTGTTACTTCATTCTGCAGTTTGCTTTACTAACTGCTATCTGAAAGGCTCAAACTCAATATTTTATTCATTTCAGAGTATAGATTGGCTTAGCTATCATGCGGCCCGTGGGTTACATATGGCCTTCCCGGAAGGGCCAAATATTGTTCCCTTACAATTCCCTACAACCCCAAATTCATATTTTTCAGAGATTATTTTCTTTTACTTACAACAAAACAAAACTTTCTGTACAGCAAAACAAAACTCCCCCCCCCCTTTATATGTGGGAGTAATCACGGCCCTCCAATGGGTGCTGCCCTCAATCAAGTAAAGATCACCCACCCCTACATTTTTGTACTTCCTTGGTTTTTGTTTTGTTTTGTCTGTGACTACATGGGAGTCTTAGAGTTTATAAGACTGAGGAAAATCCCGAAGTGCTTTAAAAATCTGCCTGTTATCTTATCTGTTATCTCTGAAAAGTGAAGGAAGTGGCTCTGAGTAAGGCGGCTAATACAACCAGCTGATTTTGTGTCATAAAAATAAAGTGCACATTTGGTTTCGTTTATTATTATCTCATTTTGATTATCTGGGGCTAGAAGAGGTATTGTGGAATTTTCTAAGCACAACTTAGTAGCATCTTGTAGAGGAGTGAAGATGTACGATATTCTGTTCTACTGCAGCAGATCTTAGGGAGTCAAGAAGCAATGTAAAGATGGGATGTTGCAAATTGTGTCATAAAAATCAAGTGCACATTTGGTTTCGTTTATTATTATCTCATTTTGATTATCTGAGGCTAGAAGAGGTGGCTGCTACTAGATACAGTACTACTCTCTGTTTTTATTAGTATTTCGATAGTTTTTATGGCCTGCATTTCTCAGAACCTTTAACAGCAACAGCAAAAGGGGCTGACACAATGACTGCGGTAGATTTTGGAGGCTGAATTATCAGGCAAGGCTGCCTTTAATTTTCTGTTGCTCCTGAGTGCCGTCCAGAGACCTTTGACTTTCATGGCAGCCTTATGAATTCCTGACAACCCCAAGGTCTCCTCATGAACAGCCCTGCTCTGGTCTTACAAATAAGGGCCACTGCTTCTATTACTGAGTCATTCTCAGGTCTAGTTGCTACCTTTTACTTCCTTCTTTCTCTAGTATTATTGTCTTTTCTAGTGAGTCTTTTAAATCCAAATATAAATTATCCTCAGTCCTAGAGCAGAATAAGAGGGCTGTATTATGTATTGTGTGTAATAAAAATGCATGTTTTAAAAAAAACATACACACCTTTAATCAAGCTTCTTCTTTTAGGCAGAACTACTGCAATAGGCTCATTCACACTGCTTCCCAGGAACCAGTCACACAATAGTATATTTGGTATATATAAATATAAATGGTATATTTTTCATATCAAAGCTTGGAAGGATTCATTTACTCGGTTATCAGAAGACCTCCTTCACTCCAGTCACAGTTTCCTGGATGTTCCAGTTTAGGAGAATGAAACAATAACAATCCCTCAGTAAATAGCAGATGTGCGGGTTCGGTCCAAGATGCCTGAGCAAATTGGAATCAGAGAGAATTTTTAGGGCTGGCAAGCTCATGCTTGAGAAGAACTGCAAAAAGCAAGTACTGCACAGCAGTTTGTGTCTCTTGGATAATAGGCTGTTTCCACACACCAGGGGCTGCAGCAGTGACCCACAATGAAGAAGTTGGCAGGTACACAACTAATTACTCAAACTTCAGCACAAGCAGCATGCAGTATCACACGGATCACAGGTAGCAAGTAGATGTGCTGACAGGCCCTTCTGAAAAGATAATGGGGGAGGAAGAACTGGGTGACCTTTCCCCCACCCCTAAAAAGCACATTTTGAGTTGAAATTGCTTTTTTACCTTTGTAGCAAGCAACAGAGTAAATCAGCTATCTTTGGAAGCAAAGTCCCACAACAATACATGGACAGAATGAGAAAAGGAGCACTTCCACTACATAATTAACAGGCAAAACGATGAGGGGATGGTTGGGACCCACATTTCTACGTTCTTTCAATATACATGTTTCCCATAGGGATGAAAGCATATCTAACGGAAGCTAGGAAGAAAGGAGAAGGATTTAGTCCTGACACCAATATGATTCTGCTGATTTCACTGGTTCATCTGTGTGAAAACTTCAACATCAGAATAACTTTCCCCCTTTAAGAATGTTCCGATTCAATCCATCATGATTATTATATTATTTGAGCTTGCTAAACCCTCTCTTGCACTTGTGTAGCTGAGATTTTTTTTTCTCTCATGAAAACTGGTGGAGCATTCAGTCAGATTATCAGCTGATGCAAGACAAAAACCTTCACCAACTCCATTCTTTACATTTAGACAAGCTTTGTTGGCTGCCTGACGTCTGAGTGGAAAATACTCTCTAGAGCTATTAAAATATAGCATGTAATATCATTGTTCTTTGTGCTAAACCACAACCCTGATTTTCCATTTTGTCTTCATTGTTGTGGGTCTTTTATTTTATTTTATTTTATTTTTTAAATTGGTTTCCACTGTTGTTCTTCAAAGCCTTAAAAAAAACTGTATCCAGGTCAAAATGGAAAAAATAGCGAAAAAAAGTTTTGCCACATAGCCTGTGAATTTGCTTCATTTGTAAATGACTGAAAAAGTGGATGTTATCTATGAAAACTCATAGTGAAATATAACTAAGTCTTTAATCTGCCACAGTCATTTTGTTTCCACTTTTTATTTTTGTTCAGATGTATTTCTACAGACTCTTATGGCTATTTCTGGGAAACTACAACTATTAAAAGGATCAGTAATTATCCAGTTTTTATTTGATTGATTCATTCACATGTATCCTGGACTCCACCTCTTCTTACAAAATCAGGAACTTTTATCAAAGCTCTTCTACATAAAGGTGAGCAGGCAGCTATTAACTGCTATCATGAAACATCTTAACTTCCTTAAATAACTACTGGAAAACTCTATGTTCACTGCTCTTGGAAACCTGCTTACAGAAAGAGCTGAAAAAGCTAATTTCTGAATCTGGGAAAGGTTGCTTTTCCATGAGAAACAAGCCACTACACACAAAATATAAGAATATATGAAACAGCTTTCTATTTTGTCTGTGCTGTTATGGATCTTTATATTGTCAGGATAAATGACTGGCAGTAGCTATTCAGGGTTTACAAATAGGGTTCTTTCATCCAGAGATCCCTTGTTGTCTTCCAACCAAATGCTAACTGATCCAGTTCTGCTCACTTTCTGTAGTCAGGCAAGGTGAGTGTGTTCAGAAATATCCAGGGATGGAGACCTGTGAGTCACGACTGGCACTTGACTCTTTCTCAGGTAGCACCGGCAACTTGACTTGAGCTCAACCCAGGGATTTATGAAGAGGACTCAAAACTCATGTTAACTTACAACTCATACCCATTTTTCCAAGTCATTTTTGTTGGGTCTCTTATCAGCCCATCCCCACTTGGACTTGGGACTCCATTCTGAAGGCTCACACTCGGACTTAGGATTCAGTCCTGAACACTTAACCATTACCCGGGGAAATATCTCCATCTCCCAATCCAGCCCTGCCAGCCTTCAGTTTCTTTCCCTCACACATCATTTCTACCACATATATGTTTCTCTCTTCACCACCTCTAAAATACTCAATCAGTCTGGTATTTGAGTATAACGGGCAATATATCCCTCAGTTGTGCCACACAACAGAGCAGACACTCTTGCTGTGACTGGCCTGCTTGTTTTTACTGAATCTGTGCCTGTTCCCATCAAAGTGAATTCTGTCAGATTCATCCAGTGTTTTCTGAAGGAGCAGTAGATAGCCTGTGAAGTCTGCCTAGATATTCTGGAAAAAAGGCTGGCACAGGATCTGTCTGAAGGCTCTTCAGGCAATAAGAAGTGGAAGTATGCCAGCTCCTCCGAACCCACAGAAAGCTTGCCAAAGCGGAGCTCTTTAAAGAAACCTTTAAGAATATGTTCCTCCTCCTAATGTAAACAAATTGACTCAAGATGTTTAAATCTATTACCTCCTTTAGCTGTTGCCATCAGGATTTTTTCTTTCTTCCTTAATTACATGTTTGCTTTTGGCTGAGGGTAGGAGGGGTGGGGAATTATTTTATTCACTAAGGAATATCCAGCGTAAGGGCGTGCCACTACATGGTTGGCAGAATGAATGAATGAATGAATGAATGAATGAATGAATGAATGAATGAATGAATGAATGAATGAATACGCAAGCAAACATGCAAGCCTGCTAAGGATATCTGTGTCAAATGTGGACATGCAATCACCTTACGGCAGCCCTGTTGGAGATTGCTCCCAAACAACATGGAGAAAAATATTTTGTGTGGAAGGTGCTACAATTTCCTAAACAGCATGTGCCCTGGTCAAAACACGAGAGGGAATATTGGACGGAGTACTCCAAAGTACAAAGATCTGGCCTCTAATGAATTGGGATAATTTGAGATTATATATATTTTAAAAAAACTGCCCCATACATGCCTTAAAATGGACTCTGCCTCAAACACCTCTGATCTGTATATCTCTTCCCATCTGCAACATTAACTATTGAAACAAACAGACAGCACTATGTGTCTTTTCTCCTTTCGTTTGAATCTGTTTCACTGATCCTAATTGGTTTTAATGTCCATAATATTGTCAACATTTAGTCTGAGAAGTTAAAATACAGCAACATATCATTACATTTTGAAGCTCTTTTGTAGATGTAATACTATGCAGCTTTACCACAATGTCATCTATGTATATCTTCACTGGAAAATCTGAGTAAGGTACTCAGAAATTCCATCAAGTTTTCAAGTGGTTCCAATTTTTCTGAATGGATGACAGTTTTGAAAGTGAATGATTCAAGATGCTTGCCATTAGATTTTTTAACCAGCATAAAATATCTTCCTTAGTCTATATTTAAGAATCAAAGAGCCAGCCATTCAAACGTGTAATAAAATACATTTGGGATCTGGTAATTCAAAGTAGGATCAATAATCTGGGAAGATCACAAGGTCACTACAATGTCTCTTTTCTCTTAGGGCTTAACTATATGTTAATACAGGCTATTATAAGGAAGACTTAATTGCAGCTTGGGTAGATGGCAATGTTGAGACAAGAAAATGTCAAGTAAAGTGTGCTGTTTCTGGGAATCCCTGGTAGTCTCAAAAACAGGCTGAATAAATCTAAACCTGCTACAGTTCAATAAGGGTACTGATGTTATGTTTTCAAATCATGTCCTTTCCCAATTCACTACTCTCAGAAAATTTCGGAGGGAAACTCCCCTTAGTGCCATCCCCTTCTCTCATATACAGTGGACCCTTGTATAACAAGAAGTTTGTATAACATAAAATCTGTACAATATAAAAAATTCTGGAGATAGGGGAAATTTGCTTAACATAATCGCCTATGGAGCAAATCCGTACAAATAAAAATGGGATTACTCCATTTTCAATGTATTCCTATGGGAAATTTGTATAAAGGAAAATGTGCTTAACATAATTTCATTTGGAACGAATTAATTCCTTTATACAAGGTACCACTGTACTGATATCAAAGCCTCCTTTGACTTGTCACTAGATTTGTTGTGGGCTCTTTAAATAACAACGTGAATAAAGGTGTTTTCTTTTGTAATCTTCACTTATTTCCCTTCTTCCTCTTCAGCTGCCTTGAACCTTTAGCTGCCCCCATGGGTGTACATGTGGGCCTTCATGACATTTGTCACATAGCCAACTCTCAAGTATTGGAGTCAGCACACTCAGCTTTAATAGAATTAACAAAATGAAATCAAAACAATGTGATTTATTCTTTAGTTTTAAATTTATTCAGCACAGTTCTTCACTCTCACTTTTCTCCCCTAAGTTCTCTCCATCTAGTCCTTCAGACTTCTCTTTCCTCAAACTCCAAAAAACCCTCTCTTTACAACCTCTCTATACCAGACTGCCATATACAACTCACCAATACTCCACTCTCCTAGTTTCTGCTAGCTAATGAGAACCTTTCCAACCAACATTCAATTCAGTGATTCCTTTCTATCACATACCAACAAACACAGTTCAGATAATACATTTGCTGTCACAATACATTTCAAAACATCAGAAGGATAGCAGGCTAAGGAAGGTTGTTCTAGACTAGTGGTGGTGAACCTTCAACATTCTAGATGTTTTGGACCACGACTGTGGGAGTTGTGGTCCAAAACATCTGGAGTGCTGAAGGTTCACCACCACTGTTCTAGATGAATGGATCCCCATTTTGGGTCTCCATAGATTCTTGGAGTACAACTGCCAGAAATCCTCTCTAGCACAGCTAGTGGCAAAGTCTTCTGGGAGATTTAATCCAAGAACATCTGGGAGCCCAAAGGTGGGAAGCACTACACTAGACCAACGGTTCCAATTCTTGGGTAACCTAAGTGTTACCAGACTGCAACTCCCAGAAGCCTTGGGTTGGAAGGTTGGAAGGTTGGAAATCACTGCTCTAGTCTAGACCGTGCCTATATGCAGAAGTGGTTGAGAAGAGGAAGTGATGATGTCTCATTCATTCAAGTTGAGGAACATAGACCCTAAAGCCAGCCTAATATTTTAATACATGGTGCAAAGTATTTCACAACTATCTCTCCTTATTTCTGTAGGGTACAATATAATAATAAACAAAATAGCTAACAATTTCCAGCTCTTTTGTTGGCATCCAAAATTTGATATCTGAGGCATCTTCTTCATTCTGCCAAATGGTAGGGACAGCCCTGTTTGTATATATGCACAGTGGAGGGCACGAAGCCAATAGGTTTGTTAACAGGAAGTGAAATCAGAACAATAGTTCAAAAAAAAAAAACCAGCAGCTTTACTGTTGTAGGTCTAAACACTCAGAACCTGCCTAATCTGGAGGTGGGTGGAGGAGAATAATACCCTTCCACAAAGTTTTTTTGGGGGGTAGTACAGAAGAAAGGAGATTATCTGTGGAAACAACAAAAACCTCCAATGAAGTTTTGGAACACATTACATCCATTCCAGTTTATCCTTTTATCAGACAACAACCTTCTGAGTTTGACGCCGGCTTTTAAGGCCTCAGTCTTTTTTTAAAAAAAAAATAGCTGCAGCCTTTTCAAGCAACACAGATAAATCCTGTCCATGTATCTGAGCTTGGCAAAAAGGATGCCATTCTCTTTGCAGAGAAATGACATAATATGCATATCACAGCACTGCAGATGACTTGTCTCACAAAAATCACATTCTCCAGTCTAAACTTTATTTGCCTTTTACATTTCATTTTTAAAGCCTTTTATTACTCCCTAATGTCTTATAGTTATTAAATTCCATAACAAGATTATCTATCTTCTCAGTGTTTGCAGAAAATTTCTAATTCTGAAAATGTAAATGCGAGCAAAATAAGCTGAAGCAGCAAAACAATGAAAAGGCAGGCACTTTGAGATGGCCAAAAATCAGGCTTCTAAAAATATGCCAGGGTTGACAGTTCTCAGTGTATCATATGGATTCTGTGTATCAGATGGATAAACATAGCTGTCAAGTGTTCCCCATGGCTGCCCAGGACTGGGAGCTTCAGGAAGGTGGGGCACTGGCAGCTGGACCCTTCGGCTAGGGGGTGGAGCCTCATTTGCATACCAGGTTCCCAGAAACCCTTGCAGTAGCTTCAAAATGCTCACTGTGACCTAGGTATCTCAGATTTCTAGAAAATATATATACCAATCCAGACAGCTGGTGGCATGTAGGTTAGGGGTTGCACAGGGAGAAGTGCTCTCTGGCGAGCCACCTGGAGGCCAGCCGCATGGCCACCCAGCAGCACCTGGAGCTCAACTGCCCGCCGCTAGAAATGTGGGACATTTCAGGGGAAAATAATTTTCCGGGAAGACGGCGGGAAAGAGTGATTGATCCGTGAATGTCCCACCAAAAACGTGACACTTGACAGGTCTGACTGGCTAAATCCTGTTGTTAGTCCAAACAAGACAAGATCAGTTTAATTCATGGGACATAAGTGTTAATTTACCAAAGACCTATTGCTTCCATGTTTTTTTCCCAGCAGGAATTAAACATGGCTCTAGGCTTTGGATAAATTAGTCAGAGTAAGAATTGTCATTTTCAAAGCAAAATGGGAATTACTCCTTCATAATGTTATTGTGACATAAAGGCTTACTGTTCAAAAGTAAAGAGCCACAGGTATTATACCAAAGTTACTTTTTCGTTAATTAAGGGGGGAATCTGAGTTCTACAAGCTGTGGGCCTGAGGAACAAAGTACATTTTTCTTCATTTCATCTTGCTGTTGCCTCAACTTCTGCATGAGACCATTGGCCCATTCCCTACCTTTTTGTGGTTGCTCCTCCCCAATTTAGTTATAAAAGTAGCTGAACAGTTAAATTTCAGCCCAATAAATTGCAATGAGATGCTTCTGGAGAAGAAGAAATAAAAGGCAGAGTATGGTTGTTTCCCAGTTCACATTATTTAGGGAAGCTCCTTATGTTTACATACAGGCTACTGCCTAATTTTGTATTGCATTCTATTAATTGTAATTAATATAATGCAATAGAAAATTGTGAGGCTTCCAGTACAAATAAAGTTACAATAAAAATGAATAATTTTTTTCCGCATTACGTTAAATATGGGAGGTAAGAATTTTTCACAGTTGGAAAAGGAAATTCAATAACAAATAACTACAGTATTTGTTTGTAACAAGTTTCTTCCAAACTCTATCCTTGAGTAGCCCTAACTCATCTCAAAAGAATATTCATCAACATCAATGCTCCAGATTTTTAAACATAAGAAAAGCTATGCTGGGTCATCCCAAAGCCTAACTAGGCTAAACTTTGGAATGCTTCATTTTAAAAGGATTTTGCTGTGCTGCTCATTATTTCCAGAAAGCCAAGTTGTCATTACCCTTATAATTGCTTTCATTCTGCCAGAAATTAATTGTTTTAGGCATTGTTAATGCTATGTGGTGTCTTTGCCAGTCCTTGGCAAGTACAGTATGCAAAAAACCCAAAAACAAACCACCCTCAAGTGAATTATCTCTGTTTTCCTCAGTGGCCAGTTTTGATCATCATTGTTCTCATCTTCAAAAATGAGACCCAACATATCCTAAGAACTCCAGGTCTATGATTGTGGTTAGGTTGAGAATATTATATACGGCTTACTGAAAAACCACTTACACATGTAACCAAGGAGAAAATTCCTCTCTTCTTTAATTGCCCAGTATACTAATAAATCACCCCAGGATATAATAAGTAGAACTTGTGCACAACATCATCTGTAAGAGAATCATAGAGTTGGAAGAGACCTCAAGGGCCATCTAGTCCAACCCCCTGCCATGCAGGAACCCCCATCACAGTGCTACTGACATATGGCCATCCAGCATCTGCTTAAAAACCTCCAAAGAAGGACACTCCACCACCCTCCATGGCAGCATATTCCACTGCCGAACAGCTCTAACTGTCATGAAGTTCTTCCTAAAGTTTAAATTGAATATCTTTTCCTGTAGTTTGAGACTATTGCGTCCTAGTCTCTGAAGCCACGAAAAACAAACCAGTCCCTTCCTCAATGTGACATCCCCTCAAATATTTAAACATAGCTATAATATCCCCACTCAGCCTTCTTGTAAGTCTAAAAATTCCCAGCTCCCTAAGCTGCTCCTTGTAAGACATTTCTTCCACATCCTCAATCATCTTGGTCGCTTATATGGTTGGCATTGTTTGCTGTGACAGCTAAGGATTTACTCCATTCTTTTTGCAAAAAAGCAAAATGTCCAGTATAACTTAGAGTCCTTTTGACTTTTATAGAGTTTTAAATTGTAATACATTGCTTTTGTTTTCTTTTGGAATTTATTAAACTTTTATTGTTAAAACTTACCAGGATGACTTTAGAGCCCTGTTTAAGATTGTAACCCTCATTACCACATTTTTATTTTAAAGCCTTATGCCTGCTCGTATCTTATTGTGTTTGATGAGCTATGGCTAAATACAATTAAAGTTGAGATATTTATACCTGGGCAAGTTTCTTCATGAGAGGAGAATGACCATTCCATTCAGCTGAATGCAGTGCCTTTTTTATTTTAGCAACTGCCAGAGAAGCAGGCATGTTTGTCTACCTCTGCATGTTTTCAAAATTAATTTTAATCCAAAATTAAAATTAAAAGAAAAGAGAGAGAGAGAGAGAGAAGGGGAGAGAGACACAATGAATGAAAAGGCAAAATGTTATGACACTTTAAAGAGTACCAGATTCATTTCAGTGCCAGCTTTCATAGATCAAGGTACATTTCTTCAAAACTGTGAGGTGTTATGCACCTCGCTAATGCTTTCAAAGCCTCAAATACTAATAGCTTCCTTGCTGCTTAGGATTAAAAAAAGAAGGGTCTTTCTTGGGAAACAAAATCCCTCTAAAATGCCTTAAAATTTAACTTTTGAAAATAAGTAGAAAATAATACCTTAACTTGTTGTTAAAATACTTTTCTTGTAACTTATAATAATAATAATAATGTGCCTTCAAGTAAATTCTGACTTATGCCAATCCTTTCCAGGGTTTTTCTAGATAAAGACCATTCAGAAACGGCTTACTATTCCCTTTTTCTGGAGGTACCCTGGAAATGTGCAGCCTGCCCAAGGCCACACAGGTGGTTCTACTCACAGGATATACAGTGGGGAACCAAAGCCCCAACCTCTGGGTCTACCCACAGCCAGATCCCGAAATCTCTGAGCTATGTGGTTAACAATCAATATACTGTATATTTGTCAAGTGGCTATTAGAAAAGTGGCTATTAAAAGCTTCATCGTGCATATGAAGACATTTAGATTTTGAATACAGTGGTACCTTTCCTTCAAGTTTAATCCATCCTGAATGCATGCTCACATAAGTCAAACAACTCCTAAGTACAGCAGCCGTATCTAAAAAATCAAAAAGATAAATAAAAAATTGAAAAAAATTAAAAAGGTAAAAAAACTTCTAAAATTTGTAAGGTAGCAGTTAAAATGCCAATGGTTTTCTGCTCTTAAGTCATATTGCTCATAAGTAGAGCTGCTCATTAGAGATGGGCACGACTTAGCGGTATTTCCGTTTCCGTTTCCGTTACTCGTTTCTGTTACTCTACGGAAACGGAAACGGGAATTACTCCGCCAGACTTCGAGCTCGAACCGACGAACGAACAATTTGGTCTGATTTGTCGTGCTCGTTACTTGCATCGCGCGATCGCGCGCGATGCCAAGCGGCACAGAAAAAAAAAGTTTTTAAAAGTTAAAAAGCCCGGTTCCCGGCCAAAAAGGCGGAAAAATGCCTGCCGTGCCTCAGGGCACCTACCAGAGGGGTGGTTTCTGGAGGTCCCCGCCCGGCCTCCCCCCCTCCTCCGTCCTGGGATGCTCTGGTGTGGTGGTGGGACTCGCCCGCCGCAAAAAGCCCAGTCTCGCCGCCGGCCGCCAAAGCGCAACCAAGCGGCACGGGCGGCACAGGAAAAAACTTTTTTAAACTCTCCCCCGGGTCTCCCCCCCCACCCATTCCCGGGCCAAAAAGCAGGCGGAAAATGCCCGCTTGACTAAGGGCACTCACTCAGTAGGGCACCTACCGGAGGGGGGTTTCTGGTCTGGAGGGGGGGTGTCCCAGCTTCCCCCCCCCCTCCGTCCTGGGCTGCTCTGGTCTGGTGGGACTCGCCGCAGGCTCGCAAAAAGCCCACTCTCGCCGAGACGCCAACGGCCGCCGCAAACACAAGCGGCACGGACGGCGCAGGAAAAAACTTTTTTAAACTCTCCCCCGGGTCTCCCCCCCACCCATTCCCGGGCCAAAAAGCAGGCGGAAAATGCCCGCTTGACTAAGGGCACTCACTCAGTAGGGCACCTACCGGAGGGGGGGTTTCTGGTCTGGAGGGGGGTGTCCCGGCTTCCCCCGTCCTGGGCAGCCGGACTCGAGTCGCCTCGTCGCCATGCCATGCGGTGCGGGCGGGGGATCGAAAATGGGGCGGCGAATGCAATATTGTTTTTGAAATCGTGGTCCAAAAACACACAAGCACAACAGAAACACGCGGAAATGTATGAACTGCCAGATTTTTCACAGTAGCAGTGGTTTTTTTCTTGCAACAAAATGTCTCTCCTCTCCTCCTGTGTCCTCCATTGATTTTATTTTATTTTATTTTATTTTACACCTGCGCAGTGTGCAATGATGGGCTGGCCCAGTGGCCTGGCCAGCCATGTGGGAGGGGACGACCATGCAAATTTTTGGAGCCATCTCATCAATCGCATGGCCACTTGGCCACTGAGACTTCTGGGATGTGCCAAAAAGCCCCCTAAAACTTGCCCTAGCCCCCTAACCCGCTAACCCTAATCCTTGACTCCTTACCCATACGTCACAGACTGTCTTCTTAGTGGGTCAGAGAGGCACCCAGAGGTGCAACCCAATAGCCCACCATAACCTTACCCGTCATTAGCCTAACCCTAGCCCTAACCCTAATCCACCTTAGCCCATAGCCAGATCGACTTGCATTGCACTACACACGCAAGTACGATTCCCTTCTTTGTGGGACATGGCAGGTGCGACCCGCTCGTGGGACAAGGTGCTTGAGCAGGTGCAGTGGCACTGCCTGGCCTGCAAATGGCTGGCGACACGCTCGTACCAGGGTATCAAGTACTCGAGCAGGTCTCACTCTGCCTGCAAATGGTATGCATAACCATATGGTTGTGCATGCCATTTTGCAGCAGCAGCAGGTGAGGATGGGAGACCCCCATGTTGAGGGGTCTCTTGGAGCCTGCTGCTGCTGTCCCTTCCTTTATAGCGGGCCGGCGGAGGCACCCACCCCACAGAGGTGCCTCCAGGAGCCCGCTACCCCCCCAAAAAAACCAGTATAACGATAACGAAAAAAACGAAAAACGAAACGACTAATTTTTTCCGATTTTTCGCGAAAACGGAAACGAAACGACTCGGACCCTAGCCGAAAAAGAAAACGAAAACGAAGTTTTTTTCCTGAGTCGTGCCCATCTCTACTGCTCATAAGTAGAGATTCCACTGTATATGCTTAGTTCCCAGACAGAAAGAGCTGTTCTGTACATCTGTGTACAGGGTCTGGCCCAAGATATTTTGTGGCCTGAGATGCAGCTGCAACTGATGTTCCTACCTACCAAAGACCAATCAAGCTATTTTGACATGTGGGACAGAAGATCCCCAAGGCATCCCTCTCTGACAGTAAAAATAAAACAATAAATTAAACAATGTTTTGCTGTCTTTCTTTAGAATCAGCCTGATATATATGGCAGCTTCCACACTCTGCCTAATGATGAGGTCAGTTTTGGCCATGTAGCCTACAGTGCTTTGTTCTCCAAGAGAAGATCAAGCGCTAGTAGTAGGAAATGCTACAGCCAGCTCCACTCCACCCCAAGTATGTGCCTCACTTTGCCTAATGATTGGGCCAACTCTAACATCACATATGAGTTTATGCACACACAAGTA
>JAHTLZ010000330.1:34815984-34831142 GCA_023846285.1 Phrynocephalus versicolor
CCCCGCAGATTGTCATCCTCTGCTGCCGCCGCTGCTCTGCGGCGGGCCGGACCTGTAGCCTTGCTGGACTGCCGAGGGGTTGGGGGCGTGGAGTCCTTTACCTTGCCCCCTTCGCCCCTTAGGACTGGACTGCCTTGGTGGCTGGGGCAACGGAACTTCCTCCCACTTGTTCCCCCCACCCTCCTCCTGGCTCCCTCTTCTGGACTGTTGATGGGTTGGGGGGTTTGGAGCCCTTCCATCGTGCTCCCCCCCTACCTCACCTCAAGGACTGGACTGCTAGGGCTGTTAAGGGACTTGGGGCTACCCTTTTCATCTCGGTCCCCCCCTTCCCCCCAGGACTGGACTGTTAATGGGTCATGGGGTGGGAGCCTTCCTCCTTTGCTCCTCCCCATAACTCCCCCACTAGATCTGACGGGACTGAAGTTTTCATCTTTTAACTACCGCCTTCACTTTCCATCTTCGCCACCCCGGAGAAGCCGGCGCAGACCGATGTTGCCTTATGGGCGTCGTGGCCACTCCATCGCCGCCGTTGCCGAGGATGAGACGGCTTCCCCCTCATTGCCTTTGGGAGGGATCCTGGGTGGTTTGTGGTTTGTGGGACTCTGGGTGGTTCCCCCTATGGCCGTCATTACCAGCTGACCCCGACCCGTACTCCCTTTTCTTTCCCCCCTCCCGGAATTTCCATTCTGCCCTGGTTTGTGCCCTATTTTCATTTTATCCCCTTTCTCTTATTATTATTTTATTATTATTATTGTTTTGCATTGTATTTTACTTTGTATTTTGCCCCTTTGCGGTGCCTTTTGTTGCTGTTAATTGTATTACTTTTGATTGCTTTGTTATTTGTTTCCCCCCCCCTTCCTTTTTCAGGTCACCATGTCGGCAGGGACTCGCATCTCTGTGGTGTCTGGCCGTGGGAGGTACGCTCTGGTCGGGGGGATCGGTCGGGTAAGAAGAACCAGGGTCCGGCATTTATTGCCTGTCCCCCGTTCTGATCCCCTCGTCCACCGCCATCTACCTGGGTGCCATCCCGCCAGCGCCTCCGATCTGACCTGCCTGCTGATTAACGCCAGGTCGGTGCACAATAAGACCCCGCTCATCCTAGATTCTATCTTGGATGAGCGCGCCGACCTGGCGTGTATTACCGAGACCTGGGTGGGCGCGGAGGGTGGGGCTTCCCTCTCTCTTCTGTGCCCACCCGGGTTTCAGGTTCAGTGGGCGGGCAGATCGGAGGGTAGAGGGGGTGGGGTGGCCATCGTTTACAGGGAATCCCTTTGTGTTAGCAGGTCCGCGACAATGGTGTGTTCTGGGGTGGAATGCCTTCATCTATCTGTGGGTCAGCGAGATAAGTTTGGCATTGTGCTGGTGTACTGTGCTCCCCGCAACCCAGCACAATCCCTACCAGAGATCGCTGAGTTCATCTCCGCTGCTTTGTTGAGGTCCCCCCGCCTTTTGGTGGCTGGGGACCTCAACTTGCATGTCGAGGGTGAACTCTCTGGTGCGGCTCTGGATTTCATGGAATCCATGACTTCCATGAGCTTATCTCAGCATGTTTTATGCCCCACTCATAGAGCTGGCCACACCCTAGACCTGGTCTTTTCCTCCATGTCGCCGGATTCGTGTCTGGGGGTTGGGGGGCATTCTGCCCCTGCCCGTGTCATGGTCAGACCACTACCTGCTAAAATTTTCCCTGTCGATCGCCCCCCCATCCTGCGGGGAGCGCCCTTCTTACACCTGGGCGCGCCCCCGGAGGCTCATGGACCCTGCCAGGTTTATGGAAGCCTTCGGGGAGCTCTCTGGCGGTTTGGCAGACGATCCGGTCGACGCCTTGGTGGAAAGGTGGCACGTGGGCTCTGCCGAGGCGATAGACCGGATCGCCCCTAAGCGTCTCCTACGATGTCGAGGCCGCTCCTCCCCGTGGTTCACGGAGGAGTTACGGTCGATGAAGCAAGAACGTAGGAGACTGGAGGTCATATGGAGGGCAAATCGGACGGAAGTAAATAGGGCTGCTCTTAAACAGCTGACTGGCCGCTATCTTCGCGCGATCAGGGACGCTAGAAGATCTTATGCCTCCCTGAGAATTGGCGAGGCCTCGAACCGCCAGTCGGAGTTATTCCGGGTGGTTCGGGACCTCTCCAATCCCAGTCAGCTGCGGCCTCCTCCTAGTGATTTCACTAGCGAGCAATTTGCAGCCCATTTTAGATCTAAAATTGAGGCCATCCGTTCCGACTTGCCCCCCAGTTGCTCTAGCCCATCCTTCGGGACCCCCGGGGCCTCACCCCTCCGTTCTCACCTCCTGGATGACTTCGGGCCGGTTTCCTCAGCGGAGGCCTCCAGAGCTATGGCTCGTTGCCGGCCGGCGGCCACCCCCTTCGACCCTTGCCCAGCTTGGCTTATAAAATCTGCCGAAGGGAACATGCCAGAGTGGGTTTCCTCTATTGCCACGGCCTCCTTTCGGGAGGGTTGTTTCCCTTCCCGCTTGAAGGAGACCGTGGTGAAACCCACTCTTAAAAAACCTGGCATGGCGACGGACGATCTTTCCAACTTTCGTCCGATCGCCATTGTTCCCTTCCTGGGCAAGGTTATCGAAGGGGTGGCGGCCGTCCGGCTCCAGTCATACCTGGAGGTAAATCATATCCTGGACCCCTTCCAGTCTGGATTCAGGCCTCTTCGCGGGACCGAGACCGCCCTGGTCGCTCTGCAGGATGACCTCCTCAGGGAGGCCGACAGGGGGTGTTCCTCCCTGCTCGTCCTCCTTGACCTCTCAGCAGCCTTTGATACCGTCGACCACGGTAACCTTCTGGCCCGGCTCGCTGAGGTGGGAATTGGTGGTCAGGCTTTGGCCTGGCTCCGTTCCTTCCTCCGCGGCCGGACTCAGCGGGTACAGCTGGGGGATGTCTTGTCGGCTCCTTGGACTCTCCCTTGTGGGGTGCCCCAGGGGTCGGCAATCTCCCCCGTGCTGTTCAATGTTTACATGAGGCCGCTGGGGGAGGTCATCAGGAGATATGGAGTTCGCTGTCATCAGTACGCTGATGACACGCAGCTCTATATCTCCTTTTCTACATCTGCAGAGGAGGCGGTTCGCTCCCTCGATCTGTGCCTGGAGGCCGTTCTGGAATGGACCAGAGATAACTGGCTCAAGCTCAATCCGGAGAAGACGGAGGTTCTGTTCTTCAGGGCGCCTTCGTCTCGGTACAATGGCCCCCTCCCTAGTCTGGGGGGTATTTCCCTCCAGCCTACAGACAGGGCCAGGAATCTGGGCGTGGTCCTGGACTCGGCCCTCTCCCTGGAAGCCCAGGTGATGGCCGTCTCCAGGGCTGCTTTTTTCCATCTCCGCAGGATCGCCCAGATCCGCCAGTACCTTGATGAGTCCTCCCTGAGGACAGTCGTGCAGGCCCTGGTGATCTCGAGGATCGACTATTGCAATGCCCTCTACGTGGGGTTGCCCTTGTCCCTGGTCCGGAGGTTACAGCGGGTCCAAAATGCGGCGGCCAGGCTGGTGGTGGGTGCCCGTAGATACGAGCACATCACCCCAGTCCTGGTCCGCTTGCATTGGCTCCCCGTTGTCTTCCGGATCAGGTTCAAGGTTCTGGTCTTGACTTTCAAGGCCCTCCACGGCTTGGGACCAGGTTACCTGGCGGAGCGCATCTCCCAGAGGTCATCCGGATCCAGACCCACGAGATCTTCGCAGGCGCGCTCATTGAGAGTGGCCACACCCAGAGAGGCGCGGAAAACGCTTACACGGAACCGCGCCTTCTCTGTGGTGGGGCCCTCTCTTTGGAACCATCTTCCTCCCGAGCTGCGCCTGCTGGAGTCCCTGCCCGCCTTTAAGAGGGCTTTGAAGACCTTCCTCTTTAAAGAAGCGTTTGGTGACCTTATTAGTTAGTCTTTTTTTTTTTTTTTGGGGTTTTCTTTTCCTCCTCCTATCACTTGCCGCCATCCTGCTCTCCGCTGTATTGCTAGGAGACTTTGCTTTTTATGTTTTTTTTTTATTGTTGTTCGCCGCCCAGAGTTCCCGTTTGGGAAGATGGTGCGGGATATAAGTCTTCAAATAAATAAATAAATAAATAATAAATAAATATTTGTAGGGAGGAAAAATGCAGTTGAAACATGATGGGAAGAGTGGTCACCAGAGAAAATGGACAATGGGTTAGGGATGCCCTTCTTGCTTATTTGCTTGCTTGCTCTCTATTTCCTCTTGCAGAGACACGTGTGCTACAGAGGCACATTCCTCACCACTTCCTTCTCAGTCCTGGCACTTAAACTAGCAGGATGCTATTTCACAATCTTCAAAGCAGACCCATGGGGCTGCTAATTAGTCTAAGAAAAGCTGCAGGGGGAATCTTACTGTTGGATTCTTTTTTTAAAAAAAATCAGTCTAAAATCATTGGAAAAAGCAAACAGCAGCTGTGGGCATCAGCAGCTGCCTTCCTGCACACATATCCTGATGAATGCCAGGTCGGTTCATAACAAGATCCCTCTTATCTATGATACTATTGCGGATGGGAAGCCCGACCTGGCATTCATCACCGAGACCTGGGTGGGCACGGAGGGGGGGGCTTCCCTCTCTCTCCTTTGCCCGCCCGGGTACCTCGTAGAGGGAGTGGGAAGGTTGGGGGGTCAAAAGGGGGGAGGGGCCGCAATCGTCTACAGGGATTCTTTACACGTCAGCAGGGCCTCGACATTGGTTAGCCAGGGGTTGGAGGTACTTCATCTGTTGGTGGGACAGCGGGACAGATTTGGCATTGTGCTGGGCTACCGAGCTCCCCGCAACCCTGCACAATCCCTTCCAGAGCTCACAGAGTTCATCTCCGCTGCATTGTTGAGATCCCCGCGCCTATTGGTTGCGGGAGACCTCAACGTGCATGCGGATGGTGGGCTTGTTGGTGCAGCTCTGGAGTTCATGGAATCCATGGCTTCCATGGGTCTGTCCCAGCATGTTTTATGCCCCACCCACAGATCTGGTCACACCCTGGATCTGGTGTTTACCTCCATGTCGGGGGATTCGCGTCTGGAGGTGGGGGACCTTGTCTCCCTTCCTGTGTCATGGACAGACCATCACCTGCTTTCATTCTCCCTGGCGATTTCGGCTCCTCCCCGCGGGGACCATCGGCCCACTATCTTGGCCCGCCCCCGGAGGCTCCAGGACCCTCAGCGGTTCGGTGAGCTCTTTGGGGGACTACCTGGTGGTTTGGCTGACGTTCCGGCCGAGGGTGTGGCGAATCTTTGGCATGAAACAGCTGTCCACACCATTGACCGGATCGCCCCCAAGCGCCTCCTCCGCTGCCGAGCCCGGCCCTCCCCATGGTTCACGGGGGAGCTCAGGGCAATGAAGCAGGTTAGGAGGAGGTTAGAACGCAGCTGGAGGAAATCCCGCACGGCGTTGAGTAAGGCTGCCGTTGATGCCCAGTCTAGTCGCTATATCATCGCGATAAGGGAGGCTAGAACATCTTTCACCTCCCTGAGAATTGCTGAGGCCTCGAACCGCCAGGCGGAGCTCTTCCGGGTAGTTCGGGACCTCAGCAATCCTAGTCTGGCCAGGCCTCCTCCTACTGAGTTCAGTAGTGAGCAATTCGCAGCCTTTTTTCGAACTAAGATTGAGGCCATCCGTGCTGGTTTTGACTCCGGTTGCAGTGGTCCTGTCCCGCCATCTCCAGTTGCTGGTCCGCCTCCGTCGCCTCGGTTGGATGCGCTTGGGCCTGTTTCTGCTGTCGAGATCTCCAAGGCTATGGCGCATTGCCGGCCAGCCTCCACTCCTTTCGACCCTTGCCCTGCCTGGCTAATTAGAGCTGCCAGAGGGACTATGGCCGAATGGGCTTCTGCCATTGCCACCGCCTCGTTCAGCGAGGGGGTTTTTCCCTCTCGTCTGAAGGAGACGGTGGTAAAGCCCATCCTGAAAAAACCTGGCCTGGCGGTGGATGATCTGACAAACTATCGTCCTATCGCCAATGTCCCATTTATGGGCAAGGTGATCGAGAGGGTGGCGGCGGTCCGGCTGCAGTCATACTTGGAGGATCGGCAGTGCCTCGATCCTTGCCAGTCCGGGTTCAGGCCCCGCCGGGGTACCGAAACAGCTTTGGTCGCCCTGCAAGATGACCTTCTCAGGGCGGCCGACAGGGGTTGCTCTTCCCTGTTGGTCCTCCTGGATCTGTCAGCGGCCTTTGATACCGTCGACCACGGTATCCTGTTGGACCGGCTCTCTGAGGTCGGAATCGGAGGCACTGCTTGCAGTTGGCTCCGTTCCTTCCTGGAGGGCCGGCCACAGTACGTGCAGCATGGGGGGGAGTTATCGGCCCCTTGGATCCTCCCATGTGGGGTTCCACAGGGGTCGTCTCTGTCCCCCATGCTGTTTAACATCTACGTAAGGCCGTTGGCGGGGGTCATCAGGAGTTTTGGAGTCTGCTGTCATCAGTACGCTGATGACACGCAGCTCTATCTCTCCTTTAACACCTCTGCTGTGGAAGCTGTGGAAGTTCTCGACGGGTGCCTGGAGGCCGTACTGGCTTGGACCGGGGCGAACAGGCTTAAGCTCAACCCCGAGAAGACAGAGGTTATGTTCTTCGGGAGCTCGCCGTCGGGGTACGGTGGCCCTCTTCCCTGTCTGGGGGGAGTCTCCCTCCAGCTCGCGGAGAGGGTGCGGAATCTGGGTGTGTTCCTGGACCCGGCGCTTGCCATGGAGCACCAGGTGGCGTCGGTGACCAGGTCCGCCTATTTCCATCTCCGTCGGATCGCCCAGATCCGCCCATACCTCGACGCGAACTCCTTGAGAACAGTGGTCCAAGCTCTGGTGATCTCGAGGCTGGACTACTGTAACGCGCTCTACATGGGGTTGCCCTTGAATCTTCTCCGGCGCTTGCAGCGGGTCCAGAACGCGGCGGCCAGGCTGGTGGTTGGTGTGCGTCGTTACGACCACATCACCCCAGTTCTGGCCCGCTTGCACTGGCTACCCGTTGCGGCCCGGATTAGATTCAAGGTCCTGGTTTTAGTTTATAAAACCCTCCATGGCTTGGGACCGGACTACCTGGCAGAGCGTATCGCTCAGCGGTCAACTTCGGCCCGTCCCGTTCGGCAGGCGCGAGCGCACTTGCTTCGGGTCGCCACCCCTCGGGAAGCCCGGAGGACGAGTACTCGGACCCGGGCTTTCTCGGTGGCGGCCCCCAGCCTCTGGAATTCCATCCCCAGTGAAGTGCGCTCTGCAGAGTCCCTGCTGGCCTTCCGAAAGGCGCTGAAAACCTACCTTTTTCGTGAGGCCTTTGGCGACAGTTGATTTTTTTTATTTTTTTTTTATTTTTTTTTTCTTTTTTATTTTTCTTTTCTTTTCTTTTTTTTCCTCCATCGTAACTTGCGTTTTAGTCGAGGTGTCATGTGGTTTTAACAGTGTTTAGGGTGTTTATAGGTTTGTCTGTGATTATTTATTGTATTTTATTGGCTTTGTAGCCTTTTTTTTTTGTTGTAAGCCGCTTAGAGTACCCTGTAGATAAGCGGGATATAAATATAATAAATAAATAAATAAATAAATAAATAAATTTTGTAGATGCTTAACTCACTACATTCCTCCCTTGCTTGGGCTAGAGACCCTCACCAAGACAGAAACTAACAACACTCCCCAGAACGGAGGCAGAGAGTTTATTGCTGATTTTCACCCATTTTATTTATTTATTTATTTATTTATTTATTTATTTATTTATTTATTTATTTATTTATTTGTTTGTTTATTATTTTAGAGTACTTTTACCCCACCTCCTTGGAAAAGGACCCAAGGTGGTTTACAGTAATGAGGGATAATATATAGTCCAGTATAGGCCACATCTGCTTTCTGGATTCTTTGGGATTGCTTTGTATATGCTGCTCTACACTAAGCTTCCATTTCATATTGGAAAAATGGGGTATGCTTCAAGAACAGAAGAGGCTGGTTGAGCTTTAAAAGCTGGCAGAGACCAAAGGCTCAATACCACACTAATTGCTTCCTGGTGAACGCTGGTAGGCTCTGGCTGTAAGTCTCAAAGCAACTGTTGTCTTATGCTCCTGGCATTTTATTATATTTAAAGTGGCTCCTGCTTCCTTTAGGCAGGCCCTTTAAATAATTAGTATTAGGAGCCTCTTCGTTAATTGTTTAGAATTACAGTGGTACCTTGTATAAAGGAATTAATTCATTCCAAATAAAATTATGTTAAGCAAATTTTCCTTTGTACAAATTTCCCACAGGAATGCATTGAAGACAGATTAATCCCTAATCACGACCATTTTTCTGTTGTACGGATTCACCCCATAGGCTATTCTGTTAAGCGATTTCCCCCTATCTCCAGAAATTTTTTCCTTCAAGTGGGTTTTCTGTAAATCAAACCGCTTGTTATACAAGGGTCCACCATACTTGTCCTAAACTCCTGCACTGAACTGTGTGGTATTTGAGCCAACGTTTACATGTGCTGGGTTTGTTCATCAATCTGGCAGAATAGATTTTAAGAATCATGCCCAGGGTTGCTAATCAACACCATCCCCTTCCTTGAGGGTGGAAACCAGAAACCCAGAGCCTTTTTACATTAGGGCCAGGGATGTTTGGAGGAAAATCAGAAGTCCTCCTAGATAAATGAGCTCAGCATATGGGTGGAAACCATGTATCTATGTAATATGGCAAGCCAGAGATGGGGAAAAGACCGTGGCAGCTAGAAAGGCAGCAGCTGGCTGGTTAGTTCAGTGGTTTTAGGCATCTGGCTTCAGAGGTAGACTTGGGGGATCATTCCCCTGCTGTGCTTCCTACAAGTAGAGGTAGCTTTTGTGACTTTGGGCCACTTGCAGCCCAAAGAAGGGAATGGCAAACCATTTCTGAGCATTCTTTACCTGAAAAACCCTGGAGAGGGTGGCCATTAGAGATGGGCACGAACCGGTTCATCCCAGTTCATAAAGG
Organism: Phrynocephalus versicolor; assembly: GCA_023846285.1. NCBI lineage: Eukaryota > Metazoa > Chordata > Lepidosauria > Squamata > Agamidae > Phrynocephalus > Phrynocephalus versicolor. The sequence continues at coordinate 34,824,887 of JAHTLZ010000330.1, forward strand.
CAGTAGCACAGTATCCCTCCCATCTCCTCTGGCTCAATCGCCCACTCACCAAGCCCAGCATGCTTGCTTCGTGCAACCTCCTCAACTGATCTTCCAGTTCCAGCAACAGCAGAGTTCTCTGCTGCATCCCCTTGGCAGATCTTCCACTCAGACAAAAGGGTGAGGCACAGAAGTCTCTGCTCTTGCTTACAACTAGGAGATTAGCCGAGGAGGTGGAAAACGCAAGCAAGATGGGTCTGGTGAGTGGCTGATCAGCTGAGGAGGCAGGGGTGGGGAGGAGCAGCACTGGCACTTCTGCTTCTAGAAACTGGCACAAACTTGGACAAATTAGTTTGTGCCCATCTCTAGTTGCCATAAGTCAGAATTGGCATTAGTGGCAGATGATGATTATTAGAAAAGCAGGAAAATATTGCCTAGCAGCTGCAGGAGTTGCTGCCATCATCATTCTAGTTAGGGGTCATATCCTGCATTGTCTTATCAGTATACAGCGGGGGGGGGGGCAGAGTTGAGGTTTGTGGAAGGCTCACCACCAGTACTCAGGAACTTTTTGCCCACGGGGTCTGCGCTGTTGTTATTGGGGCTCAAAAGTTACAGTGCTGGCACTCCACTCCCAATGTTGTTCTAAATGGTGCCCAGCAGCCAAGTGCATGCTGCTTCCTCAGATGCCCCCTCCTTGCTCCTAGATTGCTGAAAGATTGAAGACAAAAGGAACAAATGCAACAAATATGGATTTGACCAAACTCCGGGAGGCAGTGGAGGACAGGAAGGCCTGGTGAGTTCTGGTCTGAACAACTGAACAACAACAAGATAAATGAGTTTATAAATGTAGGACATTGTGCTTCTTTATCCACAGTTCAGATTGCCAGTAATATTGTGCCTGCATTGCCAGCTCAGAAAAGGATGCCAAGCATTACATACCAAAGGGCAGGCTGAATTTTGACCTCATCAAAGTTAAAAGTCAAGATGGTCTACAGAATATATTCTTGTGCACTTGCCATTAACAAAGAGGAAACCAAGCTAGGGAAAATCCCCAAACCTAATTCCCCTTAACATCAGTCACTCCTTCTCAACCAAATACAATGTGTGATAGTGGATTCTGTTCCCCTCTCCCCAAAGACTGTTGATACATGGGAAAATCAGTTGGGAATCTCAGCAGATGATGGATGACACAAGAAATCAAAGTACATAGCATTTAGAGTACTGTACTACATTGCACTTTCAGTTATTGTGCTACTCACTGGCCTCCCGGCCAGCCCCCCCCCCCCGCAAATGTCTGACTAAGAAGGCGGGTGCTTCGGATGTTCTTAATTGCCAAGAGATTTATTGCAGAAGGTCCCCAGTATAAACATTCCACGCCCTCTCTTGAAATTGATTCTCCATTCACCACTGGGCATTTTAGTACAGACTGATCAGTAAGAGGTGCTAAACATGAAACCACTGGCCAAACAAGGAAAACAGATGCATCAGCAGCATTTGTGAGTTGCTATAAGATCATCAAAGACAGTCCCCAAAATTCTCAAAAGATGGGAGAATGATATGAGATGGTATTGACAGGTTGACGTATTTTTGAAACCCACCACAATTGCCCCATCCTCTGTCCTGATCTCAGGATTTAACAGCAACATCTTATTTGAATGGCTTTTCCTGGAACACAAGATTGGTGATAATCACTCATTCAAAGTGCAGGATTTGTAAGAAGTGTTTAAGAGAAAAATTACTGATAATAATTATGTGCAATTATGCACAACTACATGGCACAAATTAGAAGTCGGTCAGATCATTTCTCTGTTGTGCTTGAATCTTGGAGGCAAATATCATTTTGATTCCATATTTAGAAAGTATTTAAAGCTTCCTTAGCTGTGTTTTCAACTCTAGGACTAATTATTAACAGCTGAATTGTTTGCTGACCCTGATTTTCAGCAGCTTACAACAAAGTTTTGTTGACAGTGCATGAGCCAGCAAGACTGACAGATAGGGTTGGATAGCTGTTAAAGGTTCATTTTGTGTAGGATGGCATGGTGCAATGGGACATAGATATGTCACAAAGTGCCCTCAAATCCTCTCTTTTTGCTTGCTAGACATGCCTAGCCTTTGCTGCCAGATGATACAGTATAAAAGTCTAATAAATAAATAATAAATAAATAAATAATAAGTCACACAGCCCTCCTGTTATTTCCATCAACATGTCTCTTTCCATACATGATCAAAACCAGTCCAATTTCTTTCTTTCTTTCTTTCTTTCTTTCTTTCTTTCTTTCTTTCTTTCTTTCTTTCTTTCTTTCTTTCTTTCTTTCTTTCTTTCTTTCTTTCTTTCAATGTTGATTTTGCTTCTCCCATTTACAGTATTTGCTGGACAAGCATGGAAAGGTGTGATTTGTGATGGTCAGTCCACCATCTTCCACTGCTGAGCTGCCACTTCTTATTTAACATACCAATGAGCCTTTCAGCTGAGCTCCCAAGCAGGTCCTGACTCCTGACACTGGTCCCATTCTGTCATGCATGTTGCAGTTCCTGCTGTTCCTTGTGCATGTGACCCTCTTCCTTAAAAAAAAAAGTGCATATCAGAGAAAGGCATTATGGAATGCCCTTCCCATTGAATGCTACTCAGTTCAAAATTTCACATTCAATCAGTACCAACTTAAAATTCTCCTCTAAAAATTGCTTCTTACCAGACCATTTTAACCCCTCCAGCGGTGTGCCAATTAATTATTCTATGCTTTGTTGCAGATGTGTTTTTTTGCCGTACTTGTTTTTAAACTGTTGCTTATTTGAATATTGCTACGATCCACTGAGTCTTTTTGAAAGAATATCTTGAAATAATAATATCATGATGGTTTCAGTGTGATCCTCATCATGATGACCCAATATAATAAGATGATTATGTCATAATGAATAGGTGATTTCCATTGCATTCTTGTTGTAGGATGTTGTGGGATTTGCTTACATGTCTTGGTCAAGCTTTGCTCCTGAACCAGATGTTCATGGTGCTTGCCCTCCCCCAGGGGCTGACAAAAGCTCATCACTGGGTCCTCCTGTAACTGTCCAGAAACAAACTCTTTCTATAGATTCTGAGGGAATCACTGCCTGAAAGGGAAGTTGTTCAAGAAAGGGAGCACCAAAAGAGCTGGAGAAATGAACAGTGTTACCTCAAGAAATTATACTAGAATTGAACCAACTCTACCCTATGCTATAGCCTGGTCAAAACAGCAAAGGACAAAAGATTAGGGAGAGAAAAGGCTTAACAGGGAAATGGAGCGGGCTAAAAGCTGGGCAAAACATGCAGAAACAACAAAGACTATTGTTGGACCCCAGGACAACATGCCATTTCCTTCAATATTCATAAACCCATTCCAGCATCATGTAGATATTAACCAGGTTGGGCAACAAAGAGCAACATCTCTCCAAACTGACCAAGTTGTTTCACCACTCCTTGGAATTACAAGTGAACTGGGAAAACAAGGGAAGGACAGCAAGGGGCTTTTGGCCGCAGGAACCAAAGAAAATGCAAGAACTGGAATCTTTTGGAAGAAAAGCAAAGCTCTTACATGTTCAGAGACAAGACGAAGGTGTGGAGGCAAAATCATTAACGGTTTATGCTGAGGACGACCATTTGACCTCCAAAGGGGAGACTATTCCCAGGAAACTAGAGCAGAAGAGAATTACCTGAAGAGGAAGCTCTCCAGAAAAGCTGAAATAGGTCATCATGACTACTTATGGCAGAAACTGGGGGAAAGCGCAATGATCTGAACCATTTCAAAAAGGATATCTTGACGCAGCTCTGGGACCTTGGCTGTCAATGCGACCTCACACTTAAAGCGGCAACAGTTACCCTGTTCCAGATGCAACATGTCCAGGTGGTGCCTCTGCAAGTTCACAGCCAGTCCCTGTGTGAGTGTGCCAAGCTGCACAATCCAGGACAAAAATTATCTGAGTTTGTAAATAATTTCCCCCCCCCCCCCATCGAAGCAAACATTTCCCCTTTATGAGAAATTAAGACCAGACGCAGATGCAGGATCCGGAACACAGGGAAACATTACTCAAATTGTCCATATTGAGGGTTTGTTGTATTCGTGTGGTTTTTTTTAACTGCTCTGTGCTATGAAATGTTCCTGAACTAATGGAATCTTAAACCGGAGGCATTAAAGAGAAATTTAGTCAGTCATCTCTCAATATGTACTTTGATTTGGATTCCTGAGTTGAGCAGGGGGTGGATCTCAATGGTTTAATAGTCTCCCTCCACCTCCATGATTCTGTGATTCTGAGACTGAGATGCTCCTTTTGAGTGGAGCTGAAATTTCAGAAGTTGGCAGTATTTCCATAGAGTCTCCACCCACAACCAGTAAGCAGAGAGGACTCCTGAGGATGTGATGCTCATCTCCTCTTGTGTGTGTACAATTAATGCTGCCTGTGTGAACTAGTATGTAGGTCAAAGAGCCACAAAGCACCTGACAGTTTTACCCATAATTTTCCACAGCGTGCAAGTCCTCCTGTCATTCTGCACAATGAACCTCACAGCATAGTTGCTTCATCAGCTGTCACTTATGCAGCATTTCAGTAAAACATTGGTTCACTGGCTTGATCAACCATGATAATCCTGGGGCTGATTATGGCCTCAGACTGAACAGTCTAAATCAGAAGTGGCTTTACTGTACTCAGTGTTGTCATGTGGAATCACACTCGCGCAAATCTAAAATTAGTGTAGAAGATCCTGCTAATTATGTCTGTGCCACGTTTTTTATTCCAGCTGCCCACAGAATGGCAGATTAACTTGCCTAGTCTTATTTTCTTAAATCAAACATTATGCCTTTAAAGAACTTCTGATAACTTTAAAACCAATTCAATATTCTGCCACAGTTTGTCTCCAATTTAGAAAAACTTTTTTCTCCCATAGAAGAGTTTCTGACTCTTTCTCTTTGTACTTGAGAGATTATTTTGAGGATTTTTTTTAAAAAAAAATCACCTTACAAGTTACAAACTAAATTTTTACAAACTAAAAATTACAAACTAGCGACAATTATTATTATTATTATTATTATTATTATTATTATTATTATTATTATTATTATTATTATTATTATTATTATTATTGGTGGTGGTGGTGGTGATGTGTGCGTGCATGGTGCCGCTGCCTCTTTTCTGTTCCACATATCCATAACCTGCCCTGCTGCCCACACCACTGCTCCTAGGCCAGTGGTGGCAAACCTTTGGCACTCTGTATGTAGACCATACAGAGTCAGCTGGTAAAAAAATCAACTAAAAAGAATGCCAATGGAGAAAAATATTTTACTTTTTTAAAGAAAAGTATTTTCTTTCTTGTTATATTAGCCACAAATAATTGAAAAAACATAGCAGAGTTTTTTGCCATGCCCCTTTTCAAGAATTTTCTCCCCCCCCCCCCAAAAAAATCCTATAAATCTGAGATTAAAGTGTTCATGTCACTTTACTTAAAAATTCACATCCGTTCAACCAACTTGACCGCATTCATCTACCATTGTCTCTTACACTTTCTGTGTGCACATTTCAATCGTAGGTTGTACTACCATAGGATTATTCAAGCATGCAACTGACAATTTTCTGTTTTCAGCAAGACATAAAACTAGAGGGTACAATTCAGCAGGGAGAGGAGACCAAAACCAAGCACAGTGTTTACTGATGCAAACCTGTCTATTAAATCTTCACTTTCCTTTCCTTACAAAGGCAACTCAATGCCATCACCTTAGGCTGTAAATAATATTATTTTTATTGCCTTCCCAACTTTTTAATGCACCGAATTCCCTGTAGTCCCTCATTGTTTCTTTACTATATATTATGTATGGGTCATATGACCACAATAAATTTCTGAAATTTCTGAGGGAGAATATTATTTTTATTGCAAAATACTGGGCCCGTGTTCCTCTTGATTTTGGTGTAATCAAACTACAAAGTCGAATGGAATTATGACGAGAGGGGGGACAGGAAGACAAAAACATATTTTATCCAAATGCTATCCCCTAAACTAAGATCTGCTACTCATATATGACAATTCTAGTACCGTATATCTTTGTCTCACCAGAAATTTATGAGAAAATCCTATCTGTGACAAGTCATTAGAAGTGCACAGAGTTTCAGCATATCCTGGGGAAAGGTTTTATGAAAGCAATCCAAGTGCTCTGTGCAAGGAATTAACACTGTTTATGAGTGAAGTTTGTTTGTTTGTTTGTTTGTTTATTCATACATACATACATACATACATACATACATACATACATACATACAT